>VXBI01002866.1:1016524-1026982 GCA_013397375.1 Toxostoma redivivum | reverse complement strand
AAGTATTTAATGGGAGACAGAGGTGTCTAACAATAATAAATATTAATAATAACATAAATAATAATAATATTTATAAATAATCAAAATAATAATATTTACTGACAAGAAGTATTTAATGACAGATAAGTGTCTGACAATAATAAATATCTAAGGCCTGCTCTCTCCTGGTGCACCCCCTGTGTCTGTGCAGATGGGCTGGCAGCTTTCCGTGCGTTCCTGAAGACGGAGTTCAGCGAGGAGAACCTGGAGTTCTGGCTGGCCTGCGAGGATTTCAAGAAGACGCGCTCGGCGGCCAAGCTGGCCTCCAAAGCCCAGCGCATCTTCGAGGAGTTCATCGACGTGCAGGCCCCTCGGGAGGTGGGTATGGGCACGCTGGGCTCTCCCTGCCTGCCTCCCTGCCCTCTCAGAGGGTGGCTAAGGAGGGTGGCAGTGCCATCCTGCCTGCTCTGCTCACCGTGATTCATCCCTGATCAGGGCAACTGCTTTGATGACACCAAATTAGTCACAGCCAGGGAGTTCACTGGCAGCCTCAACCCACATTTCCTAACCTCCCCAGGAGCATTTCACCCTGCTCCTCTCATTTACTAGCAGCCCTGGAGCAGGCTGCTGGGCTCATTCCTCACAGGACCATCCCACCCATGGGTGATGAGGCTAACTTGTGGACTCCCAAGGGAGGAGAGTTTCTCCTCTGACTATCTCCCCCCTCACCCAGACCTCCCGAGAGATGTGAACAATAACTCTGAGCTGAACAAGAAATGCAGCCTGGGGTTGTTCAATCCTCCTCCACGCCCTTGGCAGGCTGATGGCACTGTCAGACCCTGCATTGTGACCGTGCTGGGCTGTGTCACTGCAGCCACAGCACAGCCAGGGGGCCCTTACTGCACCCTTCCACACATGGGTGCCTGCCAGGGACCCCAAAAAGGGCTCATTTTACCCCCTCTCCCAGCTAGAAAGGCCACTGGGAAGGACCCAGATTCACACTGAGGTGTGTGGGTGTCTCAATGCCCACTGCTCCCCCTGAGCATTTTCCCACTGTTATTCAGGAAGCTGGATGAGATTTTAAGGACTGGAAAGCTGGTTTTTGATTAGAAATGGGAATGCAGGTAGGATGGGGTTTTTCCTACAATTTGATCCTGTTACACAGTTTTGGCATGCTTAGAATATGAAATTATTAAGTAAACGCAGAGAGCTAATCCATGCTGCTGACATCCACACTGAGGCAGACAGCTTTACTTTCCAGGCTCCTTCAAGCTTGGACACTGAGTTAATAACAACAAATAACATTTTTTTCTGTCATTTTTCTTCCAGACAATAACCCTAAAAAATGCTGATTACCCTGCTAGGGAAGCAAAGCAGGAAAACTGCATTGGCTGGCTTTGCAAACAAATGGCAGTCATAACATTATAGGCTGGTTTATTTTTTCAAGCCCCTCTTCCAGATATTGTAAAGTGAAGCTGCTATGGGAAAAATCAAACTATTTATTTTAGATCAGCAGAGTTTAGAAACATTTAATAAGAATGTACTAATGGTTTAAACCCAGTTATAAGTTCACTCACCCATCTATTGGGCATGTGGTGAAGATGCAGATATGGTGAAGAGGGAGCAGGAGAGAGGTTAGGTCAGCAGGTTTAGGTGATGTGCAGCCTAAGAGTGTGAATAAAATAATTTGATTTCAGAAGTGCTTAGATCCATATCAATCCATATAAAATACATGGATAAAATCCATATATATGTATGGATCTATATATGTAACTCTTCCAGGCTTGGGGCAGGACCCACAGCCCTGGCTTACTGAACCCCCAGAGCTGTGGGGGCTGCTCAGGCATGGAGGAGGGTAGGACCTTGGTCCTGCTGTTGTTTCACAGCCATGGCTGGGGGGGATGTGCCTTTTGGAGGAGGTCAGGTGGATGCTCAGTGCCAAACTCTCTTCTGCTGCTCTCCCCAGGTGAACATAGACTTCCAGACACGGGAGCTGACCAGAAGAAATGTGCAGGAGCCCTCCCTCTCTTGCTTTGACCAAGCTCAGGGGAAGGTGCACAGCCTGATGGAGAAAGACTCGTACCCCAGGTTCCTGAGGTCCAAAATTTACACAGACCTGCTGTCTCAGACCCAGAGGAGGCTCAGCTAGAGCAGCGATGGGGCCCTCACAAACCACGTGCTTCCCACAACAGCCAAAACCCATGTCTAAATGTGAAACTTTCTTGGTGTTAAAAGCAGTGGGAATGGGGAAAGAGGGAGAAAGGGCAGAGGGAACTTCCAGACAGTGATCCAGGCNTTTTTTTTTTTTTTTTGTTAGCAGTAGCACCTTGCAGTCATTGCCTCTCTCTAGAGCAAACCCACAACCCTCCCGAGTCATGGGCTCATCTGTGGGCAAGGCAGGTTTCCTTTAAAATCCCTGGGCTGGTTTGTGTGTAAATAACACCTTTCCATCCTTCCACACATCTCCCTGTCTCTCACCTCTCCCTTGTGCTTGGAAGGGCCCCAAGGGCAGTTCTGAGGCTTGTGAAGCCACATCCAGCCCCGTCTCACACCCTGGCTGCTGGGATCTGCACCCAGAGAGCCAGGGGAGGGAGGGAGGAGACAAAGGCACAGGATTCATTCCCTTCCCTGGAGTGGAAACCATCAGCAAACTCAGCTCAGCTCCCCATTTTGTTTGCACACCTTATGACACGGCTGCTACCCTGCCACTGCCCCTTTTCCTTCAGGGCTGCAGGCTCAGAGTGTTCTCCACAGGACTGTTGAGGAGCTGAGTTTTCCTTGTGAGGAAGGTAATCCCAAAAGCTCTCTCTAAGCCTGGGCAGGCAAGTCTTCTAATGGGAATGATTGTTTTTCGTGGCTGTTATTTATTTGTGTGGTAGCTCAGTCTCAGGGCCCCAGTCGTCACCCAGGCTCTGTTGTGCTGGGCACTGGACCAAAACCTTGCACAAAGGCTGCCACAGGCTTGGTGGCTCCTCAGGAATTACCTGTTGGGAGAGAGTGGAGAGCAGGAATGTCCCCTCTGCCCCTTGCTGAGGTGTAAAAGAAGCACAAGACCCGTCTGCCACAGCAGATGGCATTTTCCATGTGGTACCTGGCAATGTGAAAAATCACATTTCTATTTTGGTTATTTCCTGATTACTGACTGTTCCTACTTCCCAATTGTCCACTGTGGGTTCAGTGCCCTGCAAAGAACTCCCCAAGACACAGGCCCTGCTGCAGGGTGCTTGCTTCCAGTGGGACACAGAGAGCATGGAGTGAGCAGGATGAGTATCTGGGTGTGCAGAGGGGTGTGAGGTGCTCTTTGGCCCTATTATCTATCTATTGTATCTATTCCCATAGCCTGGATGGCCACTGCAGGAGAAGACTGTGCAGATGTCAGGGGTGTAGCACCTCCCCTGTGCTGCTGGACAATAACTCCTACCACCTGATGGCCCCATTTCCATGGAACTGCTGTTCCAGCTTGGCAGATTCTTGCAATATTTTTGAGGGGAGAAGCAGACAGCCTGTCTGTGGATTTGAGCCGACAGACCAGAGGTCTGTTTTCTTAATTTCATGAAGGCCTGGAAAGCAACCCCATGGATCTTTTCCTTCTCTCAGTCATTTCCAGAGCAGAGGCTGTAAACCTCTGCTCCAGCCAAGGGTGGTGGGTGGGTTTGATACATCAGAAAGCTGCTGATAAAGACTTTGTGTAATGCGGTGTAAATGAGGTAGAATGAATTCTAAGCCAAGCATAACGTGTTTGGAACAAGATAAAAAAAAGTCTGGTTGGATATTAAAAATGACTGTCCATCAATTAAGTAGGGAACAGTTTTTTGAGGCTTTTTGCAAGGATGATGTGCAGGACAGTAGGACAAATAGGTTTAGGATCAAGATAGAGGTGGTAACCATGCTGGGTTTATTCTGGAGGTTTATTCCTCTGGTTTCCAAGGCACTGAAGTTCAAATACAGTGCAAGTGCAAACTTTGTTCACTAGGGAAACCTGCTTTTTGGAGCCTGGTTGGTCAGCAGCAGAATCCTCCAGGTCTTTGGAAGGCAAATCCTATCTCCAGTTAAATTTCCATGAGGAATGGCCAGAAAGAGCAGCAATGATCCAACGCTGCTGGCTGTCCTCTGCCCCTGCAAGGACACCTGAGGAGCAGGGGCTGGCGTGTGGTGACAGAGGTGGCATTCTGCAGCCATGCCCAGGCTCAGAGACACAGTGACAGCTCCTGGAGCTGTCAAGGCATGTGAGGCCCCCATGGGACACAAGAGACCCAAAGCTCAAGGTCTTGACCTGGCAATTCCACACAAACTTTTTGCTGCTTGCTCGAAAGTGGGAGCACTGAGAGGCATCTGGAAAATGCTCCAGGTCTGCCATGGTTTCTCCAAGGGCACCAGATCATGCAGGAGCTCAGTGTCCCACAGCTTTATGGCAAGCAAGGCACAGTGAGACAGGTCTGGGGAACCTGTGCAATGTGTGGAAGGAATCAGAGATGGAAGCAAAGGACACAGAGCCACACATCCAGTGGCTGTTTCACACTGCAGTGGAACACGCAGGGCTTGACCTGCAAGGGAGGATGGAAATCTTCTCTCTCTGGCTGTAAGCAGAGGCTGGAGGAACTCCCCTTTCCCAGAAATGCTGTCTGCCACCCCTGTGTAACACAGGACAGACTGGGATCTCCCAGTGCTACAGGCTGCTTTTGCAGTTTCCTGTCCCATCTGGGTTGCAAAAAACTGATGCCTTGGAGTGGCTGCCCAGAACAGAGACTAGACAGAGTTAAGAGAATAAAAGTGGGTATTTATTAGAGGCCTTCAATAGGTACACCTTGGGCAGTCAGAAGCCTCCCAGAGGCTACACCCAAGGTGGAAAGTGGTCACAAGTTTTTCAGAAAATTACAAATTTGGTCCATTTACATATCAGGGGTTAATCCTCCAATTACAGCTTCAGGTAATGAAGTCATATTCCCCCAGTTTGCTCTCCCCCAATTCACTTTTTTTTTATATTTTTCAGGGCCTGAGGCTGTAGGATGTCCTTGAGTTTCAGGCCTAGAGGGATCGTTTTGTCTCATCAAAATGTGAAGACAGTGGCTAACATTCTATATGGAGTTTAGAGTTATGCACTAATGCAGTACAGGATTTGAAAAATATAAAAGCTAAAATCTTAAGGCAGCAGCCTGTGGTCCCAGTTTTACCAGTGATCCCACTGCTCAGCTTCCCAGCACTGTGGCATCAAACAAGTGCTGCAGGTGCTGAAGGGAGGCCACCTTGTCTGGCCCTGCCTTCCTCCTTTCCACCCTCCTCTTGCCTGCAAGTGCAAAAAGCATCCCAGAGCAGCCCAGGATGCGAGAGCCAGCAGCAGGAGGATTAAGCAGTCAGGGCTTTTAAAGAGAAGGCAGAAAGCCACTGCAGCAGCCAGCTGCCTTGGGGTATTCCCTCCAGACAGATCTTCTGAGCTGGCTTGGGTGTGCTGACCTCTAGTGCCAGCTGCCACCCCAGACAAGGCTCTGCAGCACCTTGGGGAGGGTGACAGAGACAGCCAGGCCAGGGGACACAGCAGGCAGGAGATGCTTGTGTTGAGGAATGTGAGTGGGGACAATGCCCAGGCTCCCCTGGTGGCTGCAAACCCTTGTCCTGTTCAGAGTGTGACTCCATCCATCTCTCTGCAAGATCTTCCAGTAGCGTTGGTGCTGTTGTCCTTTCATTTCACATCAGAACTCGTGGGAAAACTTCCAAGTGGCCAACAATCCAAGCTCCCTTCTCTCCTCCATCCACCTGGGGAATTGCTTGGAGCAGGGCACACCTGGAGATGCCATTGCTGCAGCAGTGACAGGAGCTGGAATCAGGCTGGCTGGTGTAGGAGAAGAGTTTTCCCCATTAAATTGGTGTCAGATAAGGCCCTTCCATTGGGAACAGCATCCTAGAATACAGAGAGGAGCAAAAGTGTTGTCTGAGGCTTGTGAGTCTACCACAGTTATTTTTGTTGCTGCTCTTGCAGTTTTTCTCTCTGGAAGGAAAGCAGACTAGTTATTTAAAGTAAAATTCTGTTTTTTCTTAAACAAGAAAATGGCACCAGCTGCTTCTTTTATGACAAATGCCGTTCTGAAGTGAATCAAAATAAGCAGCTTGTAGCTCTACCCCTTAAACCAGGGGCTGTTCAAGGAAATAATGACTGAGCCAAAGCTTTGGAAAGAGCTGAGTGGTGACTAATCCCCACCAAGGACAAATATCCTATTCTTGATTCATCTCTTCCTGGTGTGAAGGAGATATTCACAACCTACAAACCCATTTCCCCTCTCCACAGCACACACCTCCAAAATTTTCCTCCTCTTTGGAGCAGCGTTAAAGTGTGCCATCACATGAAAAGAAGGGAAAAAATTGGTTCACTCAGTTCTTTTTATTCTGTTTGCTGGCATGTACCCAGTCAGCTCCCAGGTTGTTTAATGGCAGAAGGGAAAAAGAGTTCACAAATTTCCCTTTTCTATGAGCTTCAGGTGGTGCTAACTCCAGGATCACATGCAGAACTCTAATCCATCTAAAGTTTCTCCTGCTTTGGTCCATCAGCCAGGCTCGGGATGCTCTCCCTTTTAGTGGGCTCAGTAATGCACCAAGGGGTCCCTGTTGTTCATGCTGGGGAGGTGTGAAGGGCAAAGTCTTGCCTGTCTGAGCAGGGGAGGGGGAAATTGCTGTGTGTGTCTGGGGCTGTGGGTGGATGAGAGTGCATGTGACTTCATCTGTATCTTATTTAGTGTCCTTTACTAGAGAAGCTTTTCTGAGACATAGATGTGCATGTTAAAATAGGAGAATTAGGCATAAATGACATAAACTGAGATCTTTAGCCAGTGTTGTGTTTGCCTCGTGTATAAGTCTGAGTAGTAGTAAGAGATGTAAAACTCTGCTAAGCTTCCAGTTACCCCTAAGAGCACATGTATCAAACTGAACTGAATGTTCACTGATAGACACAAAACCAAAATGTTTACAGCATTCAGAGCAATAGCAAAGCATACCTCATGCCAGTCCTGGAGTGCCTCTCACCCATCGTGCAAAGCTCTCCCCTTCCTGGGGGTCCCTCTGGCTTATCCCTCCAAAATTCTCTCTCCTCTGTCCTGTCCTGGTTGTCTTCCATCCTCCTCTTCCTCCTCCTTGAAGCACTCCAAACTTTCCTGTCCACCAGCACTGTTTGTCCTCATCTGTCTGAGCCTGGGACTCCCCTAACCTCCCCCTGTTTGCCTCTCCTCCATCCCCATCCATCTCTCCTCCCTTCTTCGCCTTTCCCTTCCCCAGACACTCATCTCTGGTCATGCCACCTCCCTCCTACACGCCTCCTACTGCCACTGTAAAGCTCCTAAGAGCTCTTCCTTGCCTGTTATATAAGAACAAAACGTTTCACATCATTTCTGCATTGTCTTTCATCCCTGGGGCTGCTGCAGTTGTCTCTTTCCTTGGTGCTGTGCTCTCTCTGGCATCGTAGCATTATATCCCAGAACTGGAATTAAAGTTCATTTTGCTGCTAGACCAGAATGCTTCTCTCTACCATGCACCCCTTGGGCTTTGCAGAGGCTCGTCTTGTCCCCAAGTCTTTTGTCTTCCTTCTTTTTCTCCTTCTTCCATGCACGCTGCACATGCAGTGCTTGTGCCAGGGGCTGGCTAGGGTAGAGGGCAGCCGTGCTGGGGTCACTCACAGCTGGGCACCCCCGTGGCTCTCTGGTTTATAAAAATAGTCTCAATAAAGGTGTGTGGGTTGTATTTGCTCGGCAAAGTCAGTCATTGTGCTCTGTGCCTCCTCCTGGCTTTACAGGAGAACGTGCCTCTAATCTGGGACTGCGCTGAACTCAGCGGAGTTCAGGGAACTGAGGCTGTGAGAGGGAGGTGGCAGAGGGGGATGAGATTGTTACCAAAAACATCCAACATTCCTGGCAAAAAGGCACGGGAGAAAAGGCAGTGCCTGCTCCTGGAGGGACCAGGGAGCTCTGGGGACCAGCTGTGCTGTGAATTGTTTGTCTCAAGTAGCCCCACACCTCCCAGTTTGCCTCGTGTGCTGCACGCCCCAGGCTGGCTCTAAAACATGATGGATGAGGAGCTGCTCAGCTTTGCACTTCCAGAGGAGATAAGAGCATTATCCTGAGAGAAATGTCTTCATGGTGCTCTGTCAGTGCCTGCAGCCACCAGCTGAAAAGAAGTGAGGGGAAGGAGGCACCTGCTGCTGTGTTTGCTCCTGCAGACCTCCATGGGAGTCCTGGCAGCAAAGAGGGCAGGGTACGAGCACACCCTGGGGTAGATCCCCCTTCCTTAAGAACCACGACTGAAGATCTCATCTTTTTATAACCTCTCTCCCCAGCTCCTCTGCGAGTTACCCAAATCAGAGCTCATTTGTCCTTAAGCTCCTTGGCACCTCCACCTTGGTGGGATAGCAGTGTCCCCTCGAGGACCTGACTGCAAGCCAAAGCGCCCACCAAGGCTGCTTGAAATAACAAAGGTGTCTCATTCCACTGGAAATAAACTCGTGGGTGGCTCAGAAGAGACTGAGGATGGCTCTGCTGCAAGCAGTGAACTCAGAAGTGAGCCACCAGGTAGAAAGAACAGCTCAGAAGTGCTTCCCTGTGCCACGTTTTTATTTCCACGAGATCCTGCTGCTGCAGCTGCCACCTCTGCGGTGTCCAGGTGCTGCTGCTGAGGGCAGGTACCAACAGGAACAGCTCGGGCAGGCCACTCAGGCTGCTCAGGGAAAGGCAGGGGCTTGGCTCCCTGGATTCCCCCTGCTTGTTTGCCAGGCTCCCCTTCCCTGGGAGGCTGCAGAAGCTCCTCAGCCACGCCACAAACCCCCCTGGTGACCATTCCCCACCGAGTCGTGTCACCACCTTGTGCAGTGTTACACCCCTTCTGTATAGACACTGAGGACGTAATAAACAGCCTGAGGCTATTTGTTCTCTGCCTGAGTGTCTGAAAAGCTGCAATCCTGGGGATGGAGGGGTGTCTCCCAGCAAAATTGCAGAGGAGGAAGAGGAGAAACTCCTCAGCCCCTGGTTTCACTGGTGCAGACACACTGGATGGGGCAGCAGAGTGGGGATATGTTGGCTCCATGGCTCAGTTGGGGAAATTTGGAACCCCCTGGTTCCCCAGGGGTCTAGTTTGGGGAGATGAGTCAGAAATGTGCCAATAGGGTCTGCAAGGAAGGAAAATCCCAAGATCCTTCCAGCAGCTCATTGCTGTCCTTCTCTGAGTACACCCCACTGCTGCCCATGATAGATTCTCTGCCCCAAATCCCAAACCCATCATGGCCAGAGGTGGAAACAAGTGCTGAGCCTGTTCCCTGCACCAGGAGCAGCGGTGGAGGATGCAAAAGCTCCTGGGAAAGGGAGGAGTGTGGCTGGATCGAGCATGATCAGGTCATGAAGAGCAAACAACAAATGAAGAGCTTTCTCCAGACTGTAAAAAGCAACCCTGTGCTCCAGCAGGCAGCTCACACTTGGGTCTCAGCTTGTTTCATCCTTATGGGGTAAACCAAGGAGGGATGACCAGGAGCAGGATGAGAGTCACCAGCTGGTCATGGGCCAGTTTGGGGGGTCTGGAGGGGCCTGGGATTGCTGGGGAAGGGTCAGGCACCAGCTGAGGGCAATCCTGACTAGCAAGGGGGGAAGAGGAGGCATCAGCAGGGAGCAGGGCAGTTGAGGCAAGGTTAGGTTTTAGTGAGAAATTGCATGGTGAGAGATTTACTGCAGAAACCGTGTGGGGCTTCAGCGAGAGAGGGCTGAGCATCTCCTGAGCAGGTCTGGCCAGCAGGAAGAGCAGTGACCTGGATCTCATCTGGCCCCGGGCACACGGAGAGCTCTCGCCCTGCCTGGTGCGCAGCCCGCTCTCCCTGCGAAAGGTGAGTGTTTGCTCTGTGGTCTGCCCGGGGTTGCACTTAAAAGCAAAACCTAAATGGGCTTGTTTTCTTCTGGAAATGGGTATAGTGGAATTTACCAGTCCCTCTGGCTTCTTTCTATCCCCCTTGTTTTTTCCCCTAAATCCCTTCTTTTACTGTTTTTCCTTTTCATCTGCTGCTTCTTCCCTCAGCCTGTCTCCGAGCCAAACCAATTTGAATGCATCCAAGGAAGGATCTGCCATTAGTGCTCTGTCTCTCCTCTTAGTTAGGATATATTTAGCCATCATCTTTTAGCTTTTTTTCCTGGCTGTTCAGTGGCTTTAAAAAGCAGGTGCCGGGAACGGAAAGGGAAGATTAAAAGTACCTGCTGTCAGCTACCTCTCCCTGTGCAGCTGTGCAAAGCAAGCACGTGAGCAGAGTGGATAACAGCTGCCCCTCGAAAACCTCATTTGTAATTCTAATTATTACTTCTTTTTTAATATTATTTCAATAATCTCTTTCCGCACTGCTACAAATTTCCAGAGCAGCTATTTCCTCCTGTGCTGCATGTGAACATGGCATGTTGGGAATCCAGCAAACACCCCGTGGGCCAGGGTGGGGGATCCTGCATGGGCAGTGGGATGGGATGGGATGGGATG
>VXBI01002866.1:996982-1010612 GCA_013397375.1 Toxostoma redivivum | reverse complement strand
GCCAGCGCTTATAAAATCCGACGGGGGAACGGATGCTCTGGCATTAGGCACAGAGAGCAGGGCCTTGGCGAGAGGCAAGGAACCCGCGGGGCTCCTGCACTTCCTGGTGGCTGGGATCCCTGGGGAATGCAGGGAGCATTAAACACAGAACACTAAATATTGCTGCTGAGGGCAGGGGGTCTTCCTGCAGAGGAGGCTCTGCTGGACCAGCCCCAGCAGAAAAGGGCTCTTCTGAGCACTCCCTGGAGAACCTGCTGGACTTGTATCGGCAGAAAAGGTTTTTTCTGAGCATCCCCTAGAGAACCTCCTGGCCAGCAGCATGGAGCTGAGGTCGGGTGAGGCATCAGGGAAGGTAAAAGAAAAGGAGGAGAGAGGAAAGAGAGCCCACAGGTAATGGATATTGGCCTCTCGCTTTGGTTTCCTGCTCAATGCCGCTGTCTCCCATTGATGGAGCTGCACAACTGAAGTGCTCCCATCCCTCACCGCTGGACAGTGAGTCTTACATGCTTTTGTCTTTTCCAGAGACTCCTCCCGAGATGTGCTGGAGTGGAGGGAGTCCTTTGACCAGCTCCTCAAGAGCAAAAGTGAGTAGCATCTTGTTTTCTTCTCTTGGTGAGAGCATGTAGGACAAATGTACTCGTAGTGAGCTGTATGACTGAAGTCAGTGCACGATGAAATCTCACCTCCTCCTCAAATGAGGTGTTTTAGGATTTAGAAAGAGATCCCTTTCCTACCCAGATCTGAGGCACAGGGCTCATTGCTTGCCCTCAGAAGCCGTACCCTTTCCTCCTGGCTGGGTGTTTTTGGGAGGCAGAAGTGTTGTCTCATTGCTGCCTTGGGACAGAAGTGTTGCCACGGGCATCCCATGAGGAGCAGCCTGCTGGGGTATGTCATGGTATTCCCAAGCCACCCCTTTCTCCACACTCGGGAGAAGGCAGTATCTGGTGGAAACAGCGATGCAGCCACCTCCCCTCAGGCTTGTCCAGACAACTGCATTGCTGCCCTCTGTCTGTCTGTCTGTCCTGTGCCTCTGGGGATGGCTCCTCCACCGGGAGAAGGAATTCAGCTGTTTTACTGAATAACCCTGGCCTTTTCCCCTTCTGATATCAGCTGTGTGTCTGTGATGCACAGGGCTCCTGTGAGATGCTGTCTCCCTCTCCCCTTTGCAGACAGCTCCTCCAGACCCAGAAGTGGGACCCCTTTTCCAGTCCCACACATCACCCCCTCCTTACACTGGACTCTGCACAATGGCAGAAGCACCAAATTTTAATTCAAAAGTAATTGTCTACCTTAAAAGCTCTTCCCCAGCCAGACAAAGTCCTTCCACAGTGCTAGTCTGGGGCCAAGTGTATTTCTTCTCCCAGTCTTCCTCACGTGCTGTGATGGCTAATGAGCATCTCTAGCTTTGTAACTTAATCCACCCTCCCAGCGCAGCTTTGAAATCCTTGCTGCAATTACTCTCCCATCCTCAGCATCTCGTTCCCCCCAGATCTCAGCTGGGAAACCAAAACCAAGGCAGCACTGCTCGGCTCCTGCAGCGTTCCGATGCGTCAGCGCACTTCTCCTTAGGTAGAATTAGCTCTTTCCTGAAGCTGTAAAGAAAATACTCTGAAGCCTCATTATAGAAAGGTCAGAGAAATAAAACCAGAGGATTACTTGTCTGTGGGAAAGGATTTTATTGGAGTCTAGAGGCCAATTAGCAGTGTCTCAGAGGGTGGAATTTGCCCGGAGGGAAAGGAAATCTGCAGATGTCACGATTGGAGCTCCCAGGGCTGAGCTCGCCAGGCAGTGTCTGCTGCTGGTCCTCTTCCTCCCTGCCTTCTGTCCCATTAACTGCTCTTCTCTCCCCTCCCCAGGTGGGGTAAATGCCTTCCACACCTTCCTGAAGACTGAATTCAGCGAGGAGAACCTCGACTTCTGGCTGGCATGCGAGGACTTCAAAAAGACCCGGTCGAAAACCAAGCTGGCCTCCAAAGCCAACAGGATCTTCGAGGAGTTTGTTCAAAGTGAGGCGCCCAGGGAGGTGAGACCATTTTCTGTGGCATCAAATAGGGTGGGAAAGGAAGGAAATATCCTGTTGGGTTTTATTAAAGTGCTTTCGGATCAGTGGGAAGATCTGCTCTTGTTCACGAGAGCTTTAATTTCTAACATCGTGTGCTCCATCACAACTGGCTCTTTAATGTTGGAAGAGAAATTGAGCCTAACCATGAAGGGATAGAAAGGTTTGTGAGCGTCACCCGAAGATGGATTAAAAGCAGTTTTTGTCCTGACATAGGAGAGGAGTTAACGTTTGTGGGTGCTGCTGCCTTGCAGGTGAATATCGACCACGAAACCAGGGAGATCACCCGCAAGAACCTCTCGGGGGCCACCTCGGCCTGCTTCAACGAGGCACAGGCCAAGACGCGCACGCTGATGGAGAAGGACTCCTACCCGCGCTTCCTGAAATCCGCCTCCTACCAGGACATGAGCAGGCAGGCCGCCAGCCGCGGCGCCAGCAAGCGCTCGCACACCTGACCCCAGCCCCGGAGCGGCTCGAGGGGGACGAGCCCGGGGCCAGGCACAGGGTGGGACGTGGTTTGCCAGGCCCGAGGCCCGTGTGCCGGGGTTTTGGCTGGAGTTCTGGGATTTTAGCGGGATCCCCAGCACCTCGAGCGCTTCCTGCTCCGCACGGAGCCGCCGGAGCTGGCGTTCCTCCCTCTCCAGGTGGGAGCCCGGAGCCTCCCCTTGCAGCTCGACCTGTGCCACTGCAGACATGGAAAGAGCTCGGGTTTGAGCTGCGAGTCCAGGGAAAAGAGATGGGATTCCCCTGAGCATCCACAACCCAAGAGCTCCCACCTGCTCACGGGAGCCTGCCACTCCCACTCGCGGGGGATGGCCGGGATAAAAATCCCGAGACTTCATGGCATTTTCAGCTGGAGGGATCCTGTGCCTGCCTTCTCCCGATCCCAAGATCCTCCAGCTGTGTCCTATGCATGTCTGCATCGAAGCTTTCCACCTCCTTCCAGTGCAGTGACGTTCTTATGCCTCGCTTGAGCTCCACGACCTTCAGATTGCACCTAATCTTAGGTCACGTGCGCGACGTTTTATTCCTATTATTGTTATTTATTTCATCATTGTTGCTATTATTATATCTATCTTTATCAGAGAAGCACTGCTGAAAGCACACATGCATGTCCCCTGCTCTGAGGAGCTTGCAAATTAAATTATTTTAGCTGTTGTAGCACTTAGCATGCCTCCCACCTTTTCTGTGTAATAATTTGAGAGGACCAGACAGATTTGTAGCAGTTGTGGAGCAAGGTACGCCAGTAGCAGCAGGAGAGCTGCTAGAGGGCTTGGAGGACCATGGATGGCAGTGCAAGGGTGCTTTGCCACCCATGTTGCTCCCTCTCTCCCCTTAAAGACGTGGAAGGCATCTCAGCACACAGCAGCTTGTCCTAGGCAGGGAACAAAAAGGTTAAAAAGGCACGTTGGTGAGCAACTCTATGGAAACCTTGATTTTCACACATGGGAGAGAAAACTCAGGGCTTTGCCTGGGTTTATAATTGGGCTTGGTGTTCCCTGGGATGGTGAAACCAGTCTGCAGCCACAGCACTTTACCAGAAACCTGTGGAGGGAGTGAAGCCAGTGCCGTGAATTCAGTGACTTGGAGGGGTGGCAGGACACATCATCAGCCCAGACCTGGGGGCAGCTCTTCAGAAAATCCCTCCCAGCAGGAATTTTGGGGTCCTGGAGAAGTGTGGATCCCAGCTGGCAGCAGCTGCCTGGGTGGGTGATGTGAAGCCTGTGCTGGGCCCTGGGGAATGTGCCAGCAGCACTGCTCCCTGCTGTGGGCTGCTTTCCAGGGCTCTGCTTATCCCTAAAGACCAAACCTGGAGATCCTTATCCCACTGGTACTCACACCTTGCCACAGGAACTCTCTTTTGCCCCCCTGTCCCAGCAACAGCCAGAGCACAGCATCCTTTGGGATTTTCACAGCTGCTTGAGCAGAGCAAGGGACCAAAGACCAGTTTGGGGATGTTACTCCAAGTGCTCTTCCACCATCTCCATCCTGGTCCCACCTCTGAGTGTCTGGCTGTTGTCCTGGTTGTGTTTACAGGGAGATATCAGCTGCTTTCTTATTTATTATTTATTTTTACAACTGGAACCACCTTTGCTGTGTTACCGAAGTGAACGATGCACAATGGTCTGTTCTCATTACCAACGTAACATTGTCCTTACAAAATAAAATGTAAAGAGAAAAATACCCTGACAGCATGGGCTGGGTCTGTATTTTTTTTTTCCTGGTTTTGGACTTTCAATTCAATTTCACATTCTAATTCTGGATGCTTTGCAAAGCTGCTTGTGTTGGGTGGCTCAGGGAACATTTCCAGTCGCTTTAAAAGTGACAGTGTCGAGAACAGGAAAGGAAGGGGGAAGACTTTTGAAGCATAAAATTTTGTGGTATTTGGTTTATCAAAGAAAACCAAACAGTTCATAGACAGAATGAAAGCAGAAGGGAAGTTTTGAATGTATGAACTGCCAGGGTATTTGGTAGTGCTTGTATTGCTCATAATTTCTGAGCCCTTTACAGCACTGCAGTTTCCAATATCTGTCAGTATTAGTAAAACACAAATGTCTTAAAATTGAGAAGATGCAATTTTTTTCGCAGAAAAAACCCTGCTTTGGGGCCACTGACATAAATAATACCTGATTTTTGTCAGTGACAAAATCATCAGTAGGACCTGATGATTGAATTCATTGACAAGGGGAAACTCTCTGGTATCAGAGGGGTTATTTAAAAACATCCTATTCCTGTGCAGAGTGCTTTGAGGTCTGAGCAGTTCCCTGGAATGCTCTGGGAGGGAAGGGGAGGGTTGCTTGGAAAGAGCTTTCCATGGAAGCACCCAGGGCTGCCTGTGGCAACACATGAGAGGAGCACCCCAGTGCAGCTAGGAGTGCTTGGAATAAAAACCCAACAGAAATGTGATTTTATTTCAGTTGCCTTCCTTCTATTTATTGTGTGTTCTGGAAGCCAAAATTAACTGGCCTCCGTCAGCGTAGGACTGCCGAGGAGGAGCTGGAATCCTGGGAGAATAACTTGGGAATATTCATGTTCCAAGGTGCTACTATGAGCACAAGCCACCCCCTACCATTCAAATGCATTTTACAAGTGCCTGCAGCTGCAGCAGAACCTCTTGTGTCCTCTGACACAGCCATGCAGGGTCCAAGGATCTCCAGGCACTGTAAAATACATTGACTGCTCCATCCCCACCCATCCAGAGAAAAGCAGGACAAGCTTCCCCTCACCTTCCATTTCCTTTTAAATTAAGCATGGCCTTGTCTTACAAGCCAGGTGATTTGGGCTCATAGAAGTTTGCATCCCTATCTGATCTTCGTCTGTGTCAGAGGGAAGAAATGAGCTGAAAAGTGTCCAGGAAATATTTAAATTATTTGTCAGGAAAGAGAGCAGTAAAGCAGACTAGAAGCAGCAAGAATCAAAAGTAATGTTGTTGTTGTTGTTGTTGGGGTGGTTTTTTTTTGTTTTTTTTTTTTTTTTACTGCAGCTTCTGAATGAAAAATATGAACACTTTTCTTGCACACCTTGAGGTTAATTTAAAACTGATTCTCCATTAAACAAAAATTAAACAGGCCAACAACAATAACAAAATAAAGAAGTAAAAAAAATACAGAAGTACAACCTTTTTGAGCTTTCTTTAGAAGGACATGTGAGGCTGTGTCCACCCTTGCTGCATCACGCATGGCCCAAGCTGAGACTCAGCCTTGGTGGCAGCTCTCAGACCCCACAGCTGATCCTGCACAACCCCATTTGCAGCCCAGTTTCCTCTGAGATGCTTCCCACAGAGAAAACCCAGTCACTAAAAGCCAGAAGCCAGCCCTGCATCCAGCTGCAGCCAAAACCCAGTGGTAATACAACAAAACCTTAAAGCCTCGGTGGGGGATAAAAATAACCCCAACCCACAAAGCCACGTTTGAGAAAGAGGAGCCAAAGCTTCCCGTGGCCGCCTGTGGTCACTCCCAATAAACCCCGGCTGAAGTTTCCCAGGGTTTGCAAATTTGGAAGATTTGAGCTCCGGGGAGCCACCATGGGGGCTGGCACTGCCCTGCCCCCAGGCTGTGAACACAAACTTGCTCCAGGGCCAGGTTTCCATGAGCCAGGATAGGGGGTGGATTTATTTGGTGGGAAAAAAAGTCATTTCCCTGTGCCCTGGGAGCCAGAGCATTCCCAGCAGCAGCTCAGGGGCTCCTGCAGCCAGAAGGTCCCTGCTCCAGTGGGACCAAGCAGCTTTGGGTGGTCTGAGGACATGGACACGGATGCAGGAGTGCACTAAGACACTGATTTAGGCAGGTGGATGTGCAGATATTTAAGTGTAGGAATTCTGAGCTTTCATTTTCCATGGATACACACAAGTGACAACAGGCTGCATGCATGTACATCCGTGATTTATTTCTTTATTTAAAGAAAGGCCATGAAGGAAGGCTGTAAAATGCTATCTGGATGTGTTTTTTGAGGAAGCTCAGCAGCAGAGAGGATGCACTGATCCATTTCAAACACTCCAAATGTCCTGCCCTGTGTTCTGCCAGCCCCCAGGCCAGCCAGCAGGGAGGGAGCAGCTGGATGGAATCGCTCTGCAGCCTCACTCCAAGGCCTGTGCCTGAACCAAGTGCCACAACTCACAGCTGATGTGCTCCCACTCTGAATGCCAAGGTTGTCAACACAAGGATTTGTACCTCTGGGCTGCCTCAGGAGCTGAGAAAGGATGAGAGAGAATTTTCCTGCTTCCAGCTGCTGCTGGGGGCTGCAGTGCTGGGGGCTGCAGCTCTCCTTCCCCCCAGGCTGGGCTGCCTGTGCTGGAGGGGAGCTGGGCATGGTAAGGATGGGGATGAGAAACAGCTGGGAGAAATCCTGCTGGAGATCATCTGCTCTCCTTGGGAAAGGCATCCAGGCTCAGGTGCTCAGCCTGACTCCTTGTCTGGCCTGTTTTACACAGATCTGCCCTGCTCTCCTTGCCCAGGGACTGGGATGTGCTGCCCTGCTTGGTGAGATCCCTGCCTGCCTCGCTGTTGCCCTCACCTCTCCTTGCCTGCTGGCAAAAATTTCTTTTTTGGTGGTGATGAGGATTGAGCAGCAGTCTAAAAAACTAGAAAACGAAGTTTAAAAAAAGTGAAAATACTCCATAAAAGGCACAGATATGGGGGATGTGATTTAGTGGTGGACTTGGAGGTGATGGATGATGGCTGGACTCGATGATCTTGGAGGTCTTTTCAAACCTAAATGGTTCTGTGAGAAGTGGTTGATGCTCCTCCATGGGTAGCATCACCTGCCATCCTTCTGTGGACTATTTTCCAGGGTTGTGTTCCAGCACTGAAAGTCACATCAGCACGGTCAAGCACATAAACCCTGGGATATTCCCACTTGGAAATATAATAAGAAAGCACGTGAAGTGAACATGAAGAAAAAACCTCATCTTACTATTCATAGCTCCTTTAAAATATTATTTTGGCCTTGGCAGGCAGTTTTTGTTGCCACATTTTGCCTCGTGTTTATTTGTGGCTGCTGGGAGGACAAGGATTCTCGGGAGATGTCATCTCATGAGAGGAGATGTAAAAATGGGTGTAACTCCATCAGAATGGAGGAAAAGGGAGATTTTTCTTAGCTGTGCCCTTGATTTCCCTGCTGTCTGTGTCTCAGCAGCTGAGTCCCTGGGTGTGTGGGGGCAAATAATGACTCTGCAGATGTACAAATACAGCAGGAACTCCATAACCCAGAGGCTACAGAATGCTGGTGGAGAGGAGCTCGGCTACTCCCACACTTTAGAAAACCTCTGAGATCCTTTCATTCCTGAAAAATGTCTGTTGCAGGGACTCAGAGTCTAAATTTATGGCTCTGTGAAAAACAATTTGGATTAGGAAAGCACTACCAGCAAACCCTTCTTTGCTGGGATGCAGGCACAGGACACTCCTGCCTAACCCCCATAGGGTTTGGGTTCTTACCATCCTAGGGATTTTCATCTTCCCACCATAAGATAACAAATGACTTTAATAAAACCAGCAAGCCGAAGAAGGCTCTTGTACTTGGGTGGGTGGGTGATGTGATGCTGTTATCTTGGCGCTTTTTCTAACGTCTTTTGGCTTTTTTTGGATGTCTTTACTGGCTTTGAAGCTGAACTGTGCCCTTGCTCTGGTTGTTTATCTGTTTTGCAGCCTGCAAACAAGGACTTGAACACCAGCAGCTGCAGCATACAGCCCTGGTCAAACCAGGAGAGATTCTTCCTGTGAGTTCAAATGAGAGCCTGACAGCTGTGAGACAGATTGGAGATTGGTCCTTGAGTTTTCACAGTCTCTGTCCCCTTGGGGCTGTGTCAAGGTCTTCTGTGGCAGCACAAACCCTGCAGAATTCCATGCAGAGACTGTGGGATATTCCCAGCCCCTGTGGATGCTGTGGGAAGCAGGATGCCCAGCACCACAATGAGGTACAGGGATGTGTCTCCTGCAGAGGCAGAGTTTAGTGAAAGCATGGAGATGTGAGCCAGCAGTGCAGGCAGCAGTGCAAGCATCCATAAGGATTGGGATATCCATGGAAAACACGTGCAGGGCTGCATCCACCTGGCCCTTTAAGGGCTTTTCTGTGCCTGTGTCAGGCCATGTCTCCACGTCCATATGCAGATTCCCAGTTTGTGCACGTGCCAAGGCACCATGGAAAGCCAGGAATTATTTGATTGACACAATTCCAGCCCCGTGAGCTGAATCCTGCTGCTGGCACAGTTCAGTGGAGGTGGCCGGGGGAGCTGCACAGGCTCTGCTGAGCTCATCTCACGTCACAGGGCAGTGAAGGAAACTGGGTGGGATTTCCTGAACAGGCTTTCCAGGCAGATGAGGAAGGCCTGGAGGAGCAGGCTGGGTGTTTACACAGAGCTGTCTACAAGGAGCAGGGGCCAGGGTGATGCCAGGGAGCTGCCTGCCCAAGCTATGAGGAACCCACAGATCTGCAGCTCAGCGATTCCCTGCGTGTCATTCAGCAGCATTTAGTCCCCTGATGCAGATGGATTTACCAAAAGGTGAGGAAAAGCTTAAAATGAAACCCCAAATATCCCCCAATGCATTCCATGCCTCCACGACCTCAGATCCTGACGTACTGCTGAGATGTTTCTGAACAGGTCTGGTGTATGGGGAGAGCACTTTGCTCATGACTTACCTGCTGCCTGCTGAAAGAAAGGCCAAAACACCTCCCCCAGAACCCCAGCATCCTCCTGCAAGTGGATAAAACCCTTCCTGGCAGGGACCAGCACATGTCTGGGACCCTTGCCAGCCGTGTCATTGTGGGTGGCGGCAGGCAGGGCTGGGTGATGCATCGGGACACACAGACATGGTCAAAAGTCAGTGGGGCGGGGATAGAAGTACTGAAACACTTCCTGGAGTGCAGATCTCTTCACTCTGCTGCTCGGAGGAGGAGGAAGAAGGTGCTTTGTGCTGCTTTTCTGGCCAGGAAAGTAACTTTTTTTTTTTCCTGTGTGGCAAAAGGTATAGAGATTAATACAAGAGAATGAAATGCATCTAAATCAATTAAATACTGTGTTTATTTCTTGCTGGGAAATAAACCCTCCAAAACCCCAATCTTTTGCTTTCCTGAGGGTAAATTCATGTAAATTTATACTTTGCTTTTATACCTTAAGACTTCTCTATACCTTTCCTGATTTGTTTTGGTAACTTACTTCCAGTTCAGCTCATCAGGCAGTAACTCCTCAAAGTGCTGATCACTTGAAAATGGGCATTGGAGCCCCACTTTTTCTAGATACCAGATAGATAAAGGTAAATTAAGTCCTACCTGATCAATCTCCCAACGTGGTGAAAAGCTCAGGAGAGGCTTCCTGTCAGGCAGGGTCTCCTCATGGCCTGTAGAAGCAGGAGGGGTTAAGGCTGGCTCTCTGTCTCTCTCTAGGTGTTGGATCAGGGCCAGTCAGGACTGTGTGTGGTTGCCATCCCAAGCTGAAGGGGAATGCCCATCTCCACCTGACACTGTGGCTGGGGAATGGCTTATCAGGTAACCTGTGATGAGTCTGAGATGACATTCACAGCAAAAGCAGCAGGGACACCACCCTGGGCTGTGAGAGGGGCTGGGGCCAGGCAAGGGAACAAGGAGTCCATGAGTGCTAAAACTGTGCTTCTCTGCAGGCCCTGGCTGTCCCAGCTGGCACTGGCACTGCTGCCCTCAGCTGCCCCTCACACAGGACATGGGGTGCAAACAGTGAGGTTTCACAGGCTAATAAAACACTGCTTTCTGTTCATTATTCTGGTGAAGAGCACAGAGCCCTTAAAATTGTACCTCATGTGTTTCATCAGCCATGCCTGGAGCATCCCCCACAAGGAAGGCACTGAGCACTGCGCCTCTCCCATCCTTCTGTGGATCCCTGGCTTCTGCTGGCGAACCCAGAGCCCTCCCTGTGGCCACCATGGAGCTCAACACCCTTAACTCTGAGTTAAATACTGCTGTGAACAACGGGGATAAAGAGGCTGTGCTGGAGCTGCTGGAGCAAGGGGCAGATGTGAATTCCAAGGTGGATGGTGGCTGGACACCCCTGCACACCGCAGTGCAGAACAGTCAGGTGGACCTGGTCCAGCTTCTGCTGGACAGGGGAGCTTCTCTGCACGCCAGGAAGGACAATGGTGGCACTGCATTCACTGAGGCAGGGATAGCAGGGAACGTGGAGATCCTGGAGCTCCTCCTGGAGCGTGGGTCAGACATTAACGAGCAGGACATCAATGGCTTCACAGCTTTCATGGAGGCAGCGTGGTATGGGAGAGAGGAAGCCTTGAGATTCCTGTACAGCAGAGGAGCAGAGGTGAATTTGAGGAGGAAGACCAGCGAGGAGAAAGCCAAGCTGCACAAAGGAGGTGCCACGGCGCTGATGGACGCTTGCAGGGAGCGCCACTTCTCAGCTGTGAAAATCCTGGTGCAGGAGATGGGGGCTGATGTGAACATCCGTGACAACAAGGACAGGAATGCCTTGATCCACGCCCTAAAGAAGGGCTCGAGCAAAGAAAGGTATGAGTCAGCTGTGTCCATAGTTCGCTTCCTGCTGGAGCAGGGTGTGGATGTGAAGAGCAAAGATGAATGTGGGAAAACTGCCCTCATGCTGGCTGTTGAAATGGAGAGCCCAGAGCTGGTGACAGCTTTGCTGGAGAAGGAGGAGATAGACATTGATGATGCAGATGAGGAGGGCAAAACAGCCCTGATGGTGGCTGTGGAGAAAGGTGACTGCAAAATAGCAAAGGTGTTGTGTGAAAAGGGAGCGAGGACTGATCTTGGGAACCTGATTGCAGTTGCAAAGAGAAAGCGTTCTCTTAGCATGGAAACCCTTCTTCGTAAGCACAACGCCAGGTTTGTCCCAGAAACCCCCAGAGACTGGGAGCCAAACAGCAAATGCTGGGGGGCCCAGCTGAAAAAACTTGATCAAATGTATCGCCCCATGATTGGCAAACTGAAGACATTTCCATACATCCAGCAGAGAATTCAGGATGGCATCTACCTCGGGCTCCACGGAGGGACAGAGGTAGCAGTGAGAATCACCCGCAGTGCAGAGGGTGACAAAGAGAAAGAGTTCTTTGAAAAATGTTCTCACTGCCAACATCTACTGAAGCTCTTCCAGTCTGAGAAGGAAAAAGGCTACATGTACTTGTGCTTCCCACTCTGGGAGAAGAACCTCCAGGAGCACCTGCAGGACCCTGATGGCCAAAAGGATTACAAAGCTGCTCTGAAGATGATCTTCCAGGCACTGAGAGAGCTGCACTCCCTCGGATTTGCTCACCAGGATCTACAGCCCGGGAACTTCGTAATAGGTTATGTTTTGCTTTCTTTATGTTTTCATTTTGCTTTCCCTGGAGTTTAGAGAAGAAGGTGCTGCACATCTGTAAAAGTAGAGATGTCTTTGTGCTGAATGGGGTGGCTTTAGATCTCCTCTTTAAATAAGTGCAGATACAGAGAGAACAACCTTACACATCTCATCAGCTCTACCCCCTCTCCAGGGCTCTGCAGGCAGGTGAATCCATCCCAGATGCCTTCAGAGAACTGTTTTGTAAAGAAGAGGCCATCCAGAAGTCAGTATGAAGGTTTGCCACCTTTATTTCTTAACAATTTTTCTTATTTCCTCAGATTTAGGTGGCAAAATTTACTTGGCGGACTTTGGTAATAAAAGAAGGTCAATTGAAGGCCAAGAAGAACTTGTGAAGTCAGATTTAAAGGCAAGTACTCTATGAACCAACCTATGGTTTAAAATTTTGGGTGCTCTGTAGCTGTGGGTTCTGGGGAAAGGCTTTTTGCATCCCCAACTAAAAAATGCCTTGATTTGTGGGGGAAAAAAAACAGTGTAGTGACAGATGTTGCACAAGGTTTGGATGCCCATCTCCTCTGTCCTTGTGCACAGAGCTTTGAGGTTTGTGTTGGGTGTGTATTTTACCCTTCTGGGCACCTGCAGGGTTTGGGGACACGAGTCCTCTTCCACTGGGTTGGGAGCTGGCACGGGAGCAGTGATGTCTCTTTGCAGGCCCTGGGCAGGCTCGTGCTCTGTGTTTTAACAGGGGGTAGAAAACCCCTCCAGCAAGTTGGAATCGACGATTTGGCTCCCAATTCCCCAGATTACTCAGAAGCTCTGGACCTTGTGCAAAGCCTGTCCTCTCCAGATGAACGAGGCTTGGAAGGGTTGAGCAAACATCCCTATTTCTGGAGCAATCAGAGGTAAGTCCTGGGAGTACAAAGGAGGTGGAATTTTGCTGTGGGAACTGCCTGTAGTGCTGGGAACAGTGATATCCCTTTTCAGCTAATGAAGCTTTTCATCTCACAGCAGGTTCAACTTCCTGAAGAGTATATGGAATAAAATCAAAGATGACCCAAACAAAAAAAGTATTTTTCAACATCCTAATATCACTAAGAAAACTTTTCCTTATCCAGAGTGGACCAAAACGGTAATCCTCTTCAATTTGGATTGATATCAACCAGGTTTGAGCTGGACATTCAGGCAGAAGATTTTCTGAGTGTTTCACAGGCTCTGTTTAAAAATGGAACTGCAAAAAATAGCCCCACACAAAATACAGACAATTGGGAAGAACAATTCAACTGAAGGCATGTAGTCAGAAGATGTTGATGCTAAAGAGAGCTCTGCTAACTGGGATGATAAAAGGGGCTGATCATTCTTGAATTGGCTGGCAAACCTTCAAAGTCTCTTGGTTTTTGTGGGGTGTGAAAGGCAGGGAATAATCTGTGGGCTTTCTTTCAGATTGACAAAGATATTTTACATGTCATGGAAAATCCTAGGAATGCAAAACCTACCAAATACAGGAATAATGTCATCCAGCTCCTGAGGCTCATGAGAAACATGGATGAACACAAAGATGCAAGGTACGTGTTCTCATCCTTGCCCCTGCCATGGGTGCATAGAATCAGAGAAAATCCTGAGCTGGAGAGGACCCACAAGGATCACCAAGTCCTGTCTATGCCCAGGACAAGCCCAAGAATCCCCACCAGGTGCCTGAGAAAGCTGTCCAAGATGAAAGTGAAAGGCAGATGGAGGTGCTGGAGGAATAGCCAAAAAAAAAAAAAAAAAAAAAAAAAAAAAAGGAGAGAGGAAAAAAAAAGTGA
>VXBI01002866.1:970865-996963 GCA_013397375.1 Toxostoma redivivum | reverse complement strand
AAAAAAAGGGATTGAGGAGTAGAAAAGTTGCAGCTCTCGGGGTTTCTAGGAAACCTCTCCATGTTATCAGAAAGCCTCTGGAATGGCTTTTTCTCT
This sequence comes from Toxostoma redivivum, assembly GCA_013397375.1. Lineage (NCBI taxonomy): Eukaryota > Metazoa > Chordata > Aves > Passeriformes > Mimidae > Toxostoma > Toxostoma redivivum. The sequence continues at coordinate 996,867 of VXBI01002866.1, read as the reverse complement.
GCAAGAGCATCCTGGAATAATGACCCCTTGGACAAGATTTAAAAATCCTGTTTGGTTTTGGTCTCTTTCAGGATCAGCGAAAAAATAGGAGACTATGCTGAGTATTTCCTGAAGGTTTTTCCAAAACTTACCGTCTATGTGTACAACAGTTTACGCCAGAACCCCACGTGCAGTCACTTTGCAGACTTCCAGGACCCTTCTCTGTAGGATGTCACTGCCTCCTGCCCCATGTCTGATCCCACCATCCTTTCATTTCTTATGTATTCACCTGCAAAAGAGCTGAAGATGTGGGCAAGGAGATGGGATAAAACACACGCAGGGACAGAGTATGGAGGACTTAAATTAGGAAAGATTCCAAAGAGTTTGGTGTAATAACCAGGATCTTTGGATGCTCTGATTTGCACTGTCATTATATGTTGCTTATGGAAATGTTTTTGAGCTGTGAAAAGGTTATTTTTTTTGTGGTTTTATTTCATTTATTCAAACTGTGATTGTTATTCTTTTAATGACCCTGTGGAGGAACAAACTAGAAATAAACTTGACTAGAAAACTGACTCTACACTGCTTTAGGAGTGAGATTCCCCCATCCCCTCTGCACAGGAAGAAAGGTTCTGCAGCACTGTCAAACCATCACCTGCATCAGTGGTCCTGCCTCGAAGCCAAGGTCCTTCTGAGGATCCTGGGAACATTTTAAATCCATTATGGAAGTTTGACTATGCAACTGTCAATGAGAAAATGCAACCAGGAGAACGCTGACTCTTCTTGTGCCAACATTTTTGGGTTTGTTACCTTTCCTCCCTGCTTTTTTTTTTTTTTTTTTTTTTCCTTACTCTCTGTGCATTTCTCATGCCCAGAAGGCAGGAGGACAGCCAGATATGCATTTCTGCTCCTGCATGAAGAGAAGTGAGGCCATGGGCTGGGCTCCTCCAGCCTCCTGTAAAATGCCACATTTCCAGCTTTCTGTGACATTTGCCACTGTACTGGTTTGAAAGCAAAACCAGTGAGAGACTCCCAGTCAGTAATACAATTTTAATAGGAAAAAAAGAGAAAAAATAAAGTACCTGCAATAATACAAAATAAAACCACTGACAGAGACAGAATACAACTCTGACACCCCATCAGTCAGTCAGGGTGTTGGTGCACTCCCATTAAATGGTGGCTGCATCCTCCTGCAGTGACAGATGTGGTTCTGGTGGAGCAGTGTTCCTGTAGAAGGTGCAGTTTTCATCCAAAGGTCCAGTGATGATCTGGAAAAGGTCCAACTTTCCTCTGGAATGCAGTGGAAAAAGGCTGCTCTGATGTTCCAAATCTCAGGTTTTATCTAGGTAGGAAATGCTTGGCTCCTCCCCCTGGGTGGAGCATCTCCCAATGGGATGATGGAATTTTATCAGCCATGCACTGGGACTCCATGGCCTATGAACAGGAGATATCTCCCACAGAGATAAGGATCACCACCCCTCCTATTTCAACAGATGGTGATAGAATACACATTTCTGCATTGTAACCCAGGACAGCCACTTCTTCCATCACTCTGGTTTCACTGAAGGGCTGGGACTCAAAAAGTGTGCCCGAAACAGAGCAGTGATTAAAGCCAGGGAGGCTGTGAATTATGTCTCTGGGGCAATCTGGCTGCTGAGAAGGATTTCCAGGGACTGCTCCTGTGCTCTGTCCTGCTGTCAGAGAACAAACCTGATCCATGCACAGCATCTGCAGAGCACTCTGCTCCTGGAGCATCAGGCAATGGGAGGAAGGAATGCAGGACTGGGAGCAAGGCTGGAGAAAACTTGGCAGACTTCCAGGACCCTTCTCTGTAGGATGTCACTGCTTCCTGCCCCATGTCTGATCCCACTAACACTCCTTTTATTTCTTATTTATTTGCCCACAAAAGAGCTGAAGATGTGGGTGAGGCTCCTCCAGGCTGGCCCTGCCAGGAGGATGGGTCAGTGAGACACCAGGCAGGATGGAAAACTGGTGGGCAGTGCGGCAGCTGGGTGGTGTGGCAGTGTCTGGGGCACAGCCCGAGGCTGGAGGTGTCCTGGGGAGCTGGGGGCAGTGCCAGCTGCCAAAATTAGTGCTGTGGGATGTCCCAGCATGGGTGCCCAGCTTTGCCTCAGGCAGGTTTGCAGCCCACAAACTGTGCCCAAAGGTGTGATTTGGCCCCACACACTTCACTGGCCTGCTCTCCTGCCTGCATTTGCTGTGCCTCTGCCTTTTTCCTTTGCTGGGGCTCCCCAGGATGGCTGGCTCAGCCCAGTGGGATGGGATCAGGTGCTCCCTGTCCTGGCCCTTGCATGCTGAGGGTGTGCCTGTGTGCACAGGGATGCTCCCAGCTCACCGTGGCTCTTCTGCTGCTCTGAAAAACAAACCCACAGAGCAGCCCATATAAGCAGTGAAGGGCTGCTCTTAGCTGTGGTTTTGCTGTGCTGAGCTTCAGGCACATCTGGGAGGCCTTAGAGGGTTGAGCTGGGCTCTGGGGTGTCAATGAAAAGCTCACAAAAACACAGCAAGATTTTGGGCCTGAAAGCTTTTGGGGTAAAATCAACTTCCAGCACAAGAGCAGTTCTGAGAGTTGGTCACATTTCATGTTGTAGGAATGGTGTCAGCTTCCTAAGCCCTTAGTAAATAAATGTTCTTGGGTCTGGGTATTTTTGATCCTCTAGGGGCAAAGTGTTCATAATCATAACTGATAAATATGAAACATGTTGTCATCTGCCTCAAAATGTACCTGGTGTTATTCCCAGGATGCATTCTTCTTGGATCTGGGATTAAAAAGTGGTTAAAAATAGCTCAAAATGACAAAGCTGAGAGCTTGCCTCTGACAAACTAATAAAGCTTATGGTCTTTTCTTCATGAGGTCCAAACAATATTTGTGATTTCTGCAGCCTCCTGGTGACTTGGCAAAGTCACTTTGACTCAGTTTCTCCTGGGGAAAATTAAGGCCCTTGCTAAGATTTGGTTAGTGCTTTGTAAACACACACTGGCTCAAAAGAACAACAAAAACCCAAAAAAAGCATGCTGAAGCCCCAGTCAGGCATGAGCTGATTTTTGCTGGAAAATCAGGAAGGCTTTGGCAAAACAGGCACCACCTCAGCACCCAGCTGAGTAAATGAGCCCAACAGGCTCTCTCAGCCTTGCTACCCCCAGCAAGTATTTAATTTGTGTGGAAAGGTGAGGAGCTGAGGTACATTTTACAGATCCATGTGAGGAAGGAGGTGTGTGTGGTGTTCCAGCTGGAAACATGCGTCACAGCACGTCCCTGCCATGGCTGGGAGCTGCTGTGCTGTCACCAGGTAAGCTGCAGGATGCTGTGAGTTGCTTTATTTTTAGGTCTCATTGCTGAGTGCAGATGATTCCCTGTGTCCAGGCTGCTCAGCTTCCTTGGGCCCTGTGTGGGTGGTGTTTTGGGAGAGCTGCTCGGGGGAGGGCTGAGCTGCCCCTGGTTCCTGCAGGGAAGGGAGAGATGCTTCATCAGTGGCTGCTGTTGCTGAAGGGAGGGTGAGGGTGACCAGGGCTGTGTGCTCCCAGGGAGGAGTTCTGGGTGTGGAGAGGGAACAGGGATGTTCCAGGGAGGAGTTCAGGGCATGGAGAGGGATCAGGGATGTTCCAGGGAGAAGTTCTGGGCATGGAGAGGGATCAGGGATGTTCCAGGGAGGAGTTCTGGGCATGGAGATGTGCACCACCATGGTTTTCTGTGACTGTTCCTGGAGATGGTGGGGCTGAGCAGCATCCTGCACAAACCCCAGGGATTTAAGGGGAGCCCCAGGCTGAGCTGTGGGGTTTGGAGGAGGTGAGCACCTCTGGGACCACCTGCCCATCCTGTGGGGCAGACTCGCTGGTCAAGGGCCTCTTCTCCTCCCTGGGATCTGGACCTGGGGGAAACAACAGCACAAACTCCTCACCATGGGTGCTGCAGGGAGCCCCAAGCTCAGCTCCATCCCCTCAGGAGCAGCAGAGCCCCTGGCTCACCTTTTTGCTTGTCTGAAGGCTCAGCTTTCTTCTGGCGCCGTGGTTCCAGGAGCTCGAGGCCCTCTGACAGCGTGAAAGTGAGGACAGGCCTTTTCCCTGGGGAGGGAAAAGCCATGGAGTGCTCTGCTGGCAAAGGAGGGGGGACAGCAGCAGTGTCCCCCTCCAATCATCTGGGGCTTGCCCAGAGCACAGGGAAGGATGGCTGAGCAAGGACTTGAGGTGTCCTTGATGGCAAACCAGTTTAGGGGGTGATATGTCCCACCCTGGCTCTGTGGGTGGCAGAAATGGAGATGGGGATGTGTGCCAGGCTTTGTGCTCCTGTCCCGGGAGTCACTCTCTGCTGGTGGCCATTGATGCCTTAAGTTTTAGCTTTCATATTTTCCAGATTCTGCTCTGCATTGGTTTGTGACTCTGAACTTCATATAAAGTGTTCCAAGTTCTCCTCACAGCTCAGGCACACAAAACAATCCTTTTCCAGCCCCAGAACCAAGGACACCGCTGCAGCTTCAGCCCCAAAAAGTGCAAACAGCAGAGAATTGAGGAGAGAATCTGGGAGGATGGGACTGCAGAACCTGGAGCTGGAGTTGGACAATGAACCCCAATATGTAAATGGAAAAAATTTATAAAAGTGTGAAAACTTGTGACTCAGAGTCCATCTTGGGTCCATCTTGGGTGTGCTCTTGTACTGCCCAAGGTGAATCCTTTGAAGGCCTTTTAATAAATCCCTACTTTATTCCTTTAACACTGTCCAGCCTCTGTTCCAGCCTCCCAAGGCATCGCCCTGGGTTTGGGCAGTGCAGTGACAGTGCCACAGTGACGCCTGGTGATGGCAGATGGGTCCCTGCCTGCCACCACCCAGCATCTGCACATCCCTCAAAACAAGGGGAGAGCAGAGTGTGGAGGAGAGGAGGTTTTCCTCTGCAATTACAGGCACTTCCCCAGAAATTTCGGTGCTTTTTAAAAGGCAACAAAGCCAAATTTTTTTCCTCCCCAGCTGAAAAACGAGTTTTTACCTAAAGGCTAGAAAAGCAAGACCCTTAGAGAAAGGTCAGTTGTGAAAGCATAAGGTGCAGAAAAGTGTCTGGGGAGCTGGTGTGGACATCAGCACAGTCACAAACAGCAGCTATTTTGGGTCACACATCTTGTCCCCTACGTGCCAGGCAAGCTGAGGGATCTTTTCTGCCTGGCTCCTGTTACTCATCCCTGTGAGAATTAGCAAGGAGTGGTGGCTTGGGGACAGTTGTCCCAGGGACAACTGTGGGGTTAATGTCCATGCTGAGGAGAACACAGCCTTTCCTCTGTGTCCAGAGCAGCTCCCAGTGTAGTCACTCTCTGTGGCTGTAGTTAAACATGGGCTGTGCTGCTTGGAGCACAGTTTGCACTGATCTAAACACAGAATCATTTTTGTTGGAAGGGACCTTTCAAGGCCATCTAGTGCAGCCCTCAACACCTTCCACCAGACCAGGTTGCTCAGAGCCCAGTCCAACCTGATCCTGAATATTTCCAGGGATGACACTGCCACAGCTTCTCTGGGCAACCTGTACCGGTGTTTTACCACCCTCTAGTGTATAAAACGACTTCCTGTCTCTAATCTGAATCGGTTTAAATGTCACTCTCTCTGCTCTCTTAAGAGCCTGGCAAACACTGTCCTTGTCCTGGATAACACAGCCAGTAGCTCTGGTGTAACACAAGGCTTCTGGCTCATCACTAGCTTGGCAGACATGTGTGAAACACGAGGTTTTTATGGGGGTTTTTGGGGTGACTTTTGCATTAAAAAGTTTGAGAAGGTCCTGGAAAAGCAGTGAGGCTCTGTAACAGGTGGAGACCCAAGCTGAAGACTGGACGATGTCCATGGGAATAGCCAAGGGGTGAGGTGGTTTGAACTAAGGACATGGCTTGGCATTCCTGGAGCACAGGGCTCTGTCACCTCAGCTCTGCTGAGGAGCAGGAGCTCAAGCACCTGCCTGGAGGCATCCAAATCCTCGAACTCTGCTGCTTTTTAGCCAGAACTTGACAGTGATAAATGACAGGGAGCAGAACAGCAGCTTGCTGACGCCCACTCATCCGTCAAAGCAAGATTAGTATGTGCCTATTTTGGTTTCCCCTTTAATCAAAAATCAATTAGACAATTTCCAAATGAATATTCAGCCAAGGAGCAGGCTGTCAGGCAGACTGACAGTGCTCAGCATCACTTTGTGTTTTTCAGTTTAGAGTTATTCAGTGTATCAAAACTAAACATGGGGATGAGGAAGAAAAAACATCTCTTTCCCTGGAGGTGTCACCTCAAATTCTGATGGAGCTTATTCTCCATTCCAGATATTCAATGCCAGTGTGCCTGGTGTTTGGCTGCACAGTTGTTTCTCTTTTTCCTGCTTCCATTTGACTTGCAGCCCAAAAGATTGGGGGTTTTTATTTCTGTTTCAGGGGGTGTGCCTGAGTATTTTTAACCTGGTTATTGCAATAAATAGGAATTATGCAACAGTTCTTTGCTTGGGAAGCCTCTGTGCTCACTTCCCTATTCACCAAAGAAAATTTCTAAAATCCCGCTGGACAGTTCTGACTGATTTTGACAGGAAAAAAAATACTCCATTCCATTTTCCCAGCAGGCCTGCACCACATACACCCTCAAAGCTGTGTGAAGGAGGGGGTCTTTTCAGGGGAACTTAAAAGATGTCAGGTCTGGGTGTTTCTGCACTAGAAGAACAAACCTGGAGCATAATGTGTAGCAGAGTGAACGGCCACCATCTTCTTGGAATCCCCGACCTTGGGTGCTTTGGAGGGACTTTTTGCAGGAGCTGAAGAGGCTGGAGCCTTTCCCTCCTTGTGGCTCCTGCTCCGTTTGGGCTCCTGAGAGCTCCTCTCCTCCTTTTGGACCCGGGATCTCTTGTGCCCCTTGGCGAGCCCAGAGCTCCTGTCCTTCTTACGGGTGTCAGAGCTCCTGACCCCCCGGTAGCTGCTCATCACCTCCCAGGTGCAGAACCTGCGTGAGAAACACCGGGCACAGCAAAGCTCCAAGGAGACAACTCCAGCTGAGCTCCTGGGGGGCTCAGGCAGAGGAACAAGTGGCTGGAGATAAAGGGTGGCATCCCCAGAGCCTCCTCCACCTTGGGAGAGAGGGGATGGATAGGTACCTTCTCCAGAAGTACATCAGGATGGGGAAGAGGGTGACCTTGGCGTTGTGGAAGATGGCCCGGGTCAGTGGCTTCTTGGAAGATAAACGACAGATTGAATCCCTCTCTTTCTCAGAGATGTTGACCTGGGCATAGAAGAGACCAAAGCACCTTGCAGCACTCCTGATAGGGCCAGGTTTCTCTCCTGACCCCACTTCAGCAGTCTCTAAGAAGAGACCCAAATTCCATCCTGGCTGCTTGGCCCAGGCACAAGGGCAGGATCCCACCTGGATTTCTGTGGGAAGCTTTGTGCCCTCCAAAGGGGAGATGGCACAGCTGCTGGGAGGAGTTGGGGTGGGTGCAGTGGGGAGGGGATAATGGTGACACTGGCCTCTGGAAGAGGGAAAGGACTGGACTGATGGTGTGCAGCAAGCACCATCCTGGTGCTTCATCCTTGGCATTTCTCCAGCAGGTAATGCTGGAGAATCATCCCCATCTCTCCCATCCTTATCCACATGCTTGTTCTCAATTTATCAGGGTTTGATGGGGGGGTTACTTCCCATCCCTCCCAGCCCATGTGGAAACCCCAAGCTCCAGAGCACACCCCAAAGCCCCCCCAAGCAGATCCAGAGCCCCGCTTGTCCCTCTTTCCCCACCACTGCAATGAGCAGGCAGCAGCCTCCAGCCTTCCTGGGCAGGACCAGGGTCTCACCCGCAGCTTGGGAGGGATATCAGAGTCCAGGAAAAGTCTGCTGATCATGTCATGTTTCTTTTTGAGAAAGGCAACGCACTTTTCTGACTGCATGTTGCGGGCTGCCACAGCTTCCTTGAAGTCAGCTAGCCTGGAAAACCTGCAAAGGCACATGGGGCCTTGCTCTGAGACAAGTACTGGTAACTGCTAGGCTAGACAGTTGTGCTCTTGCTTAATTTGATATTTGCTTGGCCAGGAAAAGCAATCCTTGAGGTGTGGGACAGTGACATGGGAGGTATGAAAAGCCACCCTCGTGGTAACAGGATTCACCTGGGGCAGGTGATGTTCCCACTTTTTGGGAAAAGAGGAGGACTGAAAGCTGGGGATTTGCCTGTTGTGGGGGTGTTGGCTGCAGGGCTGGTGCCCATTGACCATGGATTGATCTTACAGGTTTGTTGGGAACTTGGACAAAGCCAAGAAATGCCACCACAACTGAGACATCCAGAATGGTGTGGGCAAAATGCTGGATTGCTTGGGACTACCAAACCAAAAGGATTTCAGGAACGCTGAGCCAGGGGGTGACTGCAGGCTGAAATGGGGGCTTTGGAGGCCTCCATCAGAGAAGGGTTCAGGCCAGAGCCGAGGGAGGGTTGTGCTGAGTTGGATGGAGCTCTCAGCAGCCTGGTCCAGTGGGACATGTCCCTGCCCATGGCAGGGAGCTGGAACGAGATGACCTTTAGGGTCCCTTCCAACAAAACCATCCTGGGATTCTGCAGTGGTGCCTGAGCACCTGGTGGAAGAAGAACTCACTTGTCCATCTCCAGGTAAAAGCGGAGGTCATCCACGAGGAAGCTGACGATGATGAGCTGCTTGTCCAAAATGTGGCGCTTTACCAGCGTCACCTTCTCGGGCCGGGCTTTGCCCTTGCGGGAGCTCTTCACGGGACTTTTCTTCTTCTTCTCCTTGATGGGCAAATCTGAGGCAGGGGCAGAGATGTGTCCTGCTGCCCAGCACTGGGTTTGCTCCTTCACCTCACCTGCACTTCCCTTACCTGCATGCAATTTGCTGAGGGCCTTTCTACCTCTGTGGACTACACCCTCCCTCTAGCTTGGTGATCTCCTCCATCCCTCCTCCTCTTTACTCCCATGGAGTGTTTATGTTCAGTTTTCAGAGGGAATATCCTGTTGCTAAAGCCTGTTGGTCTGTCTAGCTGTTGCCCTGGTTCTGATAGAGCCCAAAAGCAGATAATGAGTGAGGATGAAAGGGAAAAAACCTCTTGATTCATTCCCCCATATACAAAATTCTCTTGATCTAGATGGGGTTTCTGTGTATTTAGTAGATTACACCTCTGTTTTTCCAGCCTCCTCTCAAATCTGTGTGTAAACTTTCTGTTTAGCTCAGCTCCCTGTTGCCCAGAAAACATTTTCCTTTTGTTTATTTTTCTGGCCTGTCTCACCTTAGCTCCATTTAGTGTTTCCTGTTTTGGGTTGGTTCTATGTTTCTTGGGTTTTTTTTTAGGCAGGGATGCAAACTTGAATATACACCATTGCTTGAGAAAGATGCAACAGCATAACAGGGCACTAAGTCATAGTGGTGGGAGGTAAGGGACAGGTTTTCTCCATTTTCTTCTCTACCTAAACCCAGGGGTGTCCTGGGGAGGGAGGGAGGAGGGGTGGCAGGACATTGGACATACTTTCCCTCTCATTTCTTCGTTCCTGACGGAGAAACTCCTCAAATTCTGCACGGCGTTTGTGATTTTTCATCTCCCTCTGGAATTTGCCGAAGCTCCTGACAAGCTCTCGGATGGCATCCCAGGCCCATTCCTGCAGAGACATGGCACAGGTGGCACCAGCTGGGGCTCAGCCCTCCTGTCTGGACCCACCCCTGAGAGCTGGAGCAGCCTTGGCAGTGGCATCATCTTTGCTTTCCAGCATTTCTCAGTTTCCCCGGTGGCCACAGGGGATGCTGTGAATCGCTCAGCCAGCCCTGACCAGATGTGGTGAAGTCTGTGTGGAGCAGGGCTCCAGAGCCTGTAGAAGGGAACGTTTCCCTGCTGCCTTCCTGCAACTCCCCAGGCCTGACCCCCTCACCCCATTGATGTGACATCCCTTATCTCACAGCACCTCCCCTCTTTCTCGCCTGCCAGCACACAGGGTCTTTCCTTACCATCCTCTGTGTCTTGATGCTCTCTCTCCCTTCCTGCACATGCTGACGGCGCCTGGACTTGGGCTTTTTGCTCCAGCGCAACAAATCCTCCTGCTGCTCTTCCTTCTGCTTCTGTTTCTGCATCTCCTTCTGCTTCTTCTCCTTCTGATGTCTTTCCTCCTCTTCCTCGTCCTCCTCGTCCTCCTCCTCAAAACTGCCAGATGGGAGAGCAGAGGGAGCATCAAGAGCAGCCAGAGGCATGAGGAGGGTACTGCTTTGATGGAAGGGGGGATAAGGTGGGGAGCCCCAGGGGATAACCCCAGGGTTGGGGTCCCACTGGACTTTTGTTCCTGGAGGAGGTTGGACAATGGTAGAGGGACTAGATACCCTCCCCTGGCTCTCTTCTTGCACATGGTAGCCTTAGGAGTGTGTCCTGCTTATCTGCAGTGTTTCCTCCTCCAGTCCAGCAGCTTGCAGGCCCAGAAGCAATTTGGTAGGTTTGGAGTGAAGGTCTGGATGGAATATCAGTGTACTGGCTGATGGGTCATAGAAAAATGCATTTATTGCACTTGCTGGCCCCTTGGGGTGGGATGGATGCTGGGCAAGGTGCATTTGCATAACTGGGCTTAAGAAATCAGCTCAGCTCAGGTGCTCACCATCATGTTTCCATTTACTTTATATCCCAGTGTGAAGCTGCAAGGACTCATGGCTGGAGTGTTCCCAGAAGGTGAGACAATGAGTCCAGAGATTTAAGTATGGCTACAGTGTGATTTTAAGTGATTTTTCTAGGAATCTGAGTGTTGCCCAGGTGGCATTATGGGGTTTGACTGAGGATGAAGTACACCAGATGTGCACAAGGTGTGAAGAGTAAATCTGAACTGGGGGTGGGGAGTGTTAATTTTCCTCCTTTCCCTGGTAATTCTGCAGTTTAGACCCACAGGCCACCTATGCCTACAACTGAGGGGGCCAAATGACCAAACAGGGAGCAGTGGCACACAGGGGAGCACTGGGAAAAATCTGAAAGCATGGAAGGAGCAAAGCTCTGTGCTGCCAGGTGCCAGACCTGCGTTTTCTAGATGCCTTCTTCCTAGCAGCAGCAGCAGCATTCTCTCTAGCAATCCTCTCAGATGCAACAGCTGTGGGGACAGGGACAGCGCTGGCCTCTTCCTCAGGTGACACAGCTGGACTCTGGAGCCTCCCTGTGCTGTCTCTGGCTCAGGAGACACTGTGGGAGCTCTTCACCTCTCATGGTTGGACCACCTGCTTGAGAGAAATCCCCCCTCCCACCCTCCCTGGCTGGATGAGTGCCCCAGAGCACAGCCTGCCATGGGTGGACAGGCCTTTCCTTCTGGAGAAGTTCCACCAGACGGTGCCATGCCTGTAGGGAAGCCTCCTGCTTCCTGCCCAGACCCTGGAGCACACCCAGGGGTGATCCCCAGATGTCTGGGAGATGTTTGGGAGATGTATGGGAGCCCACCCTGCCTGCCCAGCCTGGACTCACCGAGTGCTGCACTCATGAGCTGCAGGAGCTCCTCTTCCTTGCTTGGGCTACCCACAGCCAGCTCATCTGCCATCATCCTCTGGCATTCTGCATCAGAGAGAGGAGAGGGACACATCCTGTGTCCATCACTCTGGTTATGACAGCCCTGCAGCACTGGCTCTGAGGGCTGGGGTTTGTCACCTTCCCTGCCCCCTTGTGTGTCCTGTTCCAAGATCTACCTGTGACACTGCATTTCTTGGGTAAAACTGAGGGCCCACAAGCGGCAGGGGTGCTACAGGGGACTGCTGTCACCCTCAGTGCACTGCAGGAGCCTAGAAAATTGGTGTCACTCCCAAAGATTGAGTGACAGAACAAAGCTGAAGGGTTGCAGCAGCAGCACAGCATGGCCAGTCCCAGCATCGTCAGGAGAAGGGCAAAATGTGGAACTGGGGTGGCAGGAGCCACTGCTGGCTTTGGGCTGCAGCCTTCATTTGATCTGGTGATCCAGGCCAGTGCAGGGATGTGGCATTTGCTCCCGACAGGAGGGAATTTGGCCTTTAGGTCACTGCCAAAGCTGAGATTACAAATGAAGGCCCCCAGACCCACTGTACCAACCCACTCCATGATGTCCATCCCCTGTTTGGGGCCATAAAACATGCTTTGCTGGCTTCAGCCAACGTGAATTGAGAGCTTCTTCTTACCGGCACTGCCCAGGAGCAGCTCCATCTCTGCCTGGAGGGAACCTCCTTTCTGGAGGTCCCGAGCAGCAAGCAGCTGCCAGAGCTTGGAGGAGACCCCCTCCAGGCTCCTGGTGCCATGCAAGGCCTGGCTCAGCTTCAGGGACTGGTTCATCCTCTGGGACAGGTGGAAAAGTTCCCCTGTGCCAGCAGCACGGCCCGGCACCTCGGGCATGGGGACATCCATCCCTGGAGCCTGCGGTGAGAGGAGGGCAGGGGGGTGGCACACAGCACCTTCCCACCTCTTTTACTGCACCTCAGACTACACTTCTACCCAGTTTAGATCTCTGAGTGAGCTTTCAGCAGTCTGGAAGGAATCTATGTGAGCACAAAGCTCAGCTCAGCTGGCTGGCATGTACCAGGCCCAGGCAGCCAGGGGAAGGCCAGACACGGCTTTGCAGCTTTCCTAAAGACTTCAACATCCTCCCAGCAGGGCTGGAAACAGCCCTGGAGGTGTCCCCAGCAGCCTGGTAGCCTCGTGTGCTGTTTTGTTGGCTGCTGTCACTGGGGCTGGCTCCAGCAGGTGCCCTGGGAGTGCCTCCCTCATTCCCCCCAAAACCCTCCTGCAGGTTTTGCCTCTCCTCACACACAGACAGTTTGCACAGCTCGCCAAGCAGCAGGGGTAGAGTGGCTGGTTCTGACTGAGAGCTGAGAGCAGGCACCAAAAATAACCCTGCTAGGTCCCAGCAGCTCCCCTGACACCAGAGCAGGAGAGCCAGGAGGAGTTTGGCTCAGGGGATGGTGCTCAGAGAGAACACAGCCCCAACGCCTGCTGAAGTGATAATTGCACTCCCAGACCAGCTAATTGCACTCCCAGACCAGCTCTGGCCTCAGAGGGGAGATTTCCCTGACAAGAGATGCTGAAAAACCTGAGCAGCTAATTAACTTCCAAACAAGAGCAGTTAATGAGTCAGGGTCGGGAGCTGCTGGTTGACTTTTCCAAAATGCTCGGCTCTCACTGGATTCTGGGAGTCAGGTCTCTGAGGATACCGAGCCCTGACAGCCTCTCCTCAGCATTTCCAGGATCAGCTGCTGGTTTTACATTTCATTTTGGGGGAAACAGTTGGTTTGAAGAACGCCACCTGCAGTGAGAAAAGCTGCCTGCATGGGTTATGCAGGTACCAGTGCAGGTGAGATGCTCAGGGGGTTCTGCCTGTAAGGAAGTTCCTGGATGTAATGCTGGAATTTGGGGTATTAGCTATTATGGGATTTCTGATGCCAGGAGGAATAATGGTCTGGGAAGAGTGCCTGTGTGACTCTGATTTCTTGTATCACCCTTTTTGGTGGAAAAAAAAAATACGTGGAAAATTTGAGGGTAGTTGAGTCATAGGCTAAAAGGCTGCATGGCCTCTTCCCCCCTGTGCTGGCCAGGCACTGGTGCTGGGGCAGGGTCATCCCATGTGTGTCATGCACATGACTCACATTAATAGCAGTAATAATTACACATTAATAGAGTGTGCAAGGAAAAAAGCCAGGAGCAGATCAATTCCCACAAGCGCTGGGCTCACCCATGCCTACCCTAAAAGCCTGCAATTACATTTCTCCCTGCTTTTAGGCAGGGTCACAGCTTGTCTTGGGGGAGATCTTGCAGGGTGGATCTGCTAGCTTAATGGGATGCTGTGCTGGAAGAGCTAAGGATCATTGCTCCAGGCAGCTGGAGCAGGGTAGGATCTGCTGTGTCACCCTGTGGCAGCATTGACTGGGGATATTGTGGGATGCTAGACCATTGCAGCTAATACTGAGCTTTTCCTCCCTCCTCCTCTCTCTTTCCAACTTTTCACATCCCTGCTGCAGCCTGCACACCCCCTGAGGATGCCCCTGTGCAAACCCCTCACCATGAACTGGAGGAATGTCCTGTCGTCATCGGCCAGAAATTCCTCGTAGAGGCTGCAGAGCACCTGAGAAGGAGCAAAAGGGGATTGTCCTGAGGCACTGTCCACAGTGCTTGTGCCATGGGTGGCTCACAACTTGCTGACATGCTTAGGACGCCCCTGCACATCCAGCTTGGTCCACTGGGCTGCCCAGAAGGGCTGGGGTTCTAAGTGGGTTTTACTGGGGTTGTGCTGGAGCCAGTGATGGATGCAAAAGAATGGCCCCTGCCCTGTCATCCCCAGCCCTTGGAATGTGCATCTAGCCAGGCTCACCAGAGATACTCAATGACTGCTCTGCTGCCCAGCAAACCAGTGAGGATGCTCCTCTCCAATGGCCTGGGCATCTCAGTCACTGGTCCAGTGCAAGTTTTTCCTTTTCTAATCTCTTTTCCTATTAATTTTCCAAATTCTTCACTTCCTAAACCTTCCTACAGCCCTCACACCACCACAAGGGTGCTAATGCCAGCTGTACCTCCCAGCCTGATTGCTGCCAGCACCCCTGTGTACCTTGCAAATCTCCTTCTGGGCTCTGAATATCCAGGGGGAGAATTCTCCACATATCAGATGGTTCCACAAGCTCACGAGAGTCCTGGTCTCCAAGGGAAGCTTCTCAATGCTGTCCTCCTCCAGGTAGGTCTTGCAGATCTTTTCCCCCATCAAATGGCGCAGGAAGAAGCTGTTTTCTCTGTTGGAGTCCAGCACCACAGGCAGAAACTCCTCCAGGTCGTGCCACAGGTCCAGGAGATGAGTCTCCATGGGCCGGTTCTGGCGCTGCAGGAATTCTCTGAAGGGTCGTCCTGCACAGGCCTCGCCTCTCAGGGCCCAGGGAAGGAAATCCAAGGTCTTGACTGGCTTTTTCAGGGATGGCAGCCGGGCAAGGGATGCAGAGGGAAGCAGGTCAGAGAGGACTTTCTCCTTACAGAGGTTTTCTAGATTCTGCTCTGCACTGGACTGAGGTCTTCCAGGAAATGCTACTCCTCCTCTGCTTCCAAAGGGTGGAGGATTTGCAGATGATGTATTTGCAGGATGCTCTGACTGCTGGGGAATCGATCCCAAAGCATCCCTCTCCAGACACAGTTCCTCCGTGCTCCCAGCTGGCCCTGGCTGCTTCTCTGGTTTCACCTGAAAAGTGGCTATTTTCAGTTCTTGGGTGTCTCTGCCCTCCTTGACCAGAGCCCAGATCTCTGCTTTGGCCTTCTGGCTGCAGTAGGGCCCTGACACACCCTGGCTCCTTTTGATGTGCATCGTGAGGAGGGGCTCTGAAAGGCGTGGGGGCTCCTGCCAGCAGGCCCCTGATAAACGTTCCTGATATTCCTGGAGCAAAGGCTGGCACGATTCCTCTTCCTCCATTCCCATCTTGCAGTACACGAAGAATTTAGGGAGCCAGTAACTCTGAATGATAAAAAGGGCCTGTTCCTGCATCTTGCTCAGGATGTCCCTCCTGGTGCTGATGGACTGGATGTGCCTGGCTTTCAGCAGAGATCCTGAGATGGATGCAGGGAATTATGATGTTCCCCAGCCAAACCAAGCAGGTGATGGCGTCCCATCCCCCTGGGAGCATCCAGGAAAGGATGCTCTCTGGAAGGGCAGTGCTCATCCCCAGCTCCTGTGTTCCTTACCAGCCATGGTGGTGCAGAGGGTGATGACGCTGGAGCCTTCACGCAGGTGAGTGGCTCTCAGCCTGTGCACCAGGGACAAGAACAGATCCCTCTGACTCCCATCTGACTCGTCCAGACCCAGGAGCCTTTCAGTGATGAGCCAGAAGTCAATCAGCTCTTCCCCTACGGATCAGACAAGGGATGGGGGTTGGGAGGAGCCCCTGAAAGCCCCGAGGATGGATGAAGCAGAAGGAAAGATCACCAGCATGAACCGAGGGAACAGAGCAGAGGAAAGCCACACTTATGCATCTCCCTCCCAGCTCTGCTGCTGGCTCACCTTCCAAAGCTTTCTCTGGGATCTTACCCATGCCCCCAGCCCTGTGCCAGTGTCCTGCCAGGCAGATGGCCCGTGGCTGGCTGGGAGGGGGCTGTGGAGCACGCCGTGCCCACCTGCTGTTCCTCGGATGAAGGCGCAGAGGTGCCGCATGCCGTGGCTCCCACTGATGCACCTCTCCAGCAGCCACTGGTCAGCGCTCTGCCAGTTCAGGAGCTCTGCTGTGGGACAGATGGCATCAGGGGCTGCCTCTCAGGTCCCAAGGAAAATCCCCAGCTCCCACCCTGAAAGAGGCTGCTGGAGGGAGACCAGCAAATCACCCCGATCTGGGAGTTTGGGACAGGCTGTGGGATGCACACGTGGTGTTTGCAAGGATAACTGGCTCCTGTCAGGGACAGCCTGTCCAGCTGTTGTGCCTCTGCTCCTGGCAAATATCCATCTTTTCTTGCCCGAGTTTGGGGCTCGCCCTCTACTTCCTCCAGCTTTGAGTTTCAACCCGACTGGAGAAGCAGCAGCAATACACTCAGGAAAAGCTTTTCTGAAATGAGGATCTGAATTCCTGCTGCCACAGCTTTCTTTCCAGTGGCAGCTGACACGCAGGCTGAGGAAGTACCTGGCTGGGCTAAGAAGGGCAAAGTGAGCACAATCCAGACTTGTTGCCAGTAAGAGAGACCACAGCCGGTTTTCTCAGGGCATCCCTGCACAGCAGCAAACCCAAAACATCAGCACCTCGGTCTCCCATGCCCCGTGATGCTCTGCAGCTCTGCTCCACCTCGGTAAACCCTGCCAGGCAGGTACTTTGCGAGCCTGTATTAACAGCGTGGTGGAGTAAATCCCTGCACATCCCATCGGCACCTCCTTCATCCCTAAAAATGGGATGTGCAACGCCTTCTTAACCCGGAGCAGAGGCACGACCCACTGGGCAGGCACCCGGCACTGACAGCCCCGGGGAGAAGAGGAAGCCCAGCGGCAGAGATCGGAGAAGCCGATCCGATTTCCTCCGTGCCGCTATGACTCACCTGCTTCCCCCGAGCGAATGAAACCCAGCAGCTTCTGGCAGAGGACGAGGTGGAGGCACAGGCTGGATTTGCAGAAGTGAGGCAGCCGGTGCTTTTCCAGCCAAGCCAGTAGAGCCGCGGGGCTGGGATCCTGCGTTGCCCGAGGAGAGGATTAGCTGCGAGCAAGGAGCTCCTGCCAGGCCATTAGGGTGAGTAACAGGTCCCTGCTACCGGGGAAGGAGGTGGGGAAGGCGCCCTGTTGCTTCATGGCGATGAAAGCCACCCTGGTGCTGAAGCACAGGGGGACATTCAAGTCGCAGCCCCTGCTTGCATCCCCAAAAGCTCTGCCTGCGAACTCCGGCGCTGCACGGCTGCTGCAGGGCTTCTTCCCCTGCCTCTCCTCCGGAGCCCAGGCATGGCAGCTTCCCGAGGGCTTCCCGAGGGGCAGGATCCCTTTTCCTTTGGGATCTGAACGCTGAAAGCGGCTGTGGGGAAGCCAGCCCGGCTTCGCTCCTCTGGATTCAGGAGGAATCCAGGACAAGGGGCTGCTGTCTGTGTCCTTCTCTGCCACCACACATGCTCTCCTTCGCTCCAGCTCTCGGTGTTTATAGATAGACCCCATAAACTGCAGCAGGACTTTAAATGGTTTGCTCCGCCCAGGGCATAAAAGTGAAGTGACGCCTGGGTTTGAAATGATCGCCCAGCTGCACGAACAGGAGAGCCAGAGAGGGGCCTCGGCAGTGAGAAACCAGCTCCTTCCCTGCCCTGCCCTGTGCCCTTCCTCCCTCCCTCTTTCTCCCTTCTAACAAGGGGCATGTTCTCACCAGGTGGCTCGGCAGCTCTGGCCACAGGTACCACCGGCCCATGCCACTGATGTAAAGGGGTGTCTGGCCAAAAACCTGGATCAAAACAGAAAGGAAGAGCTGAAAGAGATGGGGGATGGCAGAGGAGCCCAGAGCCCTGCTGTTCTCGTTAATTCCCACTACACAGAAGGGCATCAAATTCCCTTTTAGACCTCTATCTCCAAGTTGAGATCCTCAGGTTTCCCTCATTTTCCAGCTTGAATGTGGTGTACTCCCAGTTTTCCTGGGGCCTCTAATGCCACAGAAAGTTCACCTGAGGAGACCTCTGAAAGGCCCCAGGTTTTATGGTGCAGAGTGGACTTACAGGAAGGTTCAGAAAGGTGTTGAAGAAGTCAGCAAAAACATCATCTTGCAGCAGAAGCCCCATGTCCGTGGAGGCTATGGATGCTACAGGGGGAGAAGAGAAAATTACCTGGGCTTTGTGTTGCCAGCTGTGACATCAGTGTGAGCCAAAGGAGGAGTTTTTGGGGGAATCAGCTTTAGGGGATACGTGGCACAAGCTTGTCCTGTGTGCATGTGGGACGATTTGGAGCTAGGACAGTCTGTGAGACGTGTTTTGAGCTGAGTGGCACAGGTTGTTTGGAAAGCACCAGGTTGAGAAGCATGCAGGAGCTGGGAAGTTTGAATGGCAGCCTCCTAAGCAGCAAAGGTACGTGGTTCATAGAGGCTGGGCACAAATGTGGTGGCATCCATAGGGCAGGAGACGAGAGGTGCTGTGGCCGCAGGGCAGGAGCTGTGCTCCTCTGCCTTACCCAGACACTGGGCATAACACAGCTCATTCACCCAAGACTCAATGGAAGTGTCAGTGCTCAAAATCTCCTGCTACCTTGTGAAGTTTTATTCATGTCTGAAATATCTGGGTGCAAGAAGGTGGGCTGGCATCAGCCTGCTGGTGGATGGATGCCCTTGGAAATGTCCTCTTCCACGAAGCACAGCTGTGTTACAGGGAGGACCCATATCTTTCAAAGCCTGATACTCCTTTTCCCCCCCATTTTCCACCTTTTGGGGTGTGTTTAGAGGGGCTGAAGGCCCCAGCAAAGGGTAACTCACCAGCAGTCATCATGATGGTGCAGTGTTCTGGTGCTGTGTTCCGAAGTGCCACCCTGATTGTGACACACTTGTTTTGGTGACCTCTCTGGGGCACCACAGGGCTCTCAGCAGCTCCCTCCAGGCCTGCTTAGCCTGCAGAGGAGAATGCTGAGAGAGCATCTGATCAGGGTCTGTATGTACCTGAAGAGGGGATGCCCAGAGGATGGAAGCCAGGCTCTTCTTGGTGGTGCCGAGCAATGGGATGAGCACAAATTGGAACAGAGGAATTCCCACCTGAACATGAGGAAAAACTTCTTTACTGTGACAGTGACTGAGCACTGGAACAGATTGCCCTGAGAGGTTGTGGAGCCTCTCTTACTGGAAATATTTGAGAACCATCTGGGCACAATCCTCAGTACTGAGCTCAGGGGACCCAGCTTGAGCTGAGATGTTGGACCAGGTGGTCCCTTCTGACCTTACCCATCCTGTGGTTCTGTGAAATGTCACTTTTTAAATTGCCAGCCCTGCAAACACACTCAGGCAGTCCTCAAATGAAACTTTTCCCCTCTCCCTGCTGGGGCAAACTTCTTGCCTTCAAAGCAAGGTGGTTCCTCAGAGCTGGGTGTGGTGGCTGTCAGTCCATCTGCTCGGATTGGGCTGTGAATTTCACAGGAGACTCCAAACAGACCAAGCCCACTGATTTCTTATCAGCCGTCTTTCCTCATCAGATCTGGGGCTGAGACGTAACCTCGGAGACCTTCCCGTTGGAAGAGGAGAAGGAGACGGAGGAGAAAAAGAAGGAACCTGTCCTGCAGCAGGAGTGACCTGTGTTCCCTGGCAGGAGGAAGAATCTGCTCCCCAGGTGGGTGTTTGATCCTGCTCTCCGTAATGCCGTGGTGCCAGAGCCGGGGGCACCCGCGCTCTGCACAGGCAGCAGAGGGGCAGGACAGTGTTCCACAGCGTCCCCAGGAGCGGGGCCACCTCACGAGGTGGCGCTGTCAAATCAGGAATACGAAGCTGCTCCCAGCAGCAGCAGGGCTCTGCATCTCAGCCCCGGGCTGATTGCGGGGCTGGCGCTGGGGACCGGCACAGCCTCTCGGGGATGTGCACTCGCCTTCCCTGGGCCGCAACCCAGCCACATGGGCTGGCCACTGTGCCAAAACCCTAACTGATGTGGGGAAGGGGCAGCTGTGAGCCACAAAACCCCTGCACGTCCCATGGTGCCAGGAGCTGGGGGAAGGAATTATGGAAAACCCTGGCAGGAGTAGCTCTGGTCATGGATCCATGAAGATTTATGCTGCTGAGCCCAAGAGATGAGAGGGAGGGCTAGGAATGAACTGGAGTGGTGGCTGTCTCACACCTAAAAGACTCAAAAGTCCTCAGAGAAAGGTCAAAACTTAAAAAACCCCCACATTTTCCAGTTGGCAACTGAGCAGATGCCCAGTAGGATCCTCAGAGGCTGGGGTGGCTCTTTGGGTGCTCATTCAGCTCTGGACTGACCTCAGTGGGTCTGTGATGGCTTCTGCCAGGAAAAAACTAAAGTTAGGAGCAGGAATTGGCCAACATGGTCACTGTGGGAGAGCACAGGCCCATTTCCACGGAGTTTCTCCCCAAGAGGAGACCCCAAGAGGTCTGGCAGGATGGAGCTCCCCTCAGCCCGGCTGCAGCTTCCCAGGTTTTCCCAGGACACATTGTCTCCTCCTCACAAGAGGAGCTCTCATGAGCTGGGTGGCTATTTAGGAAAAACCAAAAAAGGTTTGAAAAAAAGAGGTGGGCACATGAGCACAGCCCTGATTTAGAAGGAAGCTTGGAGTGGCTGGACTCCATAAAAAGATAAGGGCAGGCTTGCAACATCAAACATATCAGGAGGGCTTTGCTCCCCCTCTGCCCCAGGCTGGATCACCCACGTCCCCTGTCCCTGGCACGGGGAGCAGCCCTCCCTTGGCAGCCCTGAGGTGACAAGTGGCAGAGCCTCACGTTCCCAGGGCGGCAGAGGGGATGGGGCTGGGGTTTTTCACCTTGCCCAACATCAGCTGGCACTGCTCCCCACCACGGTGGCAAAGTCCAAGGCTGCCCAAACACGTCAACCTCACTGCCTGTGGTCACTGGCCACTCACAGCCTCCCCCAGCCATCCAGCCTGTCCCTTTGGTGCCATCAGAAGGGTGGGGGTTGTTTCCCACACAGCCCGGACATCTCAGCATTGCTTCTGGTTCTGGGTGATGGTCTGGAGATCCAGAAATCTTGGAAACTCCAGCCTGAGTGCACAAACCTGCTCTCCCCTCTAGCATAAGTATTATATCCCCACCATGAGTTTTGGGGGAAGATTTGGGATTTTTTTCCCCTGTACAGCCTCATCCTGTTTTCATATAAATAGTTTATAGGACATTATGCCAACAGCACCTTAAAACTGGAGTTGCCCAAAGCCTGAGGAATTCCAGTTCAGCCTTAAATATTAATTCCTTTCTTGAACATATAACAATTACTTTTCACATGTGATTTCCATGCTCAGTCTCCTGAGTGCACAAGATCTGTTTGCTCAGCAAGGACACCACTGATGTTTCCTTTGGGAGTATTTTTGAGCCTGTAGCCATCTGTCTGTGGTTTCCTTGTTCGGGACTGTCCATGCAGGCTGGGCTCTGTCCCTTACATCTGACAGTTCTGCCTTCACTTGTCTCCCCTCCAGCTGAAGCAGAACCACTGGTGTAACCTTATCCAAGCCTCTGGGGCTGTTGACTTCAGCAGCCCGGGTTAAGTATGTGTTGTGGCAGGACAGGCACCTAATTCAGCCACAAGGGAGGGACATGGGCAGCGGCACTTTGCTGTTACCTTTTATAATTTACAATGTCAGGCCCAGGTTCGCCACTTAATCCACTTAGGCAGCAGTTTGAGGATTTCTGTACTCTGACTTAAGGAGCTGTGAGGTGTGTCAGGCTTAAATTAATGTGCCAGCCACAGCTAACACAGTCCCAAACCTGGCTGGGAGTGCTTTTAACAGTGTGAACAATAGAAAAAGAAATGGGGGGAAAAAAATCCCAGCAAAAACAGCCCTGCCAATGCACAGTGTGACCGATTTCCAACTGTGGGGAAAGGCATGTGCTGAGCGCTCCCTGGGATATTCTCCACCCTTGTACAGAACAAACTGAGCCAAGCAATTTCTAGGTCTCAAATCCCTCCTGCCCCTGATGTTCTCATCTTCCAGCTTCCCCCCGGGCCGCTGTTGAAGGCGAGCACGTGCTCAGGGAAGGCGCTCGGCCCCCGGGCAAGGTCTGCGGAGCAGCAGGTAGGGGCTTCCTGCCGGGAATGCTGCTGGATCTGGGCAAGGGGCTGCTGGAGCAGGGAGCAATGCCATGGCTTCCTGAGAGGGGTGGCAAGGTGGGCGGTGGGCACGGGGACAGGCAGCCAGGTGGCTCAGAAAGGGGTGGGGAGGGAGGTGGCAGCACCTGAGCTGTCCTGGGAGCCGTGCCCAAGGTCCCTCTTCCCTGTGTGTGTCCTGGGGAGTTGAATGGGGAGAGAGGTTTGTTTTTTTTTTCCGCTCTGTATGTGCCTCTGCATGTTTGCACTTATTAATTTGCTTTCCTAAACTGCCCTTTAGTGCAGCCCAGGTGATCTGCTCTGGAAAGCTGAAAGCCCTCTGGCCACCAGCCCGCGGCCACCCTTGACCCTGGCAGCATCTTCAAAGGGAGCATGGGCCTGCTGCGGAGCCTGCAATGTTTGCTCACAGCCAGGGCCAGCAGCCACTGCCTGCCTGCCTCGGGGGGTTTCGTCAGCCTCCTGCAGCGCTCCGGGGGAGACCGGTCGGCCACTGCAGCTTGCACAAGGTCAGTCCCCCCGGGACGCTCATCCCCTACCCCATGGCCAGCTCCCTGTCCTCGGGCACTTCTGAAATAAGCGCTTGCCCAGGAGTTAAGTGCATGTTTCCAGCCCTCCTGTGGCTAGTGGTGGGTGAAACACGCTGCATCTCCAGGTGTCCCAGCCTGGGAGCACCTCGGGAGCCCAGCAGGAGCCGCTGTCATGGGTCCAAGCAGAGGCAGCTGTGCCCAGGGGTGGGCAGAGATGGAGGTGATGCAACAGCAGGGCAGCCAGCTCGTGGCTGATGTCACTTGGGCGCAGTTCAGTTCCTCGTGCAGGACCTCCCAGCCCAAAGCACTTGCCTGGATGCGTCTGAAAGTGGTATAGCTCAGTTTAGGAATGTCCTGACTGTTGAGCAAGGGGAGAGGAGAAGAGAGATGCTGAAGATGTTCCTGCTCATTGCAGGGGTTGGACTTGATGACTTTCAGGTCCCTTCCAAACCAAACCAAAATATTCTGTGACTCCATTATGTTATGCCCATCCCTTTTCCCTCCCAGCTGTGCCACTGCTGGAGGCTGGGTCGTTTTGGGTGTGTCCAGCCTCCTCCTGGGACCTAACCATCACAACAAAATGAGCAATTCCTCCTCCCTGTGTGACATCTCCTTTGGGGAAAAAAAAAAACCAAACCAAACATTCCTTTCTACTTCGGTATTTTTCTTTAGTGCTGGTGAAAAACCAATGGGTGCCTGGGCTTAGCAGTCCGGGTCTGCAGTCTGCTGGGCTTGATATCCCAGGATCTGTGGTGAGGGGCCATCCTTGGAGATGGCCCCATGATGCTGGGACAGTCCCAGCACTGCAGGAGCAAAGCCATCAGCCACCTGCCCCAGGGCCTGAGCCACAGGGAAATTTCATATCCTGTCTATTTTACCCTCAAGTTGCCACCCTCCTCTTCCCACCCACCCCCCTACCCCCACAATGCTGTGACATTTCTGCATTTTAAGGCATTCCCAAATGGAGGACAGGGATGGAGGGGGACCCACAGACAAGGGATGGGTTACAACAGCCCCGGCAAGGCACAGTGGAGAGGGAAGCCTTGATCCTTTACTGGCTGCTGGGTGGAGCTGGAAAAGGGCAGGTATATCTCATGCTACCTGAGAGAAACTCATCCTGGTGCCCAAACCTTCCCTGGAGAGCGCAGGGACCCAGCTGTGCCCTGTCCCTGAAGGTTTTCCCAGCTGCCTTGGAGGCAGGAGGCTGCAAAGTCCAGCCTGCCCAACCCTCATAATTCACCAGCCACTTCCCAGCCTTGGCACTTCTCTCAGGATATCAAACTGTGCCGGCGGGAAGTGCCGGGCCCGGCCAATAAAGGTGTTCCCACGAATTAATAGGAGGAAGAAGGAAAAACCTGTGCCAGTTGGGACTCGCCCCTGGAAGGGGACATTGTCTCACCCTCTGGCTGCGCGTGTGGCCCTTTGAAGGCGGATTTCAATCCACCGTGGGTCGGGTCACCTGTTGGCACCGAGCCATCCCCAGCTCTCCGAGGAGGGTTTTGTCGGCCACACCGAGGGGCACTGGAGCACTCAGCCGGGCCAAAGCACAGCCTGAGCAGGCTTTCCTCCCCCCAAAAAAAATCTAGGCTGGAAGGGAGGAGGGGAAGGAAGGCAGGCGGTAAACAAGCTAGGTGAGCCCAGCGAGGAGGCTCGGGAGCGCTTCCCGGGAGAGGGCGCTGGGTCCGCGGCTGCGGCTTCTCCGCTGGCTCGTAAACAACTTGTGCAGGGCGAGCACAGGGGCTTGGGCATGAGCCAGCCCCCAAACCCTCCAGCTCCATCCTCCCAGCCCCGCCATCACAGCTCTGCCCACCCTGGGGGTCCCTCCAGGCTGGGCTTTGCTGCCCGCCGTGGATTTTTGGGATGGAAAGATGATGTTTACATTGCCAAGCTGCCTTTGCTCCCCCCTTGCCTTCAGGGTTGGCTGGAGCTGCCCAGCCCCGAGGCTTGCACGGCACGGAGGTGACCCCACTGCTCAGGGGCTTCCACTTGTAAACATCTGGGCTTGTTCCCAGCCAAAAGTGGACGAAGTTACTGGGAAATTAGCAGGTAGCAGGCGTAATTCCAAGAATTTGGAGCTATCAGAGTTCTCAGTGTCCCGATTACAGAAACACTCAACGAACCTAGGGAAGAGGGCTGGACACTGCTTTACGTTGCCTGTGGCTTGACAGCTCTCCTTTATGGGAGCTATTTTGGGCACCAGCTCCTGCTCTGCTTCCTTTTGCTCCAGCTGAGCTGTTAGATTTGGGTGACCACAGCTGAACTTGGGCTGAACGTGAGTTCCTGAGCTCATTTCCGTGGGTAAAACACCACGTTCCTTTGTGTGTTGGAACCATTTCTCTGTGCACAGGGTGCAGGAACTGGGGTGCTGGCAGGAGGCACTTTCTGGGGTGCTGAGGGGAGGCTGTTGCAAAGCTCCGTGGCTCTGCCTTGCCCAAGCAATTCCAGGACGAGAAGAACACCTGAATTTCACCTTGTTCTGGACAGCCTCGGGAGATTGCCACACACTGATGGCTGCTCCAAGGTGGTAGTGAGGATTGAGCCAAGTTGTCCCCGCAGGGCGGGTGGAGATTCTGGCTCTTGAGATGGGCGATAAATCAAATCGTGGTTTTGGCCAGCGCTTCCACCTCCTCTCGCCTGAGGATCCGGCTCTCCCTGGCCATTTTCCCTTTGGATTCTGGCTGTACAGTGGCTGTGTCCGCGGCGGGGTGGCTGTGATGGCCAGGAGGCTCCAGCATCTCGAGGAATGGCAGTTTCGGTGCCATCTCCCCGAAGCTGGCATGGGGCAGGGCAGGATCCTGCGGCTCCGTGGCAGGCGTGTGGGTGGCGTGTGCTGAGCCTGGGACCTGCGTGTGCCCTCAGCGTGTGCACACACGCACGGGTGGCAGCTCCGGCTGATCCTGCTGGCGTGGCTCTCCTGCCCCTTGGATCCGGGCTGGGAGTTGCACGGAGTTGCAGGAGATAGGACAAGCGACCCGGTGGGGTGGAAAAATACTGGGCACTGCCTGCGGTTTGCTGGGTGCTGGAGTGGGTGCTCCCATGGTGGGGCTGGGAGATCTCTCCTCCCTCGAGTGACAGTGAGCGATCCTGTCCCTTGCAGCGAGGCTCTGCAAATCCAGGTGCTGGAGGCTGTGACTTGCTCCAAGGAGGGGAAGCGGGGCACCGAGGCTCTTGTCCCCCTCCCAAAAGTTGGCACCCTGTTCCCGGGGCTCGTTGGAGCTCCCTCCTCCCTGTCTCTCCCCGTTCTCCCGGGGTGGCCGGTTTCCATCCCTGCGAGCCGTGCCAAGGCAGCCGCTAATGTAAACGCTGCGGAGAGCGCTGGATCCGCTCCCACCTGCCCAGG
>VXBI01002866.1:941422-963751 GCA_013397375.1 Toxostoma redivivum | reverse complement strand
TGTTGCAGTGGTTGGTTCTGTGGTGAGGGGTAGTTCAGCTCCGGCTTGAGTGGGATTCTTTTGGGATGGGAAAGGGCCTGGGCTTGTGAGTGTCCATAGGGAGGATTATGGGGTCAGTACAGAAGATGTTTGTGCATTTCCCAGCCTCCTCCTCACAAGTTCTAGAGGATATAGAAATCAAAAACACACATAAACAAAAAACAAAACTCCAGCAAACTTAATTTAAAAGGGAGCTTTGTGGAAGAAGAACCTTTCCTGCTCTCTCTAAGAAAGGAAACGAGAGAAATGAGAAAATGCTGCTCGTCCACCGTTGGCATAAACCCAGTTATTTGGGAAAATTACCAAGGCAGTAGAAATGTGTCACTTTGTTCCCAGGGTCCTTTATTTAACTTGTGGTGCCACTCCCCAGCTCCCCAGGAGATGCTTCCTTCAGGAGAGGATGCTTTAACCTTTAAATCTGGAATAACTACACCTGAGCATCCCACTGGGCTGATGAGGCCATTCCTGCTATCAGGTTTTTTGTGGACCAACTGTTTTCCTGCACCTCCCTTCTGGGGAACACTGAAGGCAGCACCTTCCTCAGCACAGTCCCAAAATTATCCTGCTCTTGTGCCCTGGTGGAGTGTGACTGGAACAGAGGCAAAGGGAACACCTTTCCTTTCCTCCCATCCTGAGACAGCCACAAGGATTTGGGAGGGTAACTCAGGAGCCCAGAAATCTTGAACTTTTGTTCTGATTTGGGCTCAGGGGCAGGGCAGCTGCTGTTTCTGATGCCTTCCAAGAAAATGTTAGAGAGGAAAGAATTGGATTACACCTGAATTAAGGGAACTTTTCTAAGGCATTGGCACAGGAGAAGGGAAAAGACATGGTTTGGTTTTCTGCTTGTTTTTCTTAAAGATCCTCTACTTTCAAACACTGTGAATCATTGACGGTGAATCTCTCTCCAGAGACCCTTTCCTCCTGGGGAATAAAAAAATTGGGAAAATGGCTCAGTTTTGGTCACTAAGCATCACCAAGGCAGGATGAGCTGATGGGCAACAGGTTTTGTCTTTGCCATTCCAGAATCATGGAATGGTTTGGAAGGGACCCTAAATATCATTTCATTCCAAACCTCCTGCCATGGGCAGGGCCACCTTCCTTGGGTTGCTTTGGGATGAACAGCATCTCCCTGGGCCATTGGGGTGTCCCTGAGGAAGATGCCATCTACAGGGTGTCCCTCAGGCCAATAAGGGGAGCAGCATCAGTCCCTTGCTCCTCCAGCTGCCCTGAACATAAATTTAGGTCAGGAGCCTGATGCTTAATGGTTCCTCTTGTTCTCAGCTGAGAAAGCATTTATCCACTCACTGCACAATTACCCGGCTGAAAACAAGGTCAGAACAACATTGTGCTGGGAAATGGCTTTTCAGATCATTATAAAAAAGTATAGGGGGGGGGGGAAGATTATAATGACTTAGAAGGGAGGGAAAAAAGATTTATTCCCTCTAGACATTGTTTTCTGACTTTTTGCCTAAAGCCTGCTTGCTGAATCTGCTTTGTAGTTACCTAAACACTATTTCCCAGCTCTGTAGAGTAGGGAGGCCTCCTCTTAAGACCATGGGGCTCTTGCAAATTGAGCCTGAAACCCTCAGAAGCTGAATTTATGTCTTATGCATTCATAGAAAACATTTTGACTTTTGATCTGAGCCTCTCAGGAGGAAGTGAATCCCTTTTCCCTGTACTTACACATCCTTAAAATGTGAATAATGATATAGCAAGGATTGGTCCCAAAGGGTTTGCTGGGCACATCCAAGCATCAGGAACTGCTCCAAGTGAAGCAGAAAAAAATAGCAGCAGCTTTTTGAAGTGCCTTTTTCATTGTGCTCCCTTTTAATCAAACATCAGCTTAGGAGACAAGGCTGCCCCTAACTCATTAATATATCTGCTCACATGCCAGGCTTTTCCCAACAGCTGGATTTTAAGGCAATCAAAAGAAGATTAGTCACAGCTCCCTTCAAATACAGCCTGGAGCACATGAGCTAATCAAGATCACACTTGAAGCACCTTTTCATGCCAGGCTGTGCCAGCCCAGTTATTGCCTGTACACGAGGGATTTTCCCTTTCTGCAGAGCCTGGTGCATCAGGTGTGGCTGCTTGGATTTCTCCTACCCTTTCCCATTCCCAGAATGCCCAGGTGCTGCTCCAGTATCCACATCCCACTTCTCTTACTATTTTGTGTGAGTTTTTCAGTGCTATTTGATCTTCCTTGATTACCTTTCTTTGGCAGGTCAGCCTCCAGGCGCTGGCACAGCCTCTCTCCCTGAGCACATCTGGAGGAGGAATCAGCCAGCCTTAGCTGGGTCAGGATTTTCTGAGCTGTCTTGGGGATGCCCTTACCTAGGGGAGAAGAGAGGCACTTCTGGTTGCTGGGTGAGACTGTTTCTATTTCTCCAAGTGTGTGTTTTCCCCTTTTCCTGGGGTGTTGATGTTGTGTGAGTGTCCTGCCCGCAGAGGATGGGAAGGGATGGCCCCAGAGAGGGAGCCAGGCACAGACTGCTGAGGGGGTGATTTGCAGAGCTCTGCAAGAGCCTCTGTTTGGGCTTGAAGCTGCTGTTATCAGAGCAGCTTTGTTCTCCTGAAATGCCTTTTGGAGCTCCAGCAGCTCCTCTGGTGTGGGGCCTGGAGGAGTCCCAGCTGAGAGCTACATCAGCAGATAGAAGTGATATGGTTTCCACCTTAGGAAAAGTGGCTGGAAGTTCTTTGTCCCCTCGGAGGAGGCCAGGCCGTGCTCTAGAAGGGTGCTGGGTGTGGTAATTTCCCGTGTGACCCCTTGGAGGAAGGTGGCAGAGCTGGGAGGGGACTCCTGCCATCCCACACATCCGTAACTCAGCTCCAGCTGAGCAGGGATCTCATCTCACTTGTTCAGTTACTGATTAAGCTGAGGACAGCTGCTTAGGGAACAAGTGGGAGCTCTTGAAAGGGCAGATCTCCTTAGGTCTGCCTGGCTTCCCCAGCCAGCTGGATGCAGAGGCAGACCTGGACTGGCTCCTGAGTGGGTCCTCCACCCATGAGTGGTCCTCCAGGCTCTCCAGCTGGGACTGATGACCTATTTGCAGTTTCAGCACATCCCTGAAAATTGAACTCTGACTCTTTGCTTGCTGATAAAGAGGCCAGTCCATTTGTAGGATCTGCTTTTCCTGAGGCCATGCAGGTTGTGGGGGACATCAGTCCCTAAGGGATGACTAAAGATGTCACTTGTGAATTGCCTGGTTGGTGAGCAATGATCTCAGTCTGATCCTCGTGACTCCACCCTGAGCCAGTGTTTGGGGACTGTTCCTCCTTTTTGTGCAACGATCTCTGCTGGGAACCTGTGGAGAGGGGTTCTGGGCAGAACAGTCCTACTGCTCTCCACACTGAAGCATCTGCAGGGGCTCCATTCCCAGTGGGAGATGATGTGGGTCAGAGCATCTCCAAGCTGCCCCTGGAGGTGTCTGTGTTCAGAAGGAATGGAATTTGGGGCTGGGTGCTTCTTGCATGTCAGGGCCCCAAAACTTGCTGTGGTTGACCTCAATGTGAACTTACCTGGCTGAGGAGAAACCCAGGGTTGGAGAGGTAAACTGGGGGGAGGAAAATCCACATTCTGTGCCTCCAGACTGAACACCAGGTCTTGCAGGAGAACTGGGCCCTTCTCCCTCACTGCTCCCTTCCTTTCCTTCCCAATGGCACAAAGTTGGGGTAGCAGTGCAGGGGGGGGCAGCCCCATCACCTCAGCCAAAAAATGTCCTTCTTTTCCTTTCTTTCTTCCCATCCTGGCCTGCCCACAGGCTGGCATGGCCATGCTGTTTTGCTTTCATAAGCTGCATTATGTAAGCCGAGTCTTGAGTGGGGATGCGGTGCCAACTTGGACTCCGCAGCGGGAAGGAGCCACATTCCTCAGCCCTGGTTTAATCCCTGCCTCCAGCCACAGTTGGTTTGCTGAGAGGAATCCGAGGGCTGTGCTGAGCTTTCTAATCCCTTGCCCCAGGTGGAGCCAGCTTGTTTGCATGGGAGCCCTGCTCTCCTTTGTCACAGGTTGTGCCCAGGTCTCCTCCCAGCAAGCCCTTTGGAGGAGGGCTGGCCCAGGCATGCACAGCTTACCTTGGGACCCTCCTCTCTGCCCTCCTTGGCTTCACTTTTACTTGCTCAAAAATGCTGGAAAGGCAGGGAAATGGAAATGGAAGCTTCCACAAACCCAGCCCCAGAAAACAATGGCAGACTGGCATGGAAAACACAGCCTGGGGGAGAGAGAGACTAGGGTGGTGCCAAGAAACTTCTCCACCTGTCCCAGGTGTCCCATCTGCAGGATGTGATTCCTGTCCCACCACAGACCTGGAGACCCTGCCCCCAGGGCTCCTGCTGGCACCATCCAGGCTGGGTGGAGGGTGCAGGGCAGCAGTGGGTGCTTGGCAGGCAGTTTGGTGGCTCCCCAGCAGCCTCAGCTCCCTGCCTTAACCCCTGAATTTGGGATTGATGATCTTCAGGACCTCATTTGGCTGGGCATGGGCCACGAGGGCTCAGAAGGAAAGGTCCTCACCCTCCATGTAGGTTTGAGATGAGGCTGACAGCAGCCTTGTTTCCATGTCCTGTGGGTGGATGAGGCACCAGACTCCACAGTCTTTGCTGCCAGCTTCCCTCAGTGCCAAACATGTTGTTAAAATGAGAAATATTAATCAGACCTAGGGTTAGGCTGTTATTTCTCATCACAGAGCTGTGTGGATTGAACCCATCCATGGCTTGTGGAGATGCTGAGCAGCTGCTGAATTGCCCAGCTGCCTCTGTCCTGGCCAAAATGCCTAAAACACTGGGAAAGCAAGAGAATAGGAGCCTCCTGCCCTACTGAGCTGGATTTTGGCAAGTAGGGTGGCCAGCAGGTATTTGGAAAAATTTTGGGACCATTTCCTTCCACCACACCCCCCAGTCTGTCCTATGTCATTCATTGCACTATTCAGGATGGTTTCTTTCCTTTTCTCTCTAATCTTTAATCACCTGTAAATATCTTGTTTATTTACAGGTGCCTTTTCTACTCTGCTTAAATACTGTTTGTAACATTATAGACTAATCTGGGGTTGGTTCATAAGTACAATTATATTGAAAGTGGTGTGAAAAGTTGCTTAATGTTTTAAAGGGTACTGTCAGAGTGTCTGGACTCTGGATTGGATGCAAACAGGAAAAGATTGTTTCAGATAAGGCACCACTTCAGTCCTCAAATGATCCTTTGGCATTATTCTAAAATCACTACATGCTGGCTGATTTAAAAGCTAGCATGTAATTTACTGATGAACTCCAGAGTAAGAAGCTTAAAAGTGAAATAAGCTTCAGGTGGTTTTGTTTTTAGGGAATTCAAGCTCTCAAGTTTGAGGTGGGAATGGCTGTGCCCAGGGCTGTCTTGTCTAGGTGCCATTTCCATTTCCATTTCCATTTAGGAAGCTACCTGGGAGCAGCTGAAAGTTGGAGGCCAAGGCTTCAGATGGCTGAATCACCAAAAACCATGCACTTGCTCTGAAATACAAGATATTTTCAGGCCATTTTCCAGCCAGACAGATAACACATCCTGGCTCCCTCTTTTCCACCTCTCCTTGTTGCCTGGTTCTCCTGGCAAGTTCTCCCTCAGCTTGCTGGTGATCTTGGGCTGGAGAAAGTCATGGAACTGGTAAGATGGGAGCTTCTGCACTGAAACACCCCAAACCTGCCAAAATTCTAAGGATTGCTGGGAAAAACATCGGGGGAAAATCCAGGAAAAATTCAGCCTAAAACCCCAGAAAAATCCCTAAAAATTCACACTAAGAAATGCAAAAATCCCCTAAAAGTCGCACTAAAAATGGCCAAAAAACTTCTAAAATCTGCACTAAAAAACCCATAAATGGTCCCCAAATCCAGTGAGATTCCTGGAATTTCTGGGAGAAAAAACCAGGAAAACGGGTGGGCAAAATTCTGGGAGAAATCCAACTTAAAATGGCCAAAAAACTTCTAAAATCTGCACTAAAAAACCCATAAATGGTCCCCAAATCCAGTGAGATTCCTGGAATTTCTGGGAGAAAAAACCAGGAAAACGGGTGGGCAAAATTCTGGGAGAAATCCAACTTAAAATGGCCAAAAAACTTCTAAAATCTGCACTAAAACACCCCAAATCTGCCAAAATTGCAAGGATTTCTGGGAAAATCATCGATGAAAAATCCCAAAAAATTCACACTAAGAAACACAAAAATCCCTCAAACATCACACTAAAAGTGGGCAAAACACTTCTAAAATCTGTACTAAAAAAACCATAAATGGCCCCAAAATGCAGTGAGATTCCTGGACTTTCTGAGGGAAAAAAACAGGGATAAAACCAGAAATCCAACTTAAAATGGCCAAAAAAGCCCAGAAATCACAATTAAAATGGTCCAAAAAGTCCTAAAATCTGCACTAAAACACCCAAAATCTGCCGAAATGCCGAGGATTTCTGGGAAAAACATCGGGGAAAAATCCAGGAAAAATTCAGCCTAAAACCCCAGAAAAATCCCTAAAAATTCACACTAAGGAACGCAAAAATCCCTCAAAAATCTCACTGAAAGTGGGCAAAAAACTTCTAAAGTCTGCACTAAAAAAAATATGAATGGCTCCAAAATCCAGTGAGATTCCTGGAATTTCTGGGGGAAAAAGACAGGAAAACGGGTGGGCAAAATTCTGGGAGAAATCCAACTTAAAATGGCCAAAAAAACCCAAAAATAACAATTAAAATGGCCCCAAATGTCCTAAAATCTGCACTAAAACACCCCAAATCTGCCAAAATTTCAAGGATTTCTGGGAAAATCATCGATGAAAAATCCCAAAAAATTCACACTAAGAAACACAAAAATCCCTCAAACATCACACTAAAAGTGGGCAAAACACTTCTAAAATCTGTACTAAAAAAACCATAAATGGCCCCAAAATGCAGTGAGATTCCTGGACTTTCTGAGGGAAAAAAACAGGGATAAAACCAGAAATCCAACTTAAAATGGCCAAGAAAGCCCAGAAATCACAATTAAAATGGTCCAAAAAGTCCTAAAATCTGCACTAAAACACCCAAAATCTGCCAAAATTTCAAGGATTTCTGGGAAAATCATCGATGAAAAATCCCAAAAAATTCACACTATGAAACGCAGAAATCCCTGAAACATCACACAAAAAGTGGGCAAAAACCTCCTAAAATCCCAATAAAAAAATCCCCAAAAAAGCTGATCTTGGCAAACCAAGAATCTCTAGGCAAAGGTTGGGGGATGGCAGCGCTACCCCACGGGTTCTGCAGGTGAAGGGGAATTTTTTTGGGTGGGAGCTTTGCCCAAAGAGCTCTTTGAGATCCAGCAGCCCCCCCTGCTCGATTCTCCCTGCCCGTGCAGGCAGTGGGAGCTGCTGCCATGGAATCTAAAGCAAGCCCAGCAATGCTTGTCTTTTTGTTGTGAATAATGTCAGGCCTTTTTTCCCCCAGCGCTATTGAGGCAGCAGCTGTATTTCACCCAGCTGGCAGAGCTCAGGGAGGAGATCAAGTGTTCTCAGCAGAGCTGGGCCACGTCTAGGGCTGGGGGAAAGTGGTGCAACCCTGAGCTGGGCTCCCACACTGGGGTTTTGGGGGATTTTGGGGAGGTGGAATAGTGGAATAGTCCTGTGTGCTCCTGTGGGAGCAGGAGGATGAGGAGCTCGGCTGCTGCTGGGTAGGATTTCAGTCTTGTGGCTCATTTGTTGTTGGGCAGTCCTCTTCTGAACCCAAAAAGCCAGGGGCACCTGGAGCTGTGTGTGTGTGTGTATTTCTGCACTCTGCACTCTGCCTGAGCATGCTGCCAGAGCAAAGCTCCTGCCAAAACACCCAGCGCTTCTGGGAAGCGTCCTGGGCGCTCCTCCCATGGGATACGCTGTGCCTCCCTCTGCCAGGTACCTCTGGGCAGGTGCCAGCCCTTCCCTGGGCTTGGGAACAGCTTGTTTTGAACCTTAGTGCCATGGGAAGCAAAGCAAGCAGGAGCAGATGTGCCCACGGGCACTGCTGGCCCATCTCCCTGGCACAGGCAGGACTCGTCCCTCTGCCCCTGTGCTCTGGACCCCCTGCCAGACCCTTGTCCTCTGCACACAAGGATGTGGGAAGAAGAGTTGTGTTAATTAGAATGGCATCTCCTCTGGATCCTGAGCTCAAGCCTCCTGTCCCCCTGCTCTGTTTGCCCACTAATGGGTAGCTCAGTGTGGGAAGTGGATGAGAAGGAGGCTGGGGACAGGAGAAGGCTGGAAGGCAAGGAATATGCTCAGATGAGAGGGTTTTGGTTTGTTTGTTTGCAATATTTCTTTGGGCCATTCATTATATTCCAGTCATGAGGAAACATGTGACTTCTCTCTGTAAGAAAAAACTGATTTTTTTTTGGTTGGTTGTTTTTGTTTGTTTGCTTGTTGTTTGTTTGTTTGTTTGTTTTCTCTTCCTCCAGAGATCTGGTTCTTAGTCCTGAGGAGACCTTTGCTGTCAGAGCTCCATCCTCCCTCTGCCTATCAGTGATTTCCCCTTGCTTTGCACCTCCCTCCACCCTTCACACCCTTCACAGAATAAACAAAAGCTCTGTCCTGGCCATGCTGTTCCCAGTACCTGTGCTGGCTGTTTCCAGCTTGCCAAATCTGCAGGGATGGAGGAGGCACCTCCAGAAACACGTGGATGTGCCCTCAACACAGCAGCAAACGGGAGCAGTGGGAGGGAGACCAGGGCACAGAATAAATTCCACCCCTGGATGGCTTTTGCTGCCTGACTTGGTTGCTCTCACCCAGGGTTCATTGTCTTGCACGTTTCTGCTCCATCCCCGGGTTCATTTGGCTGTGCTGGGCTCATGGCTCCCTTGCATGGATCTGCTTTTCCAGCGCTGCTGACATCTGCTGATTGCTTTCCAGCCATTAAACTCAAGACAGAATTATTAATTTTTACTCCACCCTGCATCCTTCCCAACTCTTTCCCTTGGCAGAGATTGGGAGGAACATTATTTTGCACACCCCCTGTTTCCCACTGCCATCACAGAAATCTCACAGTTGCCACAGCAAGCTCAGGCCCCTCAGGTCTGGATTTTTTGGGGGTTGTTTTTTGGTCTTTTTGTTTAGTCTGGTGCCATGTTGCAGGTGGTGAGGCAGAACATTGTGCTGCAAAGCTGCTCTGTATTTAGAGGCAGAAGCGAGGCACAGGATGCACGTTTTTAGCATCCCAAATACATTGGAATCCAAAACAGTTTGCAGGGAATATGGTTATTGCTATTCCCAGAGTGCCAGAGAAGCCTGGGATCGAACAGTCACATAGTGGATGAGCCTGGTGGATGCTGGCTTGGCTCCTGCTGCTCTCCTGGGACAAGGATGGGGGTGGCAGGAGCTGGGCTGCCCTGGGACCCCGTTCTGGTGGGACAGGCTTGAGCTTCCATCCCAGCCCAAACCACCTGACAGTGCTGGGAGCAGCCAAGCAAGAGTCAGGCAGCAAATTCTTCATCAAAAAGGCTCTCAAAAACTTCCCTTTTCTATGGTCCCAGCTGATGTTTTATAGGAGCTGCAGGTGCTAAATATTCAAGGGCATTTTTTTGTTTTTTTTTTTTTCCAGGCAGGCTTTTTCTAAGCAGGGAGTCAAGAGCATGAACAAAGAATAGGATGATAATCTAAAAGTGGTCGTATTTTGCTGTCCCTAAATGCAGCTGCTGTGCTAAATGGAGATTCATTTGTTTGTGAGACTACCTGCAGGAAGAGGGATTGTAGCAGTGCTGCCTACTGGGCTGGTTTTGGGTGTTGGGCAAGGCAGTGTTTGACAGGATTGGTGAAACATTGTCAGACACTAGGATCACTGGGAAACAAACAGTTCACCTGCTGGCACAAGGGAAAGGAAACAAGAAATGTGTGAGCAGAGACGTGGCCAGCTTCAAACCAGCAATGTGAGCTGGCTGTGCTCCTGGCCCGGACACTTCTTGCTCCATCTCAAGCCTGAGGTGGGTTTGGGCCAGCATCTCTTTGGGGTTTTCCCCACTTGTTCTTTTAGAGAATAATTCCTTTCCCTACAGACTTTAAGGACTTGACACCTGTATTTCATCCAGCTTAACTTTCTTGAGCCAGCAAGGCTGAAAGGTTCTGTGATTCTGAAAGAGAAGGTGTGCATTTCACAGCTCCTCCCCCCACGGTACCCGGGTGGGAGGTAAATTCCAGGGAGACAGGCAGAGATGGGGACGGGAATCTGCTCCAAGAGGGATTAATGCAAACACCTGGTCCAGCAGATCGCGGCCAAACCCCGCCTGGATCGTTCCTGGCTTGGAATTTTACTGGGGAAAGGCGGGAGGGGGATGAGCCCGATCCTGCTGTGATGACGCCGCATCTGGGAAATGCTGCTGGAGATTTTTTTGTGGAAAGGCGACTCCACGTCGTAGGTGTCACAGCAGGGCTGGGGTGAAGGAGGGAGCAGGCAGGAGGAACAAAGCCACCTTTGTGGCCGCTCCCCTGCCCTGCAGAGCTGGCCCCAAGCCAGAGAGGTGCCTGGCTCAGCAGCCAAGAAATTCCCGGAGCTGGAATTCGGGGCGGTCGTTCTCTCACCTGGAAAAGCAACCTCTGTCCTGGCAGCAGCATAACAGGGGCTCGGATGGGGAAACTCCTGCAGCTGCTGCCAGCCCAGCTCGGTGTGCTGGAGATGCTCGGGAGCCCCTCGAGGTACACCCTGGTGGGAGGAGGCTGCGGGAATGGCACAGAAGGAGCGGGCACAGGCAGGATTCCTCCGGGAACAGGACGGGTGACACTGCGGGGTCCCTGTGGGTGGGGACGGTGCCAGCTCAGCATCACCTCTCTCGGCCGGGGATGCCTGTGCCAAACCATCCTCACCGGGATGAAGGGAAAGCTCAGGGATCCATCCGTGTGTGCGCTGTATCTTCCCCTCTGGGATGGGAGGAGATGGATCTCTCCGAGTCTAGCACCCTTAAAAACATCAAATTCTACCCAGGGAATAGAAAAATCCCATCCTTTGGCATCTCCCAGCTGCTCGCTACACTAGCACGAAACCCACTTTAACTCCACGCCCTTGTTGGGGGAGGAGAGGATGAATCCCTCCATGTGCTTCATCACCGCAGGGCAGGTGGGAATCACGATCCGCTGGCACATTCCCCCTTCCCTGGGGTCTCACATCGCTGCTCCTGATTGGAAAACCCCTGGGACTGCGAGAGTTAATTCTTCATCCCAGCTGCTTTCCTCCTCGGGCTCAGCAGGAAGAGGGATTGTGCTAGGCAAGGGGCACCGCTGCGGAGAGGGAGGAGGCAAGGAAAAAAAAAAAAAGAAAAGAAAAAGAAAAAGTTTCGTGTTTAGACCTTTTACCTAATTTCCAAAGTTTCAGACCTGAGGGCCATAGCAACGAGAGCTGCCAGCGGTGTGATTGGAGGCAGCAGGCAGTGCGGGACTGCCCTCCCAGCCTCCCAGGCAGCATCCCACGGACGGGACACAGGCAGGGTTGAGGCCAGCCTTGGCTTTCTGCCTCCCCTTCCCCACGGGAAGAGCTCGAGGCATGTGGCTCTGTGTGCGTGATTTTATTTTTTTTTTTCCCCAGCTGATTGCCTTTGCTCATTTCAATTACTTTTCCCCTGGTTTCTGTGAGTTGTTTAGAAAGTTCTTGGGCACTTGTGAAACCACAGGGCATCCAGAGAGGGCTGTTCTCACGAAGACCTGCCTAGAAATCAGCAGGGTGGTACAAACCCAGCGAGGTGTTGTGTGTATTTGTACAAACACAGAGAAGTGAGAGGGGGTGGTACTTTGCAGCTGCAGAACAGAGCTTGAGTCCAGCAACACTTTCCTTTTCTTATCAAATAAGTCTTTCCAAAAATACCAGGGGTTCCTGCAAAACAAAAGCCAAGACGTGATTTGGGGCAATAAAAACTGCAAATTGTTCTTGTTATGCTTACAGCTTGCTGATTCTCCTTTTGGGTTTATCAGAGGGGTTCAACATCAAGTTCCTCTCCAAGCACAGCCCATCCTGGGGAAACACAGAATCACAGAATATACTGAGGAGGATCATGGAGTCCAACTCCTGTCCCTGCACAGGATAGCCCAAAAGTCCCACCCTGTGCCTGAGTGTTGTCCAAATGCTTCTTGACATCTGGCAGGCTTGGTGCAGTCTCTATAGGGAAAAATCCCAATGAAACTTTTTGTGTTTCCCACCTGAGCATCCACCCTTGGTGGCAGCATTCCCAATTATCCCTCAGTAGCACTGCAGAGCTGACACAGCTGTGGGCTCAGTTTCTGAAGGTCATGGAGATCAAACCCCCCCAACTCTTCCAGAGCTGCTTTTTTGGAGCAGAATCTCTTTTCAATCTGCAGGTGTGAGCATTTCTGGCAGCACTGAGTGGTCTGGGAGAAGAGGGAATGAAAGTGGCTAAAAGGAAAAGATGGGGATTGTAAGAGCATTGAGGTGATGCAAATTGAGCTGACCTCTATTCACCAGATCTTCAGGATCACTCCAAGCTTCAGCAGAGCAGCTAAGCCTGATTATGTCTGTGTCATGGTTCTCTTGTGCAGCAGGCAGGGTCTTCCTTCCACTCCTCTTCCTCAATGAGCCACGGGCTTCTCAAAACCTATCCTTAAGCCACTCATTGAATCCACTTAATTCTCCTTCCACTGGCACCAGGTTGTCTGGTGAAAAGCTTCTCAGCACAAAGCATTTCTGCTCTTCCCAGCTTGTGCATGGCTGTGTGGGCTTGCAGTTCCCTTTTCTGGAGAGGAGCATGTATCCCCATGAGTGTTATGCATTTATCTTCCAATCTGAATTAGTATTTAGGAAAAAAGAAGGGTGAAATACCCCAGCCAAAGCTACCTTTATGTTTCCTGCCGTGCCCAAAGCTTTCTGTGCATCCCTGTAGCATTTGAAGCCTGCCAAGAGCAGTGAAACACAGTTCATCCCTAGGGAGCTGTGTGCAGAGAGAGGATCATCTTCCCCAGGATTTTAATAAGGCGTGAAATTGGGTGTTCAGCTGTTTTCATTATTCTACTACTCCATGTACAAAAGAATCGCTACATTTTTTGCCATTCATCCTAAAGATCCAGTGTGATATTCCCATCCTTTGGTGCCCTTTGAATGTCAGGTCTCTTCAGGCAGTGATTCCCCACCACCCCTCTCCCCTTTCACCTTATTTTTAGGGTACTTGTAACACAACACAGGATTTGTGCAGAAAAGCTTGAAGCACCTCTCTTTTCCCCAAGGCTCTGAGCCAACAGACGCATTTCCCTCACAGACAAGAGCAGGATGGCTCACTTGCACTCAACTTTCTGTTCTTCTGGAATCACTGGAATATGAATAGGATCCTTATCAAACCAGGTTCATCCAGAGGACAAGGCCACATGAATTGTTTGCAGAGCTCCAGCAAATAAACAGCATTTCTCCTGATTCCTCATTTGCCCATTTTGATCCAGTGGTCAGCCCAGGCAGAGGCCACAGAGCTCAGCTGAAGGGGAGTGACAGCTTTTGGCAGGTTCTGGACCACTCCCAGCTTCCCAGGTGGTGTGATCGAGCACCATGGAAAGAGCTTCCATCTGGAACCTTTCAATTTGGGAGATAAAAATCCAGTGCCTCTCCCATCTAGGGGTCTAAATGTAGAGGGGGAACCTGCTGGCACCATGGCTTTTTTTCTTTGAGATAGTTTGCTGTACTCTGCAGTGAGGTGGGGGTGATGGATCCTTTGATGAAATGGAAAGGAGGGCTTGGCTCCCTTCCCAGGAGAGGACTGGCATCCCAGAGCAGGAGAGGCCACAAGCCATGAGGACCTCCTGTGTCCCAGGAAAGAGGCAGGTGACAACTGGGCATGGCCAGAGCTCCCAACATCTGAGTCTCAAACCGCTGGGAAGTTCTCTTTGTCATCTGCTTAACGAGGAGAGAAAAACTTGCAAGCATCTTCCTTTGTCTTGATGCAGTTTGGATGGCCAAAAGAGCTGTTATTCCATCCAGGCTGCCTTGCCCAGCCATCACTGCTCTCCAGAGCACGTCTGGGGTGTTTCTCTGTCAGGAATCTGCCCCGTGGAGCACATCTAGGGGCTGGAGACTCAGGGGCTGCAGTGAAGGAAGGGCACACATGAAGTTCATGTTGATGCTGGCCAGGCTGCTGGCTATCCAGAAGGGCTCATGTCTGCACAGCTTCAGTCCAGGGCTAAATTTAAACACCAAAATGCAGCTTTAGGAGCTCGGGGAATAGCCCAGCCCTCGTCTCCTGTGGCTGCCTCCAGCCAGCCCTCCCTTTGGCAAGGAAGAAGCTTTTGTTTCCCTTGGACTCTGGGCCAGCTTGGAATAATAACACCAGCAAAACCCTCCCTGGGCCTGCACAATGAAGCAGTGCTCTCAATTCCCAGATGTGCGGAGGGGAAGTGCCCAGTGTGTCCCTTCCTGATGCTTCCCTTCCAGATGTGGAGTGGCAGGGAGCTGGAGACAGCTGGTTGCCAGCCAGGAGAGGAGTGGACAGTGGATTTTTGCCCTGGAGACCCTCTGGATCTCCCTGCCTGTGGCCAAGGGAAGTGGTTTGGGTGCCCTGCCAGCTGTTCAGCTGGTTTGAAACAGCTTGAGAGTGCTGCAAGGAGGGAATGACCCACCAGGAAAGGTGAGGATACTCTCCCTCTCAGATGTGTCTGCATCCTCAAGGAACCCTCAGTCTCCATCTTCTCCCCCTCAAGCACCTCTTGTTCCTCATCATTTCCTCCTGAGCATAACCAGCAAGGCTGAACTCTGTTAAAATTGGGCAGGCAGCTTGATGGGACAGACACATCCCCTGCTCAGTCCTGTCCCCTGCCCAGGGGTCAGCATGGGACCACCTCCTGCCAAAGCCTTGCTGAGTGAGCCTCAAGGGAGCTGCTGTGGCATGAGTCTGGAGATGGAAGCCTGTCCCCCTCGGAATGAGGTGGGGCTGTTTCAGGTTCAGCTTTTGGGCAATCCCCTGGGATTTGGGCAGCACAGGAAGGGGCTGCCCACAGGCACAGCTACCTCTCAGGGTGCTGGTGGATGGCACTGCATCCCATGACCCAGGTTGGCTGTACCCACCCAGTGGAAAATTCCTCCTGCCCATGGGCATGTCCCTCTGCCTTTATTTTGAAGCAGCTCGCTGAGGACACGGCCAACACAGGAGATAATAGGTGCTGACAGGGGCCTGGCTGCTAATTGGGGTTTTGCCAGGGCTTCCATGATATTTGCAATTAAAGGAAGGTGGGAGGGAGATGGTGGAGGGGGAGGATGACAGCACACGGGTGTGACAGAGAGACGGAGCCTGTGGAGGAGCTGGGGATATCTGAGGAGGTCACAGGGAGGGATCCTCATCCCAAAGCCCATGCTGGGATTACTCACACCCATGACATCAGCCTGGGGGCCCTCCCAAACTGTCCCTGTGCCGGGAAGGCTGGGACAGGGCATTCCCGGGTGTGGGATGGGCATCCAGACCCCGCACGGGGTCAAGGCTGATCCATCCCCATGTGGCAGCAGTGCTGAGCATTGGGAGTGGTCACCTGAAATTTGGGGGGGCTCATGGCACTTTCCTGCAGTCCTGCAGCAGCTATCTGCTCCTCCTTCTCACATCCTTCCCCTACCTTTCTCCTCTCCTCTCATTTTCATGCAGCACTACAGGCCACCCAAATTCCAGAGCCCACCCAATGGGGTGGGTGCTGTCCTGACCCTTGGCAAAACCAACCATTTATTTACAAAGATTTTTTTTTTCCTTTGCCCAGATTGAATTTTCCACTGGGTAGCAAAGGTGCTTTGCCTTGGCTCTTCATTTACAGTGGGAAAATGCACACCAGAAAAAAAGCCCAGGAGGTTTAAGTTAACTTGCAGCTTGAAGCTGTTTTGTTTTCCATGAAGGAATCGTGCAGGTGTCTCAACAAAATGCTTCAGGGGTTTTTGCAAGATTAGATCTTATAGTTTGTCTTCCTGAATGTGTAAAAATATCCCAGGAAGACCTCTGCCCTAATGGCAACCCAGGATAGCTTCCATTTCTCAAAAAGAAATCCAAAATAAAAATGGAAAGATTTGGACCCTCTGAAATATGTAAACAATCTGTCTTGGGATGTATTTAAAGTGAATCAGAGAGCAAATAGCTCAGGAGTCCTGAGGAGGTGCTGGACATGATGCTGGAGCTCATGGGAGTAATTCAGGTAGGATACCAGGTAAAGCCCAGCAGTGGGTGATGCTGTTCCCAAAAGGGAGAGACATCAAATGATTTACACCAGGCTGTAAAGACAGGGCTGGGCTGGGCCTGGCCGTGGAGGGGTTCATTGCTTGCTGCCAGTTATGGGAATCCAGTTCAGAACATCTACAAACAGGGCACATGGATTGAGGAGAGCTTTGAAGCAGCATCTGCAAGGATTCACTTCCCTCCAGCCTGCCCTGCTGGGATCAGAGATGTGGAGGGGCTTGGGAAAAGGGAGCATGAGCAAGCAAGGGGCTTGCTATCCTAATGCCTGGGTTTGCAAGTGATGGTCAGACTCACACCCTGTTTCCCTGCACAGGTAAGAGTTCCCAAAACCATTTGGAGAGTCTGGACTCTAGGACTTCATTCCTTGATTGCACCCCGGAGTAGCTGCCTGTGTCTCTGGTGTCACCTGAGCAGCCTCACAGCACAGGAGTGGAGGAAACCCAGGATTTACCCATCCCATTGGAACCCTCTGCCATGCCTTTAAATTAAGAGATGGGAAAAATCAGAGCCAAGAGGAGGGGAAGGAGAATTTTAAAAGGGAAAGGATCAGCAAGGGAGCAGGAGAGCAAGGAAGGAGGTGGCTGCTCCCTGCCAGCAGGGAAATATGGGCAGCAGTCATGTGGGGAGTTGTGCTTTTGGCACCACCTGCGTGTTGTGCAGCATGGGCAGGGTGTGAAACCACCTCCTGCTTCCAGGAATCCTTCTGGCACAGGACACGGGGCCGGGAGCTGCTATCAACATGAGACAGCACTGGCCTGGAACCCAACCGGGCCCTGCTCAGCTGCTGCCACCACCGGGTGGCTTTCCTGGGGTGGCAGCACGGGACAGTGTGTCCCAGGGCAGGGGGTGGCACCAGCGAGGGGACAGGAGCAATGGGAATGAGCTGGCACTGGGATTCTGGGGGCAGGGAGGCTTCTCCATGCCAGGGTGCATGGCTATTCCTGGGGTGCAGCCCGGCTCCAAACCCTCTCCCAAAGTCAGGAATAGCCCCTTGGCCGAGGGACAAACTGTCCCCACACTCCCCTTCCCCAGCTCGGTGGTGACAGGAGCTGTGGGTGACATCCTGCCCTGTTCACAGATATCACCTCATCTGCTGCCCACCCAAACACACCTCCCTGGGCTTCCTGCCCTGCTCCCCTGCCTCCTGGGACAGCTTGTTCACTGCTGGGTGCAGGGAAACCCTGCCCTGCAGTCCCTTTGGCTCCCTGTCCCTGGAACATGCAAGGGGACAAAGGCAAGGCCCCCAGATGTGACAGGAGCAGGCTGGGAAGGGGGTTTTGCAATCAGAAAACATCACATTAATTAAACCAGTGCCAGGCTCAGATGCTGGTTTCTATTAATGACATCCATGTGGGGACTGAGTATGGATGATCCCAAAAGGGAGGGAGGAAGGGGAGACCTGGGGAGGAAGGAATGGGGCTGAAATTCATTGCTATGGAACATAAAGTCAAGCAGGTGAGTGAGGATGGGAAAGAAAAGCTCGTGCTGCCACTTTGGGGCTTGTGTGAAGTGGCTGAGGACAAGGACACCATGAGGGGGGCATGTGACCCCCATGGCTGTGTCCCTGCTGTGTCCCCTGCACCCAGCCTGGCCTGGCTGCAGCAGGATGAGAGGATCAGTGGGGTGGTCAGAGGGATGGCAGAACCCAGGGGAGATAGGATGAGCTTGGCTGGTCTGGCTTAGCAAAGCAGGGAGCGTGAGGGGCACACAGAACCTTCCTGCTCCTGACCCCATGTCCAGGTCTCCTAGATTTGCCTTAATTAAGCCTTCATCTTAATTTCCTTCAGCCAGGGAGGCAGGGCCTGGCCGAGCAGCCCTCTGCAGGACACGGGGTGGGTTTGGGCTGCCCACTGCTTTATTTGTATTTTTAGAGCACGCCACAGGCACTAGGTCACTGAAGTGAGTGAAATTCCACCCTGGAGCCTGGAGCAAGTCCTCATCCCCATCCCTCTCCTCAGGGATGGACTGGAGTCAACAGCTGAGCCAGGGCTCAAGTGTCTCAGCCACCACAGTGCTGCTGGGGTAAGGATCTGGGTGGAAGAGCAAGGTTGGGGACAGGGGAGAGGGAACAGGGGACAGCCCTCCCGCTGTTGTCACTCCTGGAAGAGTCCCAGGGGAGTCAGGGTCTGGTGGTGCCGAGCTGCAGACCCCACTGGTGGAACAGGGAGGCTCTTGGTGTAAGTGTCAGGGGGAATTTGTTTGGTGGGACAACAGGCACTCTTGTGCTTAGGGAGCTGAGGATGCTGGGATGCTGAGATGAGACTGGCACAAACTGGAGAAGGGTGGGGAGAAGGCCACTCCTACCCTGCTTGTTCAGTGGAGTGATGAGTTGGCAACATGGTGAGTCAAGAGCTGAAAAAGAGGGGGAAAACCTTGAAAAGAAGAATGTGTGGGGGCTTAAAACTGCACAGCACATCTTGAAAACGTAGCTTGTGTCCCTTTATCACCTCCAGAGGGACTGATGCAAGGGAAGCATCTCACCAGGGCTTGGGCTCCCCGGGAGTGAGTCAGGAGGGCTGGAGTCCCAGCTCTTGAGTCACTGCTGGCAGCACTGGAAGCCCCCCCTGCCCCTTCCATTTGTGAGTGGTGATGGAGTCACCATCCCCTTGGGGGACCCTGGGGAAAATCATCAATGTATCATCGAAGCCTGAGAGGAAGAGAGAAATCCTCCCCTGGAATGCTGACCCAACCAGCAATTGTGGCAGGAGATGCTTCCTGGAAAGGCAGAACTTAAAGATCCCTGCTTTAAGGCATGAGGTTTGCCTGGAAATTAGGCCAAGCAAAATGTGCTGGAGTCATCATTTGA
Source organism: Toxostoma redivivum (assembly GCA_013397375.1). NCBI lineage: Eukaryota > Metazoa > Chordata > Aves > Passeriformes > Mimidae > Toxostoma > Toxostoma redivivum. Next base: position 944,779 of record VXBI01002866.1, on the reverse strand, counting down.
GAGCTCTGCCTCATGAGGTGTGAAATACCTGCCTTTTCTGGTGGTCTTCTAGGGGAGATGATTTTCTCTGCCTGACCCAAATTCTTGGCCTCACCTGGTTCAGGTGGCCCGAGCAGCCAGCAGTGATCAATCACACATTGCCTTCATCCAGAGCTGCACACACTGATGTGATTTAGAAGGACCAACACCCAAATCTCACCTTGAACATGAAAGGTTGTGACGAGGATCCCTGTGGGAGGCAGCTGAACCCCAGGAGCAGAGGATGCCAAGCACTGTTTTTAATGCTGGAAACAGCCACACACGAGCACTGGGGTCTTTTTTTCACACAATTTTGGGAGGATTTTTCTCCCTGTACTCAACCCAGAGAGTGCCTGCACTTCCCTGTGTCCTGCTGCCAGCTCATGGCTCTGCTCTGCGGCATCCCCTCTGGTGTTTTTCCCCCCAGGCGTTTTCCTCAGAGATCCACCCCTTTTTTTTTCCAAAACAGGCAGTTTCCCCTAACAGCAAGCAGCCAGTGGCCGGCAGCTGATGGCTCAGTTGCTTTGCCTTATGCACAAAACTTTCCACTCGTGCTTTTCATCTGCCCAGCGGAGGGAAGCGCCTGCTCTCTGTCCTGCAGAAGGGAAACGTCTGCCCTCCTGTGTTCAAAGTCCCCTCCAGAGAGCAGCCCAGGGTGCACTGACCTCACAGAATAAATATTTTCCATGACATCTCCTTCTGACATCCCCTCCCGGGCTCTGTACCTATAGCTGACCCAGCAGCCAGTTCCTTGCTTCCCTACGTGTCCCCACGTAATGTCACCCCCTAAAGGTTTCAGTGACCTCTCTGGACACCCCTCGGGGATTCTGCTGGCCAACAAGGTGGCCTCTGGGCCAGTGATGCTCCCCAGGGACAACAAATCCTTCTGGTTTGCTGTGATGGCATCTCCAACATCTCCCTTTGCCTGCTCAGAGCTCAGCTGTCTGTGGTGATGGCAAGCCAGCAGGAAAAGTGGAGCCAGCAGGCACAAAGCATCTATGGGCCTGGGGTGGGATGCAGGGAGGTTGTTGGGAAGTGGGAACCACTTGTCAGCAGGCCTGGGTCAGGAGGGACACTCACTGCCTCTATTCCTGCTGCTCACCCAGCTGAATGGGAAAGGGGGGATGATCCAAGAGGCATTTTCCACCTCCAGCCCCTTGCTGTGTTTTGGCTGTGCAGAGACCTTCCCCAGAGTGTCCTTCTCAAGGACCTGGTTTCCTGCACAGGTGCTGCAGAGCCCAGAGCTCATCATGGTCAAGGTGTTTTATTTGCAGCCATGGAAAGTCCTCCACCATCAGACAAGGTGCTGTGATCACTCTGCTGCCAGGCCCCAGCTCCAGTGCAGTGGCCTGAGGGTTTTCCGTGAGTATTTCCAGGGTATTCCATGAGTTGGATTCCTGAGGATTAGATCCCTCCCACCCACCTCTTGTGGAACAGGGAAAAAACACAGAAATAATGCCAAGCATGTGGCACACACCAGGAGGGGTCAAAAGATGAGGTGATTTTTCCCCTCAGGCAGACCTAAGGGGAAAATCACCCAAATAATTTGCTGTGGGCATTTCAGAGCCCTTTATTTCTTTTCTGGGGCTTCATTTCTCACCTACAGCAAGGGTGCCTCCTCAGGTGAGGCAAGGAGAACACCTACACCTGCCCTTCTGGTAGCTCCTCCACAGTTTGTAAAAGAGTGTTTCCTAGTTCTTCTGCACAGGAGAAGTTTTGTTCTTCTCTAGAGGGTTTTTAGTGCTAGAGTGAAAATCAACATTTAACATCTGTTAACCTGGGGAGGCGGTTAGGGCTCCTTTTTTGATGCTCAGTAAGATTTTTCATTTTAAATATCTCTCTTTTTTGTGGGCAGGAAAGGTTTTTCCACCTGCTCCACAGCTTGCCTGGTGGTAGCTTCACAGGAATGCTTCAGGATGTAGTGGAGAGCTCAGTCTGTAATTCCAGCTATTGTCCTGCACCTGCTGCAGAGCAAGTCATGGACCTCCTGCCTCCACCCTGTGCTCCTGGAGCAATGTGTGTGTCCCTGGGAGATTCCCAGCACGGCTGTGAGTGCAGCACTCCCACCCTGGATCACCCAATGTGCAGGGTGCTGTCCATGAGCTCCTTCACAAGAGGCTGGGCTCTGAAAATCCACATGCCAGTGGCACATTTTTGGCTTCTCCTTGGAGGAGAGGCGTGTCTTTGTTCTTGAGCATATGCTGTGCTCCTCTGTGGAAAACCCAGGTGGATCCCTGCTCCTGGGAGGATGCAAGGGCTGTGCATCCCACCTGAAGGTGACAGCTCAGCATTGAGGAGATGGTTCTCCACTGGAAGCACCTGCCTGTTGGATAGGGCAGAATTTTGGAGGAGGGGATGTAGAATCATATATTGGATACATAAACCTTGGCTTTCCCAGAGGCCTGGGTCTTCCCTGGGACTGCTGCTCTGCCTCCTTGCGTTTGTGGGGAGAGGAAACCACAGCTAAACACAAAATACTTGGGTTTTGTTGCATTTTTAAAAAAAATTTTTTGGGTTCCGTGTGTTCAGTTGGAACAATAAAACATCTGTTCCCGAGCCCAGCAGCTGGACTGCAATGAAATGACGTTAGCATCAATTATCCTCCGGGATGGGGAGGCTGCCGGGAGAGCGAACGGAACAGCGCCGATTTCCTCAACGCTGAATAACAAATGAGAACAACAGCTTGGCTCGGTGGCTCCTGTGTTCCCAGAGAGCTTCCAAGCCCCCACCTGCTCCAGCCCTTGGGTTTGGGGTGCCAGCTGCTGTGTGCCACTGCTCTGGGTACCACCGTGAGGCAGAGCCAGGGAGATGCTCTTGCAACAACTGGGGGATAAACCCCATTTCTAGTGTCTTGGTTTATGGCTGCTGTGCTGAGGGAGATTTTCTTGAATGCACCGTGTGATTTTTTTTGGGGGGATGGGGTGGGCTCTTCGCTTCTTGCAGAGCCAGAGCATGGAGAGCCCCAGCTGGGATGTGGCCAGTGGTGGGTGCAGGCAGCCAGCCCAGAGCAGCGCTGGGGTTCACACAGGGATGGGATGATGCAGAATCACGTTCCCTGAGGACAGAAAGGGGCCATTAATAGGGAGAAAGGGGGGAGCGATGGAGCACAATGCCTGTGATTTGTTGGCAGGCACCACCTCCAGTCCCTGGCAGCACCTCAAAGCAGATGTGAAGTGCCAGTCGGTGGCGATGCTCCGGCGCGTGATGTGGGGCGCCTGACCCTGCTGTAAGGCTGGGACAGGGACACGGGCTGGGACAGGGACATGGGCTGGGACAGGGACACGGGCTGGGACACAGGCTGGGACATGGGCTGGGCCAGGGACACGGGCTGGGGCAGGG
>VXBI01002866.1:928088-941352 GCA_013397375.1 Toxostoma redivivum | reverse complement strand
GGACAGGGGCTGGGACACGGGCTGGGACAGGGACACGGGCTGGGACAGGGACACGGGCTGGGACACGGGATGGCACACGGACTGGGACACGGACAGGAGCACGGGCTGGGACACGGACTGCTCGCTGGAGAGGGCACCGACCCGGCTGCTCCTCCCTGCTGATGAATCCCGAGGGTGCAGAGTGCTCCAGGGACGTGGGTGCCATCCTGTCCCATCCCAAACACACTCACCAAAAGCAGGTTATTTCCCCAAATCCCAGCAGCACAGAGAAAACCACGTCTGTGGGAAAATTGAAGGAAGTTAGCAGGGAAAATAATTTTTTCTAAGCGAGCTGCTTTTGTACCTGCACAGCCAGATGCTTAAATAACTTAATAGAGGAAATAATTTCAGCTGCTGCAATTTTGAAGCCTCTGAAATAGCTTTGCTGCTCCCTGGGGAGCTGTGAGCATTTCAGGCCTGGCAGCTTCCAGCACCCTGCAGGTGAGGTACAGCTGCTCCTGGCAGCCTGTGGGGCAGGGCTGGGGGGAAATGGGGCTCCTGGGGCTTGTGTGATGCTCATCGTGATTTTTTGGAAGGAAAGTGTTTGGGGTGAGCAGCAGGAGAGAAAGAGCTTGTAAAGGGAATAACAGCTTGCTCCAAAAACCTGGGAGCATCAAGCACAAAGGCTTTGTCTGTCTTCTTCCTTGAATGTCCCTCGTGTAGGAGTGTCACCCACACCCCGTGGAATGGTTTTGGTTGGAAGGGACAGTAAATCCCATCCAGTTCCACCTCCTGCCATGGGCAGGGACACCTTCAACTATCCCAGGTTGCTCCAAGCCCTGTCTAACCTGGCCTTGGACACTTCCAGGAATCCAGGGGCAGCCACAGCTTCTCTGGGCACCCTGTGCCAGGGCCTAACACCCTCACAGGGATGGATTTCTTCCCAATATCCATCTAAACCTTCCCTCTGTCAAGCTGAAGCCATTCAACAGCACCCAGCACATGCCTGAGAAAACTCCTGTTTTCCTCTAATCACTTATTGCTTTTGGCCTCCAGCCTTGGTTATATCCACAAGCCACACTGGGCCAACACTAGCCCAGGTGTCACATCTGATGTTTGTCACCTCTCTGCTCCCAGACAAGGCACTGCAGGCACTCTTGGCCTCTCCCACCAGACCTGGAGTCCAGCTGGGAAAATCCCCAAAACTTCCCTCAGAAGAGACTTGGCAGATCTAGAAGCAAAAGTAAAGGAAGCTTTGGCTTTATAAAAAAATTTCAAAACCAGACCACTTTGTCCCAAAGCAACTGAACTCAGCCCAGTACGTCTATTTTTTGTTACATTATGTACTGTACTACAGCCTGTTTTCTCAAGCCTTACAAAAGTGAGTGGATCCTCATTTTGTTGGCCTGTCCCAACTCTCAGTAACATGCTGAACTGGCTGGTTTTGGGTAGGTCTGGCAAGGACATTAATTCCTCCCAATATTCTGGTCTTCCTGACTGTGTGAAAACAAGTGGTGGTGCTGGAGGCTGACGTGAACTGAAGTAGTGAGGGAAAGGCTTGTTGGGTCCCTGGTTTCCCAAAAATCCCCATTTGGTGGGAATTCATCAGCTGGAGCATTGAGATGGGGCTACCCTGATTCCAGGCAGGTCTTCCCCTCCCAGCCTGCCAGCAAAAACAGCCTGGGAGGATTCTCTGGTGTATTGGGATCCAGAGGGAGAAGGGAGAAGGAGAAGGGCTGAGGTCCCTGCACCCTGCCTGATTCTCCAGTGATATTTTTCTTCTTTTCATCCCTCCTGCAGTGGCATGCTTTACCCAGCCTGGCTGGTAATCCAAAGGAGCAGGAGGCAGAAGCCCAAAATGTCTCCTGAGGAGCTGGATTTTGGTCCCTCCCTACAGCACTGCTGCTCTGGTTCCCTGTAAATCATCTCACCTCTGCCAAGACTGAGCTTTCCATGCATCAGCCTCCACTACCCAGGGCAAAATGTGCCCTGAGGGGCCCAGAGGGGTGGGAAACAGGGATTTGTGCCACCAGACAAGCTGGGATATACAGCAGCCACCTCTGGCTCATCAGCTGGAGGAGGCTTTGGAAAGCTGGATAGGACAGAAAATGCTGAGCAAGGCTCAAGAGGGTCCAGGTGTGTGTAATGCAGCTAAAAGGAGGTGGGATGGGAGAAAAAAGGGAATAAAGCAAGGCAGGGGCAGTCTGACCACCACAAGACATCTGAAGCAGGGTGGGATGTTCTGTGTGGGCAGCCACCAGGAAAAGGATGCGTGACTCTGCTTTGTCCCCACAGCTCTGGGGGACAGTTCTGGAGCCCTTCCTTCTGCCAGGGCAGGGCACAGCTTAGGGCTGGCCCTAAAAATGTTGTAACAACATCTGCATCCCATCTCGGTGGGGGTTTGTGCTCTGGGAGGCTCCCATTCAGCCCTGCTCACCCTGAGGCTGCTCCCACCCCAGCCCAGGGTCAGCATCACTGCCTGGGGCACCTCGGCAAAGGGAACGAGGGGCCTGGGGGGCTGCTGGGGCTGGGACCCCTCCTCCTCCCCCCCTCCTCACCCCTTCATTTCAACACACTCCCCCACCTCCAGGCTGTTTGCACAGCTCAGAATGTTCTGAGCATTATCAGTGTTTGCACTTTTGCCACTGTTTGTGCTGGTTGCACTTTAAAGGCAATAAAGTCAAGCTTTGTTTGCGTACAAGGAAGCTGTGGGTTTTTTTCCCCCAACACGCCAGAGCTCACCCCAAAACATGGCACCAACCCCCCCTGGAAGGCCTGGGCCTGCTTGGGATGGTGTTCCTGGGGGAAATGGGGCTTGGTGTGCACAAACACATGGGGTTCACACCGTGCACCATCCCAAGCTTTGAGCTTCATGGGGGAGGCTGACCCAGCATCCTCCCCCTTTCAAAGGCCAAGGAATCCCACATCCCACAGCCCCAGCAGCCCCTTTCCCAATGAATTCTTCCCTCCCAGCCTTGGGGTTCAGGGAGCCAGGTGCTGCTGCTGACAGGGTGCCACGGGGGTCCCACAGTGCAGGGGGTGACCTCGTGTGTGTGCCCAGCCACCCACACTGCTGTCCCCACAGGCTGACACCACCTCCCTGCTGCCTGCAACATGCTGTCCCTGTCCAGGGGTTAAACATTAACAGGTTGGGGCCAGTGCAAGGCCAGAGGAGTCTCCAGAGTGTCTGGGGAAGGGTGTCATTTCTGGAGAAAGCAATGCTAGGAAAGTGCCCTCCACTGTGTTGCCCTGTGACCCCTCCCAGCTTGCTGCTGCTCCATCCCTGCTCCCAGAAAACCTCCCTCCATCATCCTCCCCGGCTGCCTTCTCCACCTCTCAGTCTGGGCTGTGCTGCCCAGCACAGGGTATTTTCCACACTGCCTAAATCTGGGTTGGCTGGGGTGTGTGCTGACCCTCTTGGGGTGATGCCAACTCCCCCCACTGCCCCCCTGAGCTCCTGGTACCACTCCAGAACCTCGGGATGGGGCAGAGCAAACCCACAGCTCTGTGGCTGGTCCGTGACCACAGCTGCCTGGTTTTCCTGGAAGGGCAACGTTCCTTGCAACTGATCCCTGGATTACCGCAGGGCATTCTGTCCGCCCTGCCCAGGCACATGTCACCTCTGTCACCTCCCCACAGAGCAACCGTGGTGGCTCAGCACCAGGAACGCCCTGTAAACAAGGTGCCTGCTGGCCTGGTTCACCAGGGACACCTGGGGATGGAAGGGAGCAGGAAAGGCACAAACCTCACAGCTTCAATGGGGATTAAACTCAGAAAAAAAGAAAAAAAAATTAAAAAAAAAAAGAAAAAGGAAGAGATGTGGAAAAGGCAAAGCTGTGTCTAGGCTGGGACCCAAAAATGCAGGTGCTGTGCTGCGGTGTGGCAGCTCACCCTGCCCTCTCCTGGACACTGGCTCGCTGGCAGCCGGTCCCTTGGGGAAATATCTGGGATTTTGAAATGCCCTCCCTCTAGAAAACAGCCTAAGCAGTTTGAGGGGTGCAGCCAGAGAAGGATTGTGGCATGAAATCATGGATTTGTGGAATGGTTTGGATTTAAAGGCACCTTAAAGACCATCTAGATCCAGCCCAGGGAGTTGTGTCATTTGCTGTGACCTGATTCCTCCTTGGCGAGTCAGCACCCATGGCTCCCTGAATTCCCCATTTTATTGGTGGGGAATTTTCCATTTTCCTGACCAGGAGGGAATGGCTGCAGTGGGCTGTGCTGTCTCCATCTGCCTCCCCCTCAGAGGAGGTGGATGCTGCTGTGCACAGCCTGGCTGCCTGCAAACCCAGCACTGTGGCCTCTCAGTGCTGCTGGGGAGGTTTTTGGCAGGCCAGGGTGGCTGTGACTTGCTCTGGGGAGTAGGCTCCCACTCCAGCTGTAATCCATGGGTCTGGAAAGCAGCCTGGGATGTGCCTGGTGCTGCCTGCTCCCTCCCAGTGTGGGCTGAGCCGTGCAGGTGGGCACAGGGCACACGCTGGGGAGCTCAGCCTTACCCAGCACAGCCTTGGCTGCAGATCCTGCTCTCCTGTTTCCATCCTGCCCCTCTGGAGCGTCTCTCCCACACCTCCTGCCACTGGCAACAGCTCTCCCCTGCTCACATCCAGACCAATGCTCCTTGGAGTCATCCAGGTGTTGTTTTCCCTAGGGAACTGTGATGCCAATGTGTTGCAGGAACCCAGCACAGGTCTAATCCTGCCTTAGCCCAAACCCAGGGATGGAGGTGTGGGGTGAGCTTGGGCTGTGGGCACAATCCAGTCCCTGTGTTTTATCCCAAACCTTGCAGACAGGGAGCACAGGGTGACATGGACATACCCGTGGTGCTAATTGCTGCCTGTAATCCCAGGATTATGTTTCAGTGCTTGTTATATCCCTGTTATGCTCCCAGCTCCATTCCCTACCCCTGGCCAAACCAGAGCACAGCAGGCCTTGGGCTCCTCCTAATTAAATGCTATTATTATTATTATTATCTTTTTCCTATATATCACATTTTCTGGTGCAATTTAAAACACTTGGCATAAAGACACAGCTCAGCTCAGAGACCCACATCCCTCCCAGCCTCCAAACACAGCCAGCATATCCCTAGGGATTAGAGAGAGAGCCTGAATAAGTCCCCCTGGGATCACAGTGGATCCCACAGCCCCTTCCCTTTGGCTGGGGATAAGAAAGGTCCCGTTTTGGGGTGCTGAGGTCAGTCCTGAAGCAGAGCACTGCTCATCCCAGAGGGAGCATCCATCAAAATGCAGGCACCCCCTTGGGAATGGTTCTATTTCATCCCTGAACCTGGACCTGTTGATGGAATTATCAGGGCCAGATGAATGGTGATTTTTGTTCCAGCAGACACGCTGTGCCCTGGGAACCTTGCAGGAGATAAATCACTGACCCAGTAATTGTATTTCTCCATCTTCCTCCCTCCTTGGCTTCAAACAAATGGGTTTAAACCCATCCCAGCTCTCTGAAGAGGTGGTGCTGAGAGATGGGAAGGAAGGAGAAGGAAAGGGCAGCAGAAGGCTCTCCCAGCCCAGTGTCTGGAAGGTCCTGAGGGTCTCCTCACCATGAACCCAGGTGTCTCCTTCCTCTGCAAGGAATCACATCTGTTCAGGCTCTTCCCTCCCTCCCAGTTCCAAGCCAGACCACAAGCAAGAGGGTCTGCTGAGGCTGGGGAGGTGGGACTGGAGAAAACCTCTCAGCAGCTCTTGCTGCAGTTCTGCAGTGCTTTTCTACCTGTAGCTTTTTTACTTTATTTGGTTCCACCAGGTCTGATTTTATTGGATATTTCTGCCTTTTATGTGGCCCAGTACTCAGAACAGTCCATGTGGGAGGAGGCTTGATCCAGTACACACATCTCCATGTATAAAAGCAGGGAATTAGGAGACTCAAGGTACATAAGTGAGAGAAAAGAGGGGGATTGGATTTCTACTCCCACAGTGGGGCACCAGGAGTAGGATTTTAGGATCTTCTCAATAAAGGATTTGAGGTTTCTAAAAGACACACAACCCCAGAGCCCTTTCAAGCTCAATCCCTGAAAAAAATAACTATTTTGGAAAGCACTACTCTAAAAGAAAAAAACCAACCAACCAACCAAACATAAAAACAAACAGAAAAATCCATACATTGATGTATCTTATATGGCAGTTAATGAACATGAGCATCAGTTTTCAGGGTAGGTCTCTACTCCCTCTTCCTCCACGTGACAGAAATTATTCAAATTCTTCTCTTCCAGCAGCCAGGCAGGAGCAGATGCAGCTCTGGCAGGCACTCAGGAAAACACCAAGTGAGCAAGATTTTCTGCTGCCTCTCACATCCTCACCATTCCTGGGAGTGGGGGTAATCAGCCTCCATTTGTTTTTACGGCTCCAGCTCCAGGATGGCTGGGAACATGAGGTGCAGCAAACTGCTCCTGCTGCCAGGAGCCGCCAGCAAAGCTGGGATGGGAAAGGTGCAATTCCTACTCTCTGTCCCCTTGAACTTTCCCTGTTTAGCAGTTAATAGCTGAGATACCCCAAATCAAGCCTGGCAGGTGCCAGGTGCCAAAGGTGCCTCTAGACAGGCTCCTTACTGTCAAAAAATGCAGGCACTTGCTATGATTCAATATCCATGAGCTCAGCCTGCTTCTCTGGCTGATTTACTTCCCCAGCTAAAACATATCATCATTCCTGATTTCCCATCAGCTGGAGAAGGGAAAGCAAGCTGCCTGTGCCTTTATGCTACACCCCAACCAGGCAGGGAATATTGGCAAGGCTGTTGGGCACCAACTCTGGTCCCACAAAACACAGCGTGGGATGTGAGGGATCAAAAAGTAGATTTCTTGCATGGAATGGAAAAAGCACCAACACTTGAACTAGTGATGGGGAAGTGCTTGAAGAAAGACTTAGCATTTTTTTTTTAATTTTTAGGTGATTTATGCAGCTCTTCTGGTAGCCGTGCAGTGATGGAGACTGTTGGTGTGACCCAAATATTGCAGGGCAGAACAGGGAGGGTCCCTCCACTCTCACCTTTACTGCTTCACACCCTGCTCCCTCTCCCTGGGCGCCACCTGGGTGCTGCTGGGGTCTGGCTCTTTGGGATAACTCTCCACCCCTTCCCCATGAGGCCAAGGGCAGCAGAGGGTGTTTGCTCATCCTCCCACCTTGGCTGTGTGACCTGCTCAGCCAGGCCTGGCATGCTGGGTGTGATGTGCTGGCAAACAATCACAGCCAATTTCCTCATCTCCAAGTGATTTATCTGCAGAGGGGAAAGCTAAGCTCAGCCTTGCCATCCTGCTTTTTATTCTCCTTGGTTTTCCAGCCAGCAGAGCCAGAGCCTGAGGAGTCTGGCGAGTGCAGCCAAGGTCAGGCCACAAATCAGGGCTCCATCAGGCTGATGGAGCTGATTTATCTGCTGCCTGATGCTTCCTTATTTTTAGTGCATGTGCTGGAACTCCTCATTACTCACAAAGAGCTTATTTGGGACTCCCTGTCCCCAGGGATGGTCCCTGCTGGCCGTTGTGCAGGATGCCCCAGCAGTGGAGATGACTTTCTTCATCCCACAGTCATCTGCAAGCGGGCAGACATGAAGGGAAGACGTGGAGTTTCCTTTGCTGGGATTGTGGGTTTGGGGCAGCACAGTGGAGACTGAGTCAGTGGGAGCTTTGAAAGTCTCTCCATGCATCCTGGGGCTGCAGTGAGGCAGGAGATGCTCCACAAGCCCATGGGAGCAGTGTTTTTATCTCAACCCTTGCACAAAGGTTATTCATTTCACCCACCCTTCCCTTTAGGCTAGGGGCTGTTGAAAAAATTAATTTTTGAGGCAAGGGCTGCCCACCCCCATGCACTCACACCCAAACCAGCAGCCAGCAGCAGCAGCAGCAGCAGCTCCTAAAGCTGTGATGCTCCAAGCAGAGCTCCAGCACAGCCTCTGCATGGGAACACAGCTAATTTTAGCTCCTCAGAACGTGCAGTGTGGTTGAGATCAGCTGCAGTCAAAGAGATCCTGCTGGAAAGGGGCTTGTTTGCTTATTATGCTTCAATATTCATCATCCTGAAGTGTGCCCTCAGGGACATCCTCTGCCCTCAGGAAAGGTGGACATGAGGGTGTCCTGACCAGCAAGGCCTGTGCAAAGTGAAAGCCAACACTGAGCTGGGGCTGAATCAGCATCATTGCGGGCTTTATTCTCCAGGTCCACACGAGCACCCTGGACACGGATCAGGGCGAGCAGAGGGGTTGCCCTGTTCCCTGCAGGAGCAGAGAGGCTTCCCTCCAGGCCAGCAGGGTGGATCTGGCAGGCAGGATGTGGTTCTGGACTTTGGCCAGCCACAGGAAGGTGTTTACTGCCGCCACAATAACGGCAGCTCCAGGGCTGGCAGCTCCCCAGGGTGCCAGGCTGGGCAGGGACAGGGACCCCGAGGTTCCTGAACTGCCTCCTGTCAGGGTTTAAGGTTGTCTCCCTGGGCCTCTTCCCCAAAGCAGATTTCAGTACACTCCACAAGGGAAGCCTTTTCTGTTTGCCATGCCACCCAGGAAGTGCTGGCGCTGATGGGTGATGCTCCTCCACTTTATCCAGGGTTGCTGTGACCTACAGGGCTGCAGCCCTTAAAGCTGTAACGTGATTCTGCAGCCCTATAAATACAACCAGAGCACCCTATAAATATGGCCAGTGCAAAACAGTAACAGTAACTGCAGAAACAGTCATCTAATCCAGTTAAATATAAAGGACTGTAATCCAGCAGATTAGGTGAGCGTGGATGGGGAGCCACAGGGATCCCAGGAGGACTCTCTGCCCAGTGCTCCATGCTCAGCAGGCAAGGAGGAATGGCAGGCAGCTCTTCACTGATGTGCAAACACCCTGAGGATGGGCAATTTTGCAGTGGTGAAGGTGGAATTTGGCCATGGAACAGTCCAGTTCCTAGAGAGGCTCACGAGGAATTTGCCAAGGGATTTTTGGGAGTGGAGTCATCTCCCATGTTGGGGCTCAGAGGCTGCTCCTGATGGTCACTGGAGACTGATCTGTCTCTGAAGCCACTGTGTCCTGTCATGGCACCAGCCAAAGGTTTGTTGGCTGCCTGGGAGCTGCACAAAATGTTCAGCTGGTGCCTCCCTGGCACGATCCACACATCCCTTGGGTTTCACACTGGGAAACTCTTTCTTCCCTCTATACCATCTGCTTAAGCAGTGACCAGGTGACACCAGGAGGGCACAAAAGGGGTTGCAAACAGAAGTTTCAAGCCCTCTGCAGCCCAGAGGAGCTGGAGTCCCACCTGGAGGTTGTCACTAGGGCCTGGTGCTGTCGGTGCTCCCCCATCTCCCCCAGGCCCATGGACACAACTGGGAACAAACAGGGACCAGGGCTACTCAGGAGCTTTCCCAGACCTACCTGCGTGGGAGGAGAGCACATGGGGTAGAGCAGCACGGCACAGACATTTCTCATCTGCAGCACAAATCACATTTTCCCTTTTTTACTACTGTAGGAATCTTCATTTGGAAGAAAATATTACAGCACGTTGCTCAGCTGGCTCTGCAGGACGTGGAAAACAAGCAGGAGGGATGGGAGCAGCAGGGAGGAGAGGGCAGAGCAGAGGAAAACCTCACCTCAGGCAGTACAGTGCCAGGGCTGGGGGTAAACTCACTGCATGCCATTTTCCAGAGTCATCTTTGCAGTCCTGGAAACGAAAGCTGGATCCTGGAAATGCTGCTGGAAGAGAAGATGCACCATAAATTTTAACTGTAAGGCAACCCCGAAGAGGCAATAAATATGCCTGCATGCACATCCCCAAGCCAACCTTCACACCTCTTCCCATTCTGACACCCAGAGGTGGCATTTGACCTCCTGCCCCACTACAGTGACCCCACCTGAGTCCTGTCCAGCACGTCATTCCCAAAGTACACCCCCCCGTTAATTTTAATTCCCTCTTTAATCCTCTGCCCTGTCTGAGTGTCCAGGGCAAAAGGTGGCAAACAGGAGGGCATGGGAATCCCAGGGCTGATGGCAGAGATTTACAGCTCCTGCTGGAGTGGTTCTGAGCTCAGGAGAGAGGCTGGGAGGGCGGCTCAGTGAAGTGCAAAGGAATGGGCAGCATGAGGTACCAAAGCTGGAAATTATTCAGCCCACCACTGAATAATTTCCTCCTGACTAGGCACGGCCTCCAGGCTCTAAAAACTCCTTCTAAAGGATTTAATAAATCCCCTGCTTTTCCCATCCCCCCAAACCAGACACTCCTGTGTGTAAGGTGGGTCCATCCCCCCTGCCCTCCACAGCCCACAGCAAATGGGTGGGAGCTCTTCCCAGCGTTATCCCTGTCCATCACACCACCAGCCAAGGAGGAGCTGGAGCAATGTCCTGGGAAGGTCCCTGCAGCATGCCAAGGGGATGGAGATGAGGAGAGCTGCTTCTCTGCCTTCTGAGTCGTTTTGCAAGAGGACAGGCAGGAAGATGAGGAGCTGGTGTGATGAAGGCACAGTGGATACCAAACATACCTCTGATCCCATCTTGCTTCCAGGTCCTGGAGGAAATGGCCTGGCATACACCAGCAGGATCACTCCCTGCTGATCAGCTCCTCCCAAATCTGCTTAGCCCATACATTAGACTCAACATCGTGGCTGTGGGCAGCAGCTTCCAGTGGGGCAGAACCAACATCCTTATTCCAGCCTTTCTTTTTTTATTTGCCTGCATTGGAAGGGAAGAGATTTGAGTGGCTCCATTCCCCATGTGCACTAAACAGGGAGGCTGAGCAATGCCATGGGTTTGTGGTGGCCTCAGTGATGCACCTTAAAAGCCTGAGCAAACTGGAGGCCCTTTGGGGCACTACCAGCAGCAGGCAGGGCTTAACAGGCAGTGCTGCTCCTGCTGCTCGCTCCTTGTTTTATGTCTTGAACAGATTTCAAAGCTTTTGGCACCAAAAAAAGCGACAAAGACCTGGCCCTGGAAGAAGGCTGCAGCTAGAAACACAGATGCTTCTCTTTGCTGGGGGATGGCTGGGAAGAGAGGCCAAGGAAATGAGGGTGTATTTCATGTTGTCTTTGCTATTTGGTGCGATGCCAGAGTATTCAGCACTGAGGGAGGAGGGGAAGATTATCTTTGCTCCAAAGAAAACTTAGTTGTTCTTCCAGGGAAGTCTCCTCTGAGATTTGAAAAGTGAAGAGAAGGTCGCCCCTGATGCTCTGGATAGATCCCTGCCCTGCTCAGATCACTGGCAGGGATGGGAACTGCCACAGGCCCAGGGCCATGCCTCAGCAAACACTCTCCTGAAGGTGTTCTCCCTCCCATAACCCTGGTGCAAGCTGGCTGTCCCACTTGCCCACTCCCTGCTTGCCCTTTCCCATTGTCTTGGCCTAAAAGGCTGAGCTGGAGCTCTACCTTGATTGCCTCATGAACACGGAGCTGTGCTGACCAGGAGAACCCTCACCCTACAACAAAACCCACCTGTATCCCCAGCCTGGACAGGAAAAACACACCCTGACACCTTTTTAAGAAAGAACACCTCTTTACTGGCACAACTCCTGCCAGCACTGCCTGTCCCATCCCTGTGTAGGAAGAGGCCATGGTGCTGAGCTGGTCCCTCTCCCCTGGGAGCTGTAATTCCTGGAGATTTCCCCAGGCAGCTGCAGCGTGGTCCCAGCTCCAGCAGCTGTTGCAGGAGAGCTGCCACAGGATGTCCTGGGCTGCTCAGTGCCCTGGCTGGCTCCTCTGGCCTCCACAGACAGTTTGTGCAAGAAGCCCTGGGCTGAGCCTCTCCCTGGGGTGGAGCAGCACCACAGGGACACGCTGCCCTTGCCAGCTGTCCCAGCCACCCCTCACAGCTGGCACGGCTCAGCCAGCATTCCCAGGACATCTGCAGCCCCACACAGGCTCTGTCCCTGTGGTTTTCCCAACAGAGGCCCTTCAGGACTCAACTTGACCCCTCTCCAGGCCACCAGCTTACAGCAGGCAGATGTTCTCTCTCCAGACCTTTAGGACATCTATCCTATCTTCCTTTCACGACATCCCAAAAAACCAGGGGAATGTGGCACTCCTCTGGAGGTGTCTGCAAAGTGTTAGGACGTCAGGACAATCCCCTCTGGCTGGCACCATTGCTGGCAGAAATTCCCCTGCAAGGCATAAGCTGCATGGTGACCTGGCCTCCTGCTTTCAACCCTTTGCAGCAAGGCCACTGCCTTCGAGTCCTCAGCTTACTGAGATCCCATATGGATTTCTTTGCTTTAAACCACAACACCAGGCTGAGGCTCCAGCAGGATGCAAATTAAAAGAGCAGAGAATCATAGAATTCTTTAGGTAGGAAAAGACCTCTAAGACTGAGTCCAGTGCCATGTCTACATGTTTTTTAAATACCACCAGGGATGATGACTCCTGCACTACCCTGGGCAGCGTTTTCACTGGCCATGGACAGAGCAGAGCTCCTACATGTCCATGGAAGAGCAGCTATGACCTGGCCTCCACCACTCACTGGGCACTGCTGCATTTCAGCACAGCTCTGCATTTCAGCAGGAAACACGGGGCATGTTATCCTGCCTGCACCACCAATCTCGGGTCCAAACACCCATCCTTTATGTCAGGGATGGGCATTGGATATCCCTGACACCTCCCTGCTCTAGCTGTGGCAAGCCCAAGGTGAGGTGGTGCCCCAGGAACAGGCCAGGAAAGACCAAAATGTGCTTTATTATTCTGCTCCCAGTCACCATCAGCTCATGCCCTGTGGCTGCAAAAAGCCCTGGTGCAGGGAGGAGGCACAGGGACTGGCAAGACATCCCCTGAAGTCCAGCATGTTCAGTGTTCTCATCCCTGCAGCTTCCTGGGGAGTTTTGGAGGGCAGCAAGCAATCCCTATCACTCCCTCCGAGTGCCCCAGGAGCACAGGGATCACACCAGTCCTGCTCCAGCCCCTGCTCCACAAACACAGCAGCTGCTGCAAGCACCGGCAGAGATGAGGAAAAACAGCAAAGCAAAGAGGAGGGGGAAAAACAAACCCCTTGGAGCCGGCAGGAAAGCCTGGAAAGATCTGGTTGGACCCAGGGAGAACGAAGCCCTGATTTTCTCGTGCTGCCCCCTCTCCTTTCTCCTCTGTCCCACCTCTAAAATACCTAAAGTACCTAAAATACCTAAAATACCTCTAAAGATCAGATACGGATCTGCCCGTGATTAAGAACAAGGCTCCCTTGAGCAGCGATGAAATCCCATCCTATGTTTTTGAGGGTATTCTGCTTTGCTGGGGAAGGACGGGAGCTGCCTCCGGCCCCGACCTGGGAAACCAAAGCGGAGCTGCTGGGCTGTGCAGGAAGAAGGGGAGCAGGCGAACACGGCGCTGCCGCAGCCT
>VXBI01002866.1:844070-927733 GCA_013397375.1 Toxostoma redivivum | reverse complement strand
CCCCCCGTGCTTTACCACTGGGGATCTCCCCATTTTCCAGCTCCGGCCACCCAAACCCCCTCTCCCTCCCTGCCCACGCGATGGGCGCTGGGCAGGAGCACCCTGGGCACCCACACCCGTCCTGGCCATGTGCAGGTGTAGCCTGGGTTCACCTGAACAAGGACCTGATCACCATCAGCAGCGGCTGAGAAATGCCAAAATTGCTCAGCGCTCCCACACAGCTTCACAGCACAAAACTGAACCTGAAACAGGAGCCAGAAACTGCAGCAGCAGCAGAAAATGATTTTTTATTTTCCCTCTTTCCTTAAAAAATGTGAAATCAAATTGATTTCTTTAGGCCAGAGCCCAAGAGAAAATTAAATCCCCTTCCCAGAACGCTGTGCCAGATGCTCTCTCCATCATCCTGCAGGAATGTCTGGGGTGCCTCTGGAAAAAGTCTGAAGGAAAGGTGCAGGAGTCAAAGGTGGAGGGGACAGGGTGGGAGGAAAACCTCCCAAATTACCATAACAAGCTCAGAAAAAAATAAAAAATAGAAAGGGATTTTGGAGCAACATTTTGAAGAGCATCTTCAGGGCCCTGACGCTTTGTCAAGGGAAGACATGGGTTGGTAGGACCCTCATGCTGGACTTCAGGTGACAAGTTATGGGACTAACACCCATTAGGTTCTCTATATTTCTTAATTTTGTCTGTTTATTAGTGTGCAAATCAGAAACCCCATTCTGAGAAGACAGAATATAAATAGGATCATGAAAGCAAGCAGGTCTTGCTCTATGCAAACACCCAGGAAAGCCATCCTGGTTCCATTTTCCTGGTGCTTCCTGTGTGATGTTTGCATTAATTGATTGTGTTAATTGATGCACTCTGTCATGGGGAGGAGCTGACACTCGCTCGTTAAAGGGAGCACCTGTGGTTTCACTTTTGGGATGTACACACCAACAACTTGTGGTTTGTCCAGAGCTCAGCATGCCACTGGTGAGAGCATGAAGGGCAACTTCCAGTCAAGGGGTGTCATCCTCCAAGGACTTCTCTTAACCCATGCCACCACCACAAACATACTGCAGGTCCACCTTGGCCACCTGGCACCTTCCTGGTGGCCATCAGGAAAGAAGACAGAGTAGGTGGCAGCAGCTTGGAAGATGCAGCCCTTGGCACCACTGAAAGCCAAGCAAAGCCCAAGACAAAAGGATTTGGAGAGCCACGCTCATTAGAGAAGGAATTGAGGTGTTTTTCCCTTGTGGATGTGAGCTTCTATTCATGGTTCCTCATTAGGGTTCAAACAACCTGTGGACCTATCCCAACTTTGGGTTGGCACTATCTTGCTCCTATCAGCTTGGACTTGTCCACTGGGCAGGTCACTCGAGGGGAAAAAAAAAAATAATCAAAATCCCATGCAATTATAAAGTGGGCCCTTCCTTGTGCTCAGTCTCAGCTCAGTGGATGCTCTCCTGGGGTGACCCAAGTCACTGACCTGGCCCTTCCACCTCTTCCCATTCACTCCATGGGCTGGCCAAAGCCAATACCAAGGGATTTTAATTAAAACGCCATTCCACCCACAATGGTGGCATTTATCTGTTAATTGCAGAGCAGACAGCCTCTCAGTGAACCAGTGACTGTCCAGTTGGCCAGTGTACCCTTCCAAGTCAAGAGTTGGGAACATTAGTGCCGAGCACAAGAAAGGTCTTTCATGGTAAGGACACGTACAAAACGAGGTGAATGGTCATCGTCATCATCATTAGGAGGCAAAAAAATGGGAAGAACACTTTCTTCTGCTGGGTAAGGGTAGAAACTGGGCTTGGAGCACATCTCTGCCCTGTTGAAGAAAAACAAAATTGAAGAGAGACACATCTGACCCTCACAGCAAATTCACCCATGGCACAACCAGGAGAGTTGATTTCCTTTGTAAGCTCTTCACTCTACATTTCCTAGGGAAGGATGATCAGGTTTGTATCTGCTGTTCCACTGGAGGAGGTATTGGAAGCTCTTGCCATGAGGGTCTTAAGATAAACAGAGAAGCCTTGTCACCCAAATCATATAAGGATGTATCTCCCTTTTTCATGACAGCATTGAGGCAGTGGCTCCCAGGCACTGTGAGATCCACAGACAGCCAGAAGCCCTTTTCTGGTACCTCCACACAGTGCAAAGTCCTATCTTATCATGTGTTGTTGCTCCTCAAGCTCAAAGATGTCATGTTTTATAGTGCTGCTCTTCATATCATGCTTGTTGGTGCTTTATTTCAGGTCACCTACTTCTCTTTTTTTAACACCCAATACTTCCAGTGCTGTTGATACCTACTCAGCTCTGCCTCGTTCACACATTGCTCTTCTGCTTTTTTGGGTCATTCACAGAAATATGAAACAAGGCAGGTCCTGATGTTTGGGTGGGTTCAGGGGAAACTTGGCCTGGCAGTTCATCCCATTCTCCAACCTCACACAGGACATTTCACACCTCAAAATCCTTTGGAGATCTCGCAGCCTTCCCTGAAGGAGAACAATTTGGCTCCTTCAGTGCAGTTCAAGCACCCACAGCAAGGACAGGCATCCTCTGCAGCAGAGGATGGGATTTGGTGGGGATGTCAGAGATGTCAAAGCCAGGTTGGATGGGGCATTGAGGAAGCTGCCCTAGTGGGAGGCGTTCCTGCCTGTGGCAGGGGAGCTGGACTAGGTGATCTCCAAGGCCCCAAACCACTCTGTGATGGTATGAAAGGAAATCTTCTAGCTATGGAATTTCTCCCCAGAAACAACCCAAGGTTTGGGGCAGTTTGCTGCTGCAGCACTCAGCTCTTACAGCATGGAGAAATCCCATACCACCCGTGCCAGCAAAGAGCACCATCCCTCCCAGTAACAGCCCACCTGGGCTGGGCACCACCCAGCTGCCAAACCCACCTTCCTCGGGCCATCCACACATTAGGCTGATTATAATTACCTGCCAACCTAATTGCACCCTTTTCCCAGCCTTCTGCTAGGGAGATGCTGAGCATGACTGGGAAGCTACTAGTAATTAGAGGACTATTTTTATAACCTGTACTGAGTGCCTCAAATCAAGAGAGCAGAGCCAGACATGCAAAAAGCCATGGTGTGTATCTAAAGCACTCTGCTCGTGCTCCTCACTAAACAGTAGCAGCAGCAGCACAATTCACTTGGCAGACAGGAAAACCCCAGCTCTGCCTTCATGGTCTGGGTGACAGGATTTAAAGGACGTTGTATTTGGTTTGCTTGCTCAGATTTTAAGCTTGGCTTTGCTGGGTAGCACAGGAAAATGAAATGCTCTTTAGCAACAGCACTAGAAAATTCAGCTTGAAGATAAAAAGGCCCCTCCTCTCCATTTCCAAGCATTTCAGGAAACCATAATTTGGTCTTTCTGCCCTAAAATCATCTCCAGCTTTCCCCTAGAAAAAAAATCCCAGTGTATTTGTAATTGAAAGATCTTGACTGGAGGATGAAAACAAGCTGGTAAGGAAAGTTTTCGCTTTCAAATGTTACAGCTTTGCTGTTTGGAAACTTTCTCTTTTCCATGTTCTCCTTCCTGGCCAATTCACATTTTTGTTTGGATCTTTACAGGGCCAGCCCGGCACTTGTGTGCAGAGCTGTTGTTAGTGTGTCACGGATAGCAACACATACCTAAGGGAAGGAGTCAACATTTGCTGGAAACGGGCCTGGCTGAACTCCCTTTCCCCCTCCCTCATCCAAATGGTCCCCAGCTTTGGAAAAGTTTTCGTCCAACTCTGAACTCGTTTGGCCCCAACTGCTATAAATAGTCAGAACAAAACCTCCTGGGCCAAATGCCCCGAGTGTTTCGAAAGCTTTGATCCTGCGCTGCTTTTTGGGAGCTGGAGCCTTCTCCGCTCGTGCAGCTGCAGCCCATATTCCTGCTCAAAGCAGGGGCAGGGAGAGCTGTCCATGGGGCTGGGGAGGGGTGGGAATCCTTTGTGATCCCCCTGTGCAGACCCTCCTACCTCTCCCAGGGTGACCCAGCATCAGAGAAAGAGCAGGAGACAGAGGGGTGAACTGGAGCCATAATACTGGCCTTGAGTCCAGGAACCTTCCAGCATGGAAAAGGGGCTTCCAAGGAGGTTGGGGAGGGACTTTTGACATGGACATTGAGTAATAGGACAGGGTGCAATGGTTTTAAACTGACAGAGGGCAGGCTTGGATTGGATGTTGGGAAGAAATTGTTTATTCAGAGAGTGATGAAGCACTGATGCAGGCTGCCCAAAGGTGTTGTGGATGCCCCATCCCTTGAAGTATTCAAGGCCAGGCTGGATGAGGCTTGGAATAACCTGGTCTAGTGGAAGGTGAAGGAGATCTTCAAGGTTCTTTCTAATCCAAACCATTCGATGATTCCATGAATCCCTGTGAGGAGAGCCATCCCTCACAGAGGTGGTAAGCAAGCCCTCCTCCTCCTTGCTCCCACCACTGGGTTTGTGTTCTGTCCCTGCTGTCCTGCGAGTTAAGGATGCTTTGCTTCCCCATTCCTCCCTCTGGGTGTGCCTGGCCCTTGTGCCTTGGCACTGCTTACCTTGGCCAGACAC
This sequence comes from Toxostoma redivivum, assembly GCA_013397375.1. Taxonomy (NCBI): domain Eukaryota; kingdom Metazoa; phylum Chordata; class Aves; order Passeriformes; family Mimidae; genus Toxostoma; species Toxostoma redivivum. The sequence continues at coordinate 923,205 of VXBI01002866.1, read as the reverse complement.
AGAAGTGGAAAGACACAAACATCAGGAGGAAAGAAAAAGAAAAAACAGAAAAAGGGCTGCTCTTGCAGTATTTCCAACCCATCAAGCCCAGAGTGGGAATCCTATGAGAAAGCCAGCTCTCACAAAACCCCAGGCCAAGAGGTTTGAAAAAGCGGTCTCAGGATTTGTATTCTCCCTGCCACCAAGATCCCAAGGGTTTTGGAGGAGCAGAGCACAGGCACTTGCAGGGGCGCTCAGCAGGCACCCAGACATGCTGTTCCTCAGGGCAGCCCCTCCTTTCCTACCTCTGCATTTCCTCGGGATTGTGTGTGTACCTCAGAGCCCCCACACCCCAGCCAGGAAAGCACCTTTTGGCTCAGATGGCTTTTCCCCTGCCACAGCTCTTCCTTTTGGGAGCAGAAGCCAGCAACACCAGTGCACAGAGCAGCACAAGGATGGTGCAGGGCAGCTCAGGATAACTCACTAGCAGTGCCCTGGGAGAGAGGGGAGCTTGCTGCCCACCATGGCTAGCAGGACAGGGGTACAGCACCAAACCACCCTCCCTTCATGTTCCTTCAGCAGCAACAGCGTTTCTGAGGAGTTTTGCTGCATCCTCACACTAGGCCGATGCTTTCCCCCAGCCAAGTGAGTTCAGGGTGGCTACAGGACACTTTGTTCCCAAACAAACCCCACTTGAAACTGTTTGGAAGGGTTCCAAACCCCACCAGCAAGTGTGTGCCCCTTGCCTTCTCACCTTGGAGGAGGAGAGCAGTGGTGAAATCGTGGTTCTCTGGAGATTTAGGGGAGCTGGCATGGGTTTGGGCTGTGTCTCTGAGGAGCCAACTTTGCTAATCCTATGTTGGGAAAGGGCTGAGGTTAGCCCCATTGCCCTCTGTCACTGGCAGGGATCAGTATGGGGGCCAGAGAGCCCGGAAATTATTCTTCAAGGGAAATTACAAATGAAACAGCCCAGCTTTAAGGGAGCACTGGAAACCCCCAGACAGAGTCCACTGCAGAGAGGAATAGAGTTTGGCCACGGTGGGTCAGACAGGGCTCAGTCCTGCTGCCTGGGGCTGTGCTCTGTGGGGTAGCTGGGCAGGTGACACCCAGCCCAAGCAGTGGCCACACAGTGTCCAGCCTGATGTCACTTCGGACAATCCATCCTGGGCTCTTCACGTTCATATAGGACTCGTCACCTGACTCCTGCCAGGGAGCTTTGCACCCATTTCCCTGCCCTTCGATGCCACAGGGCAGCAGAAGGGCTGCGGCACCCAGGACCCCCGGGTGGGCTCCCATCGGCTCCTGCCTGCCAGCCCGGACGGGGTGGCTGCTCCCCGGGGAACGCGCTGTCCCGCGGGGGCTTGGCAGCGCGCTGCCTCCGAGGCCAGAGCTCGCTCGGGGCTTTGTTTTATGTCCTGTTTATCCTGCCGAGAGAAACAGAGGAGTTCAGTGTGCAGGAATCTCGCGTCCTCGCCCTGCTCCCCCGCCGCATGAAAGCTGCTGAGCAAACAGGGGAGAATCAAAGGCGGCTGCGCCCCGCTGGGTTTCCGCACCGCCGGCCCCGCTGCCAGCTCTTACATAAGCTCGGCCCGGGGCTGCGCTCGGGGCTTTTTCCTTGTAAACCAAGCAGCCCCCCTGCAGCTGTGCAAAGCCCTCTGCTCATCAGGGAACACCTCCTGGCCGTGCTCTTCCTGGGGGTTTTTGCCCCCTCCATGCACAGCCATGGTGCATTCAGCTGGTTGTTGGCTCCCCGCAGCATCCTGTGCTCCCCAGACTCAGCAGGGCACCATCACTTCATTTTATCTCCTCTCAATAATTCCGGTATCCCCAGCATTAGAACGGCATGGAACTGTCAGGAGGAGGCCCACAAAGTTGATAAGAGTGTCTTCCCCTCTGGAGACAGGCTGAGAAAGTTGGGGTTGTTGAGCCTGCAGAAGAGAAGGTGCCATGGAGACCTCACAGCACCTTCCAGTGTCTGAAGGCACCTAGAGGGAAGCTGAGGAGGGACTCGTCATCAGGAGCTGTAGTGACAGGACAAGGAGGAATGGGTACAAATTGAAAGACAGCAAGGTTAGATGGGATATTGGGAAGGAATTTTTCCCCATGAGGGTGGTGAGGCCCTGGCACAGGTTGCCCAGGGAAGCTGTGGCTGAGCTACCCTTGGAATTGTCCACGACCAGGTTGGATGTGGCTCTGGCAGCCTAGTCTAGTGGAGGGCGTCCCTAGCCATGGCAGGGTGTTGGAATTAAATGATCTCTGCTGTCCCTACCAACACAAACTATTCTGGGATTCTCTGATTCATCTCCAAGACTCAGCATTGGGGCATCTCACCTTCCCCTGCTGGAAAAGGAGGTGCTTTGACCCAGATCTGCTCCATCTCTCCTCTACTCCCAGAGCATGACAGGTTTGTCACCACTGGCCTGGGTGTGTGACCTTTTCACCAAGCACAGCCTGAAGCACCAGAGCATCTTGATCCTGTCATCTCTGGCTTTCAGGCAGTGCCCAGCTGTCCCCAAAGCCATGCCCTGTGTGGGTTATGAGGATTCATTTCCCCAGCTCTCCTGGGCATGAACTCTCAGCAGAACAGGAATGAAAACCCTGCGGACATAAAAACATAGAGAATATTAAATCCCCTACATCTGTGCCCTTCACCACCAGGCATGGTCTCACCTTCCCCTCCAGCACAAGGTCATCCTCTGATTTGGCAGGGTGACAGCTGCAAAAGGAAGACAAGGAAGAATGATGTCACCCTACCTTCTCTTTTCATCCCTACCTCCTTTCCCCCCCCTCTCTGTGTGCCCTTCACTATGAGAAAACGAAGAGAGTTTTGTGGCTGGAGAGGTCCCTAGGAGTCAGAGTGTGAGCAGAAGTGGCTCTGAGGGACCCCTTGTCCCCACACCAGTTCCCCAAGAACAGCTTCCCACACCCTCCAACTCTGCTTAGACCTGCTATCCATCCATGCCCAGCAACACCCTATCATCCTCTACCATGCAAAAGTAGTCCTACTTACTAAATTTTTAAACTCTTTTTAATAATTTCTAATTAAAAGCAATTTAAAAAGCCTCAACATGCCCTTTTCCTGGGTTTCCCCATCATTAAAAATGAGCAGCACACAGCCCTGTTTACCTGCATGCTCCCTGGGCCCTCAGTAGGGAACTCCTCACTTTCCAGCATGCACAGCAGAGGAATTAAATTAACTCATACTTGGAGCAGCGGCAGGATTGGGCAAATCCTGGCTTGGATCTCTCTCTTTAGACTACATCTTGCAAACAGAAGGGCTGGAAACAATTTTGCTTTAATTGCTTTTTAAAATGCAGCCAGCAGATGGTTTGGTAACCCGAATTCATGACTTTCCACAGCTCCAGGCTGCTGGCTTGGGAACCAAAGCCAAGAAGAAGCCAGGTAGAGAGGGACCCATCCTGCCTGCTTTACCAATGTGATGGCCAGGATGCCCAAGGCAGGATTGTCCAGGCTGGCCCAGAGAGACAATTTGCAATTGTCAGGGCCACCTTGGTCCAGAAACAATCTGGGTAAGCCTGGAGAACCCAGGAGTGCATAACATGGGCCACAGCTTCCTTGGAGAGTATGGCATGGTCTCTCTACAGCATGGGGGACATGGCCTGGCCACACATCCCTTTGTCACTTTGTCCCTGGGGGCTGTTCCCATGGACCCATACCAAGAGCATCTGAGCTGCTCCTGAAAGGCTCATGCATTAGGCAGGCAGAGTCCTTTCCTTGCTGGCTGTCACCCTGAACTGCTGTGTGACTTCCCACTTGTCCCTTCACTTCTCTGTGCCAGTGTCCACGGTGTTTCCATGCTGAACAGACTGGGAATGCTGACTGCCAGGCCTACACACCAGCTGCAGACCTGTGCACTGCAGCAGGGTTTTAACACCCCCAGGCTGACCCTTCTGACCCTGGTAGACTATCCTTCACATGAAGTTCTCAGCTCTCCATGAACACCCAGGTGTTTAGTGTCCCACAGTTCCCAGCCCCAGAGCTCTGCCCAAAGCAGACCCATCACAGAGCAAAAGAACTAAGTCCATCCAGAAAACCTCACAAACATCTCGTGAAGCCGAGTTGTTTTTCTCTTACCAAGTAATTTGAAATTCTTGGAAGGCAATCAGGAAAGTACAAAGTATTCCAGCTCAGGACAGCCTGGGACTCATTCCTTAGAGGCACAATGGTTGTTTACTCAATCTCTCATACATTAATATCTAAAAATTCATGAGTTCAATTGTAAACAAGAAGTACTGGCTTTACGGTGGTGTCTATTTAACAATAGTGGTTCCAGCCTGAATGCTGATTTCCTTGTTATCCTTCTTCTAATCTGGCTATCAGAGGGTTGAGATCTTGCAAAATTATGGGAAATATTTCAAGCCCATTTATTTCTGGTTTTGAAAAGCATCCCTCTGAAACCCAAGGCCAAAGAGAGACTATTTCAAATCAACATCGAAGAGCACAGGCAGGGAGAGGAGCTGTTTGTGCCAGCACTGTCCTCTGGCTCAGGAACAAATGAGGGAAAAGCCGGCCATGGATACATCTGTGCTGGAAATCTGGAGAGGATTCCTGAGTGCTGAGAGGGAGGAGGGGACCAGCAATCAGGTGTGCTGGTCAACAGCAGCTGAACATGAGGCCAGGTGGGCAAGAAGGCCAAGGCCACCTGGGCTGTACCAGCCACAGTGTGACCAGCAGGCCCAGGGCAGTGATTGTCCCCCTGTGCTGGGCACTGGTGAGGCCACACCTCAAATCCTGTCTCCAGCTCTGGACCCCTCACTGCAAAAAAGACATTGAGGGGCTGGAACATGTCCAGAGAAGGGAACAGAGCTGGGGAAGGGGCTGGAGCACCAGGAGCAGCTGAGGCAGCTGGGAGGGCTCAGTCTGGAGAAAAGGAGGCTCAGGGGGGACCTTCTGCTCTGCACAACCCCTGACAGGAGGATGTAGCCAGGTGGGGATCAGTCTCTTTTTCCAGGTAACAACAATAGAACAAGAGGAAAAGGCCACAAGTCACATCAGATTTAGATTGGATATTAGGAAAAATTTCTTCATGAAAAGAGTTGTCAGGGATTAAAACAGGCTGCTCAGGGAAGTGAGGGAGTCACCATCACTTGGGCTATTTAAAGGAGTGTAGAGAAGGCACCTGGGGACATGGTTGATGACCTTTATCAACTTAAATGATTTTGTGATTCCATCTGCAGGATGGAGATGGCCCAGAGCTCATTGGAGCTCACCTCCCCTTCCATCTGACTGGCACTGCCATAGCTTCTTCTCATGGAAGGTCTGTGTAGCCTTGGCCTCTCCAGCTGGTCCCCTCTCTCCTTTTTGGGTCTAACACTTTTTCCTGTGGTCTCCAGGACAATCACCAGGACATTCATGGATAGGCTGGCAGCATTTCCCACTCTTTTACAGTCCCACATAAACACACTTCTGTTGCAGGCATCAATTGTGCCAGGGAACATAGTTTTAGCTCAGCTTTCTCATCTCTCCTGAGCAACACCGACTTGTTTAGGCAGCCCGAACAGGATGAGAGCCACTCCTCCGCTTGCAGAGTCAGAGGGGATCAGTGAACTCCACCTCGAGGATTTCTCACAGAGCTCAGACACCTCCACACAAGCCCCTGCTCCAAGAGGGTGAGGAGAAACAAGGCAGAATGCACTTCCATGGGTGATTAGGGCTGCGTGTGATTCCCCAGCTGGTTGTTCCAGGAACAGAGCCCTGGAGCAGCCTAATCTCAAGAACTGCAAGAGGAGGAGGAAGATTCCTTGAACAGGAGGTTTGTATATCTTTATCTTTGCTGCTGTCAAAGGGCAATAGCTGAGATTGCAGTGTCTTGGAAAGCCTCCATGAAAGCTATCTCGAGGACATCAACAAGTCTGGAAACCACCTTCACTCTCTTGATAAAGGTTTCAGTCAACAAATGCACTCCAAGGCAGGTTCCCAGGCAGTGATCACTTCCTACTGGCTGGAAATACATCAGTTTATGTTTGAGTGAAGCCTTGGGCTGGCTCAGCCCACAGCCACCTCATGGGGATGCATGTGCCTCGTCTCCTCCAGGGGTTCAGCCCTGCAGGAACCAGCCATACAGGTGGGGGTTATGGGGCGGTCACCCAAGTGCTGCCAACTCGCCACCCAAGAGCTCTCAGACAAACCCTGATCTCAACCAGGGAAGAAACCCAAGGGGAAACACTCCAGAATTCAATCACTCTCCCTTCCTGCCCCATGAAAGGCAGCAGTACATCCCATCCATGAAGAAAATCCATAAGTTTTTGATCTTCCCTGCTGATCTGCAGCCAGAGACCTCCATCAAGAAGTCACTACTGCATCAAAACCTGCAGTGCTGCAGCAATGCAAGAGGTAGCACCTGACTTCCTGCTCACTCCAGCGAGCAGCTACTTCCACAGGCAACATGGGAACATCCAGTCTGGGACATTTATCTCTGTGTTAGCACACAAATACTCTTGTTGGAAGAGCCCAAAGCCTCCAAACAGCCCACACCTCACCAAGGAGGGCAGCATCTGCACCAAAGCCAGCTGGGACCATGCTGATGCCACTTCAGGCTGGTAAATACCCTGTTAAATACCCATATATAAGTTATAAACATAGATATCTGCCTCAGGCCATGGTGGGAAAGGCTCCTTCTGCTCCTGCATGGGCTGGAGGTACCATCCTGCAGAGCAGGCAGGGCAGGAGCTCCTCCCTGACCGCCTGCAGTGACCACAGAGAGCACGAAGCCAAACTGCTTTTATGGCTTTGCCCAGATCCCCGGCTCTCGCCCATCCTGCCTGCCAGCCAGTCCATCCCAGAAGGCAGCTCCCTGTTTGTCTTGGATCACCTCCTGCCAGAGCAGAGCTTTCCATAGCATGGCTCTTTTGTGCTGCCCCAGGGAGGATTTCCTGCCGTTTGATCTAAATTTTCCTGTCGTTTCACTGAATGCCTCCAGATTTCCTTCATCAGGCCCGATCTTTCCATCAGGGAGGCGGTCCTGCAGCCCGCAGCTCTTTGGCAGGGAGCTGGGGGAGAGGTTTGGTGGTCAATGAGCAAATATTGCTGGAGCTGGAGCGGTGGAAAAGACATTCCCTTCCTTCCCAAGTGGATGAAGCATGGATATGCAGTGCCCTCTGCTGATCTGGCCGCGGAGGGAGATGCAGGAAAAGCAGCATCCAGGCAGCTTTGCAAAGCTCTGAAGGGGCAGCCAAGCCTCCAGTTTACCCGTGAGCTCTCTACTGGTGAGGCAGGAGCAGCACATTCCTCTCCTGCTGAACTGGTGTTTGTCACAGCTCGTGGACCTGTTTGAGGAGCCAGACTGGTACAAGAGGTCCGGGTGGCCCCATTTCCACCCTCACACCTGCAGGTTATAGCTTTGCCTAAAGAAGCTAGGATATCTTGGACAGGTTGCCCAGAGAGGTTGTGGCTGCCCCATCCTGGGAAGTGTTCAAGGCCAGGTGGACAGGACTTGGAGAAGACTGGAGTAGTGAATGGCATCTCTGCCCATGGCAGGGGGATAGGAACGGGATAGCCTTTCAGGTCCTTCCAACCCAAACCATCCTGTGATTCTGTGATCTGTACTACCCTCTGCAGTCCCACTCACTCGGCTGAGCACTGCTCCCCTTCCCCAAGCAACGGGGAGAGGGACAGCCTGGAGGGATGGGCACAGCATTGAGAGAGGAGGAGCCAATCTGGGAGACAACATTTCCCTTTCTCCTTGAGCAGAGGCTCCCTTTCTCAAGGGAAATTGGCTGCTTTGCCTTGAAATTGTGGAAAGAAGTAGCCTCACAGGCTGGTGATCCAAACTATCCCAGGGAGCAAAGGATCCTTACTGAGAACTGCATGAGTCGTGTGAAAGAAAATCACTGCCCATAGCAGGACCTCATAAATTACTGCTCCTGAAGCCTTCCTGGGGGCACCAAGACAGACAGTATTTAAACAAAGGGCCAGAAAGGTCCCTTGCAATGCTTGTGCTTGCAGGACTGGAGGCAGGGGCAGCTGCAGCCCAGCATTGTTACCTGCAAGTTCATTATCAGTGGATTTAACACTGCAAGGAGAGTTTGGTTTGCAGGTGCCTCTGACAAACTCTTCTGAGTCAGCCAAGGGAACTGCAGAGTAAGGGCAACTTCCTGCTCCAAACTTGGGCAAAGAATATCCCAATTGGCTTAGCTGGAGTTGGCAGAGCTCCTGGATCCCCACCACTGCACCAAAGTAAACCTGGAGCTGCTCCTGCAGCAGCACCCAATGGGGCTGGTGGGAGACCCACAGCTCAGAGCAGCTCATGCTGGAAGAAACCACTTTGTTTCTCTTTTCCTCAAACCTTCCCCAACTCACTAGAGGCAGAAAAGCTCCAAGTGAGGTTTAAAGGGCACAACACCAGCAGCAAAGTCCACTTCTGGTTAATAGGATTCACTTTAGGAGATAAGGCTTATTTGCACCTGGGGAGTGATAGGGGTTTATAACACTGGCAGCAATCTGACCCCCCAGGAAGAGTGGTGTACGTGGCACAAGCAATGTCCAGCCTGATAGGCCTATCCTGGTCTTGGGCTGGGGCTCCTTCCCCTGACTGCAAGGACTGCACATTCCTTATCTCTGAACATCCCTCCCAAGATTCAGTGCATTCAGTTTGGATTGCTCTCCCCTCTCCACTGATTTTTCCAGGACTTCTAAGTGATCAAGTGAAAAAGGGTTTGGCTCAGTTTGTACTTTATTCCAAGGCAGGGTTTCCTTCTCCTTGTTTGTAGCCATGGCTTTTCCAGCACTGCCAGTCCCCTTCTCCAGGTGCCCACATCCCCTCTCTACCATTGGTCCCTGATGTTCCATCCCACACTCACCATTCTCCTGGACAGAGGAGCCCTCTGCACCTCCACATTGTGCCCTGATCTCCTGGGAGCTCCTCCAGTAGACACAAGTGACTCAGCTAAGGGCTGATGTGTCAAGTCAAGCTTCTTCTGGAAACCAAATCATAATTCCAGAGGGGAGGAGCATATAAAACCACACACAGCATTAACACAGAGGCCAGCCCCAAAACATCTGGTTCAGCCTGACCTCTCTTGAGCACTGTTCACCACATTTCATGGATATGTCAGCCCAGGACTCCTTCTCCCAAAACGCAGCTGCCATTGTGGCAAAGCCTGGCCACCATCTAATGAATGACAACGACACCATGTGTTAGGTGAAGAAAACAGAGTCACACAAATTTTTCAGAGAAGAAGAAATTAAGCTCAGAACACACGGACCTGATGGCTCCTGGCATAAAGCTTTAATTTTCTTAAGGAGCACTTTCCAAGGTACTCACACCCTTTAGCAGAGCCAAGGATACAGCTGGGAGTGGGTGAGAGGACACCACGAGGCCACCACTGCCATGACCCACAAAGCCTTTTGCCAAAGCCACACCCGGCCCATGCATGCTGAGAGTGCACTGCTGCATCTCTGTGGCTGTACCTGATGGGGAGGTACCCAGCCACGACAATGGGCTCTGCTCTCTGCATTGCGTTTTCCTGTTATCTCACACCTGCTGTAAAGTGCTGACTGAAGGAATGCTGAGTCAGGAGCACTCAGATGGAGGAAATTAATTTGTTTTTGAGCACCTGCATGACCCTGTGCCAATTGGAAGCATTGCAGTTTGGGGAGCAGAGGATGTGTAACTCAGTGTCTTGCACACCGAAAAGCAGTCTGGTTTCCAAACCACGATGAAATGTGCTAGATCCAGACAATGGCAAGGCCAAGAGGACCCTTTAGGCAACTCAGAACTATTTCTTAGCACCTTCTGCCCTCTCTTTCCCAGGCCTGTGATGAGGTGCCTTGGCTGCTGGCAGTACTTGCAGTGGCGGCACCCAGAGCTGCCACCTGCACCCAGGGCTGATGCCAGCCCCATGTTCTGTGTCACTGATGCCACCAGCATGTTGTCAGCTCAGAGAAGTCAACAAAACCCATGGCCATGCCTCAGGAGTGTGCTCCAAGCAGGCACAGAGCTCCTGTTTCCCTGAGCTCAGCAGTCCTGCCTGATAAAAGATGGGATGGAGCTGCTTGAAGAAAAAGAGATGACAACATTTCCAACACTGGCTCTGCTCCCATCAGATAAAGAGTGCATGGCACAAAGTCCTTGAGGGTGACCCTGGGATACCACCAAGGCAGACAGCAACAGGGAGCACCCAGATTCCCATCCCACTGGGGCAATGTGGGGCACAGGGAGGAGATGTGGCCATCCAGATAAACACCTGCTGGCACCAGGGTGAGTCAGGGGGAAGAGGCACAACATCCTGCCAAAGGTCACATTCCAGCCATGCCAAGGCTCATGCTGGGAGCAGCTTCACCCCCCACTGCTTAAACAGCAGCTGACCAGCTCCAGTACCACTCACAGGCACTGCTCCCTGCCTCAGTCTCCCCAGATGTCAAAATCACTCCAACCGAGGCCTGGCAAGAGCCAGTCTGAGCTCTTTTACATCTGAGCTGCACCAGGTATGACTAACCCACAGCAGCCTCTGCCAGGCTGGGGAGGGAGCAGGCAGAAAGGAGTGTCCCTACCTGTTCACTTGCTCACCTGTCCCGTCTGGGTGGCCTTGGGGAGCAGGGACCCACAGTAGCCCGGAGCCAAACACCCAACTCTTCTGGAGACCCTACAGCTTCTGCTAAAGGAGCTGGACCGAGCACCAGGCTTTGTCTGCTGTCCCCAAGCTGTCGGCACAGCAAGCATCTCCCTGCATCCCTGCGGCTCCGGCAGGGCGACATTGCCATCTGCTGCCTGCTGCTCGGCAGGACACGCCAGCTTGCCTCTGTCACCCGGCATGGCCCTCCTCCAGCCACTGCTGCCGGGAGGAACCACGGGCTCCCCTGGGGACCCTCCAGTGTCACCAGCTTAGGGACAGCACCCGCGCCACCATCTCCCCACCGAGCTCCCAGCCCGGCAGAAGGAGCACAGGCAGCGGTGCTTCATCCCAGCCCATAGCTCCAGATCTGTCCTCCTGCAGGAACATGGCTGGAATGCTTGTCTGAGGAACGTGCCACCGCCCAGCAGCACAGGGACAGTGGGGCCGTATCCCCTGCCAGCAGCCCGGCTTCCATAGCCATGGAATGACAGAATGGTGTGGCATGAAAGGGACTTTTTCAGTGTCCTCTGGTCCAGCCACCATACAACCAGCAGGGACATCTTCATCTGGGTCAGATTGCTCAGAGCCTTCAACCTGACCCCGGATGTTTCCAGGCATGGGGCATCCACCCCATTTCTGGGCAACCTGTTCCAGTGTTTCACTGCCCTCCAGTGTTTCACCTCCCTCATGCTCTGAGCTGCTGTGACACGACCCTGCCCTTGGCTCTGCTGGTGACTCACCCTCCACATAGGAACACACACACCTCCAGCTCTTCAGCTTCGGGCTCTTCATCTGGAAGCTCAAAGATTGTATTTTTTAACTCACAGCCACGCTGAGAGATGTTCACTTATTTTAAACTTGAAAGCACCTAAATATCGTTTCTACAGCTTGAGATAGGAGATGCCAGCAAAGTGAGGAGAAGAGTAGTAATTATCTACAGTTCAGAAGTTTAGCCTTCAGAGGAGGAATTGGGCTCCCAGCTATACTTGCCACGTGTTTTTAAGCTGATCTTTTGAAAGAGGCTGTGCATTTTATAATTGAGATTGCCCACCTGAGACTTCCATGTGCTTCCCATATTGCTCCTGGGGTTATAGGTCATGGATACAGACCAAAGCTGATGGTCTCTCAGAGGGACAGAGCCATGGAAGCACCACAGGAAAAGCTCTAAATGTCAAAGGATGCAATCCTTACATCAATTCCCACTTTATATCTGAACGTGGCTGATCCTCAAGCACTGAAGAGGGACCTGCTAAAATACAGTGCTTTGGGATCAGCCAAGTCCAGAGGCTGATGGCTCTGCTTTGAAATGCACTGGAGGATTTCAGCTTCAAAATCTACTGGTAGGAGCTGACAGAATCAAGTGCTGAGCAATAGGATGCAGCCCCTGGAATGAGGCATAAACAAACTGAAAGCAAGAAAGGACCTTGAATGGTGCAGCAGCATCAGTATTAAAATAATAATAAATAAAAAATAAAACTAAATTTAAGGTGTTTCTCATCTCCAAACAAGAGAAAATGCTTTTCTCTATGGGGATGGATATGTCTGTCTCCTGCTGTCAGAAGTAACCACAACCTAAAGAGTCTGCGTCACCTCCACCTTAGGGCTGCCCTGAGTTATCACAAGAGATGTGGAAACCACTGATGGCTGGACAGGTCATTTGGCCACACACTTTGGTGCTGGTGTGCACGTGGCCATGAGGGACATGAGTTGAATTAGTCTTGTCTGAAAGCAAAATCATCTTTTCCTCCACATCAAGGCTGGCACTGAGATTGCTGTGCCATTCCTAGACCAGAGTATTTATTTCCTAAATTTTCCTCCCAGGTGGCCTCAGATATGCAGCCTGCTCAGTCTGCCCCCGCCAGACCCCAGTCTGCCCAGTTGCTGCTATGTGGACGTACCACAACCACAGTGCAGCTGTGGCACAGATGCCCAGGAGCTGGCCCTGGATATGCTCCAAAAATCTCAGGAGAGATGCTCCAGCTGCCTTCTCCTAGTGACCCATGGGGCTGGGGGGCCTCCTGGCAGCCCCAGGGAATTCCAGCCAGGATTTGGTCTCCCATGTGCCTCTGTGTCTCTGACAGTTCCAGCAATGGGCCTGAGAGCAGCTTGGGCAGGATATGATTTGGATTTCCTCCCACTGTTGCTTCTCTGTGGGCAGGCAACATAGTGTTTATCCCATAAGCTAACACTGGTAACCAGGGAAAATACCAGGCGGATCTCAGAGCAGTCCAGAGACTACAAGGGAAAAGGAACAGCTTCATAAGGAAAAATAAAAATTTTTAAAAGTCAAAAAAAGCACACTTCCCTGCATGCTATAGATTTTGTAACATCTCTTCTAAAATCATTATTTTCTCACCCAAGCCATACAACCTTGTGCTTTTCTAGTGTACAGCATCCCATAAGGCTTTTCCTTGGCTCTGAGTTCAGCCCAGAAGAAAATGTTCCTCACAGACAATCAGGGAGACACCTTGCTGTATTTCCCCCTATTTCAAGAGGCTGAAGGGGAGAATGATAATCATCACAGTTACCTTTTTCCTTCTGCAGCATTTCTTGCTCTTCTGGAAAAGAGCTGAGCATGGGGAGGGACCTCCCCACAGATACCCCAAAATACCCAGCATGGCTGGAGAGGGATCAGCAATGCTTGGATCCCATAGCACCACACCAGCCTGGAGCTACTTTGGGTGGCCTATGTTGGAAAAGGAACTCTAGCCCTCCTCCTTGCTCTCTTTATAGCTTGTGAGCCCACCTCAGCTGGTCCCTGTGATGATGCTCCTCCTTCTGCAACAAGATGAACCTGTCCCTGTGCCCTGCAAATCCCTTCCCATGGCTTTCTCTTCTCTGGTTTTTAAACCATCCCCATTTTGTGTTCAGTGACAGCTTCCTCATGGCTTCAGGTAACAGAACCATAGAACCATCAAACTGTTAAGGTTGGAAAAGCCCTTCAAGACCATCCAGTCCAACCATTAACCCAGTGCCCAACACTAAACCATCTCTAAGTGCCACAGCTGCACATATTCTAAATCCCTCCAGGGATGGTGATTCTGCCATGATGTGGGACACATCAAGCCAGTTCTAGTGCTTGACAAGCTTTTGGGTGAAGAATTTTTTCCTAATATCTCATCTAAATCTCCCCGGGCTGTTATTCCCCATCCCACTCTCTTTGCATCGATGCTACCAAGACCTAGCAAACACTTTTTGGTGTGGTGTGGTTGGCTCCAGTGCAACAGGAGGTTATAAAACTATTGGGAGGAGGATTCCAGGCTACTGTGAACAGGGGTTCATTATTTTTATCACATCCAGGCAATAAATAATGGTTTCATCCCTTTGGAGAGCAGCAGTGCCCTGCTGGAGCAGCCTCACTGGTGCTCACATCTGCCGTCACTCAGCAGTGACCTCCTGGCCCAGTTGGCTCCAGCTTCAGAGGGAAATGGATTTGCATGTCTCTGGTTTCCTGTGAACATCACAGCATTGATTCCTACAAGTTACTGCATCTAAAGCTGCTTCCAAGACATGGACTCTCATTTACTGCAGGCAGGTTTTCCATGAGAGGGAAATCCAGGGGGAATGAACACCTGAGGAGCAGGGAGCAGGATAGCAACAGCTTTGTCAGGCATCTGTCTGGTGAGGTGAGTGGTGCTGTGCTCTGGACCATCTTTAAGATGCTCTAACTGCAAAAAGGGGGTAATTCCCCCTTCCCACAGGCTCTTCCAGCTCCTGGAAGCAGGATCATATTCCTGTGCAAAGCCCTGGTCAGCAATGTTGGACTTCCCTTCGCTTCCCTTCCCTTCCCGAAATCCTTCCTTCCTGGGATCCTCCCTCCCTCCCTCCATACCAATGTCTAAAGTGAATGGTATTTAATTTTCCCTTTATTTTAAATGGTGCAACTATAAAAAAACTCCTCTGAAACAAAGATAAAATTAATATAAAAACAAACTAATACACATCTGAAAAATTCTGTGTTTTCCTATCCTCCCCTTACACAAAGAGGCTTTTAGTTAGGAGGATTTTAGTTTTATCCAAAGGCATCCAGCCCATAGGCACCAAAACTATTCCATAATGCAAAATACAGTTAGGAGAGATGACAGGGAGTGTTGTTGCAACATTGGCATACACTGTGAAGGACAGGAAAGATAGTTTCCAGAATATTAGTTTTATTTAACAATGGTGAAAAATATGAAACTGAGTTTTGTTTTAAATCAATAGTGAAGACAGCTCAATTTAATGTTATAAATCACAAAAGAGAAAAGGTATGAAAATTATTTAAAGTGATGGTTATAAGTAAAATGGTATTTAAAAGTTATATCAAGGTACAGAAAATGTTCAGCTGTTTTTCAAGCTGTGTATTCTTTCTAATTGCAACTTTGCACACAAATAATAAGATATTCCACGATGTGTTCGGTATATAGAGCACATCTGAGGAGTCTGCACAAACACCCCTCAATATTTCAACAGCTCCATGGGGTATTTAGCCTCCCATGGTTTGGGCCCAAAAATTTACAAGTTTCTAGCTTGTCCCAAAATGTGGTCCAGAGGATCAAAGAGCTTCCCAGACAATCCAGGAGATTCCCAGATGACTCAGGAGCTGCCCAGCAGGCCCAGAAACTTCTCAGAGGATCCAGGAGCTGACCAGAGTATCCAAACCTGCCCAGAGAATGCCGGGGCTGTAATTCTCCTAATTTTTCTTATAATCCAAACCCAGAGAGTCTAGCCTGTGAAAACTACTTTGTAACAGAAACAACCACATTATACCAGTGTCCTTCAGAAAGGCACAAATGGCAACAAGAATTCATTAATGTGCTTTGCCTCAAGACCCCAGAAATGTACCTGTGCCCAGAAAAACAAAAAGAAATATGAAACATTCAGAAACACTTAAAGACTGACTCCTTTAGCCAGTGCCTTCTGGCAGTACATCCTGGAAGTGACAGGCTGGGAAGCAGCCACATAGCAGATAACAATCCTGGACACTGAGAAGCCAAGCTAGATAATATCCAGTGACACTACAGCGAGACAAAAAGGAGAAGAAAGGGATTATGGGAATAACTGGGAGTGACCATGCAAATACAGATTACACAACAGTCTGTGATTGGCTGGAAGCCTTCTAGAACATTCCATCATAGTCTATATAAGTGTGTGTTCAACCCCATTTCAGGATCTTCTAAAAAACCTACATAGACCTGCGAACATCGGACTTCTGGAGAGCAAGGACTTTATTTCTTAGAAGTTGCTTTGAGTAAGCATTTCAGTTTATATTTTAGGTTATGCCCTTGTGCGCCCCTTTTTATATCTTCTTATGTTAAAGCTTTCAGTTTCTAGCCCTTCAGTCGTTCCCATCCCTTTATTACCTGTTTAGCCACCTCACTGGCACCATCCCAGGGTTGGGGCAGGCCGGACACAAACAGTGCCTGTGTTAAGTCAAGCATACAGCATCAGTTCATATCACTACAGAGCTCTCGAGAATAAGGGGATCATGAACACAATCACATCTAAACCCAGCTTCAGCCAAGACTTCACAGCTATCCCCACCATTTCAGCAGTTTGTGCCTTTTAAGGAGATGAACCAATTCTGGTATTCTTAGTCAAAAGAAACAACAAACAAAAAGTACACTTGAAAGGCTTTTCAGTATTTGACTTCCAATCACTTTAGGAAGGAAACCTTTGGAATTCATCTAAAGCCAAAGAGACACTGAAGTACTCCAGCCCATCATGGGTATTTGGTCTCCTTTTTTTTCAAAACTATTCCAAGAGTTTATCACCAGATTCTTTTCCAGCACTTCCGGAACCGTGTGAGTTCTCCTATGTCTTACTTCGCCTTCTAAATGGGGAAATGATGGACTTCTGAACTGATGCCTAGAGGAGCTGGAACAGAGGCTACACAGAGTTAAGAGGAATAAAATAGATATTTACTGAGAGGCCTTCAAAGACCACACCCTTGGCAGCACCAGTGCCACGGCTGTGGCCCCTGCCAGGGTAGCTCCAAGATGGAAGCAATAGAGTGCTTGGTCATGAGATCTCACACCTTTATAAGTTTTAGTCCATTTGCATGCAGGAGTCAATTGTCCAATTAATAGTCACAAATCATGAAGTTTCATCCTCCTTGCTTGCCTGCTTGCCCACCCTGCTTTTTTCACATTGTTTACACTTAGGGCCTGCAGTTTGAAGAAATTGTCCTTGTGTCCTTAGCTGGACTAGGACTGTTTTGTCTTCACTGCTGAAGCACAACAGAAAAGCACACCTAATCAGAACAGAAAAACTTAAGGCATCATGCCCAGAGCCCTTTGAGGCACTTGGGACCCCAGCCATTTTTAATGTGGGGTTGTGTGTGTCCAGATCCCATTGTGACTCTTGGGGCGCACCCTGACCAGCAGGCTATAAAAGGGGGCAAAGAGCCCAGGGGTGCCCACTCCCAGGAGAGCAGCTCCGTCAGGAGACAGCATCTTCCTGGGGGATGGTAGTGTCAGAGAGACTCCGAGATGTCCATGGACAAGGAGACGAGCACTGACATTGGGCCAAATAAGCAGAGGTGGCTGATGTTTTGGAGAAGGCAGAAGGTGAGGGATGGGGCAGCACGCAGCTGCCTCGAGAGCAGGCCCGGGCTTGCCATCAGGGAGACAGCTGCTGTGCCAGGGGAGCCGCTTCCAGCCCAGAGGGCCGCCTCAGCCTCATCCTTCTCGTGCTCTGTGCAGACGTCCCACAGTGAGTCACAGGCAGCCCCGCAGGAGGCTGAGGGACACCATGACTCCTGTGCTGCCCCTGATGAGCAGGCAGCAGCAGCAGAGAGCCAGGCAGGGGCCCCACGCAGCCCCGGGCCCGCAGCCAGGCTCTGCTGCACTCGCTGCGGCGCGGCTCCCGTGCCATCCTGAGCAGGGTGCCGGCTGTGTTCCGGAGACACAGCCAGCAGCCGGGACACAGCAGCACCTGCATCAGGGCATGGAGGCAGCCACGGCAGCAAGAGCCCCCACAGCAGGGACAGAGAGCCGGGCAGCCGCCCCACACGGCCCCTGCTGCCCCGCCAGCCCCTCGCCCACCCCGCTGGAAGCTCCCGGTGGGCAGGGGACAGGAGCAGCAGTGGAGGCAGTCCTGCCAATGCCAGGGAGTCAGAGGACAGCCTGCTTCAGTCTGGAGCAGGACTGCAAAGGGGACAGCCCCAAAGAGATGTCCCAAGATGAACGAGACCGGAGCTGGGGAAGGGCAGCACAGAGGCCCCCTGTGAGGCCAGGCAGTAGCACGGCAACTTTCACCCGTGAACAGGCACAGGCCAAGCCCCAGCTCTGCCCAGCACGGCCCCTCACAGCCGGGCACAGGCTCCAGGCCTCATTCCAGACTGCTGCCCCTCAGCCCCTCATCAAGCCTGCTGGAAGCTCCCGGTGGGCAGGGGGCTTGGCCAGGAGCAGAGCCACGACTGTCACTGCCACCCACTGAGGAGGGCTGCGGCTCCAAGGAGCCAAGGACTGTCCAAGCGTGGCCAGAAGACACCTGACATGGAGTGTAGTAAATAAGGGCAAGGAGACCAGCTCCTTTTTAGCGCCTTTATTGAAAAATCAGCTCTGGGTAGGGCCCCAGGGGTCACGAACACCACCTCTGCTCCTAATGGACAATCTGGAGGAATTCAGCTTTGCTGTACAGCAGAGCTGGGGCTTCCATCCTTACAGAAGTAAGAAGTCTAGATAAAAGGATGAAGGCCATCTCATGCCTTCTATTTCCATTTAATTCATAAATAACACATTAGGGTTCATTTTTGGAAATGGCATAAAGAAAGCCAAGGGTTTAATGTTAAGAGTTCTAAAGGCCTGAACTAGAGATTAGCTTAGTAAAGAAAAGTGTTAGGAAGTCCTTTTTGTTTCTGATGGATAATACTATTCAAGGCTATGTCTGGAATACGTTCCTCTGGAATATGTTCCTTAGGCCCTTAAGTTGCAGCTTTTGCAAAGTTAGAAGTGGTTCTATAGATGCTTTTGTTGAAAGAAAAGGACAGAATTAATAAATCAGAAGTGCTTGTTCTTTTCATTGCACTGTACTCATTGATTTGGGGGGAAAACCCTGAATCCCAAAGTCTTTTGCTGGAGCGGTGCAGTGTGTGTGGTGTGAGGATCCTGGGATGCCTGAAGAGCCGTCTGTGCCCACAAACTAAAGCCCAAAGCCTCCTGTTCTGCCAACCAGCCGAGCCCTGCAAAACACACAATCCACACAAACACAGAGCACACTGGATGAAGGAACTACAGTCATTTCAAAAATATTTACACCCCTCACACTCCTCTCTACAGTCCCCCCTTCCAAAACAGAGGTGCACTGAATGCTTTTCCAGAAATCAGCTGCTTTCAGAGCCCAGGAACAGTTGGAGAAAATGGCTTCTTTCAGGTACCTTATAGCTGAGGCAATTATAAGAGAATTAAACTGACATTTCTAACTTGCAGCACAAGAGGGGTGTGCAGTCATGAAATAATTAAGAGCTACTGCTTGCAAAATACTCTTTTCACTTGTCTGCTGCAAAGAATAAAAGGACAAGAAGCATTTTTGCCTTTTTTTTTTCCTTTCTTGTAATTAGTTGCCAGTTATTGCTGCATCCCCAAATGCCAGAACTCAGGGGTTTTCTAAACAATGAGAGGGAGATTTAGTGCTCAGTACCTGGTTTACCTAGCCTGACTTGGTGACCAACAACATTTTGCCAGCAAGATTTCCCTGCTCAAGTGATTTCCATGAAGGGCTCAGAGCTTTATTTTCTGGTTTATTGCATTGGCTTGAAAGGTCTTTCCTGCTTCCGGTTTGGGGATGGAACAGAGGGTGGGCTTTCCCCTTGTGCTTTGGTGTCCAGACCTTCACAAGGACACTGCTGCCAGCAGTGCCCCCTGCACTTTGGGAGGATGTCCCACATTGCTCAGATGTTTCTTCTGCATTTCTTATTCTGCCCTTCACAGTGGTCAAAAACTGCTGAAGAGATGAGCCCTGGTCTCTGACCATCAGGCCACACAGTGCTATTGAAGGCATGGTAATATAGAAATGTGCTTCTAATAAATGTGTTTTTATTGTTACAGTATTGTAGCTGCCAAGGATGGGGGAACTCAGCTGTGTTTTTCACTCTTGCAGTGATCACTCTGTCATCATTACAAGCTGGATGCTGTGTCACAGTCTGCAAACAGAGAAGGAAATTATGTAGGTAAACCTGGGGATATTATTTGTGTTTACATGAGTTCCCCTGTGCTGTAGCTATTTTAGAGCTGCTGTTACATCTCAATTGATTAAATTGGAAATAAATACTCTCTATCTAGTCATGAATGCCATGAACAATCTAAAAGACTGCACCAGGTAAAAAAACAATCCCAGTCCTCTGGATCTGGTGCCAGTAGCTGAGGCAGTGTGGTGTCAGTGCCCTGCTTTCCCCATATATTAGCCCTGAGGAAGATGTTTTTAAGACGAGGGTGGTGAAATGCTGGCACAGGTTGTCCAGAGAGGATGCTTCATCTTTGGAAACATCCAAGGCCAGAAACTATGGAAGTCACTGAGCCATTCCTTAAGAATCCCATGCAGCCATGATGTGTGCTGGAAGCTTGAAGAGGAACAGAACAAATCACTGCTCCTGCTCTCAGGTGGAAAGCACTGGAGCAACAATTCAGATAGATTCCTTAATGAGAAAAGGAATTGATGGCTTTGATGATTTCTTCAAGCAGATAAACAAGAAAGCCATTACATGAACTTCAGGAGCCCACTGAGCACACCCTCCTCTGGAAAACAACCTTCCCACAGAGCAGGGGTGGTTCAGCAGCACATCCTACAAGGAATTTACAAGTGGGTTGCAGTCTGGTGCAGAGACTTGTATTAGCTGCTTCAAGAGATTGCTCCCATTCCAGGTCTGCTCTTTGAAGATGGCTCTAACCTTGCACAGGCCCACTGTTTTGCTGCTCAAAGCATCAGACACAGCTGAAATCACCCAAAAAAAGACATCATTCTCCTTTCTATTTCCAGATTGTTATCCTAGCAAAAAAAAATGTTCTTCACCTGCTGTCCTGTTGGTGAGAGCTCAGCCCCTGCTTGGTTTCAGTCTGGAAGGAGGAAAAGTGCAGTGGGAGCTCCTTGTGCCAACAGCAACTCCACAAGGTCAGACACAGGTGAAGCCTTACTTGAAATAAAAGCTGCCTCCTCCAGAGATATCAATGCCCTTTGCTGGGGTTAACTGATAAATGATGGTTTGCTTGGTACTCCCTGTTTACATGGGAGACTCCTGCTTCAGACTTCTCCATGCCAGGAGGAGGCAAACAATGTCAGAGGAGGAGGATGGTGTGCAGGGGAGGCACAGATTGTACAGCAGCAGCTTTTCCCTTCTTCTAGCTGTATCCACACTCCTCAATCATGGACATATTTACTATCAATACCTTTGGTAGCAAAAGTTAAATTTACTATCAACACCTATGTTAACAAAGTAAGAGAACAGTACCACAGCTGCCAAGGACTGGCTGGTGATTCCAGGTCAGTGAGGGCCTGGAATCTTCAGGGCTGGAGCTATTCTACCTTCTTAGCCTTGAGAACACTTTCCTGTGATGGAAATGAGTTGGGCAGAAACGATGTAGGGAGGCAACAGGAAAATTAGCAAAAAGCAAAGGGTATTTCTGTGTTCCACTGTTGACAAACACTATCCAGTGATCAAATCAGGATCCTCAGGGATCCTAGCTCAGGGCTCCAGCTCTGTGCTCATATCCAAGGGCTTCCTGTAATGCCCTGGTAATGAGGGCTCTGTGAGAACAGTGCCAAAGGAATTGTTTCTTCCATGGCCTCCACAGATCCAAATGAGATAACAGATAATCTGGCTACTCTGGACAAAAATTACTTCTGCTGAAAGCAGACCCTTCAAACTCTCCCTAATGCTGCAGAGCAGGTCTATTTGCCCCATGTTAGCTACATGTCATGACTGGCTGTGTCTGTTTTAGGCTATCACCCACTCTGACTGACACTGTGAGAGGTTCAGGGCCTGGGAGAGACTTCCAAACCTTTATGTGAAAAATGTAAAGTGCAGAAGTGCTGATCTCTGGATTAAATTAAGCTCCACAGGGATCCCTGTACCTTGCACAGGAATTAGTGGAAGTTTCTTTGAGGAGAGTTCTATACCCTTTTCCCAGCAACTATCACACATTTTAATTACTCCTTTCACACATCCAAGCACTTTATATGCAAGTCAACCTTCCAGGCAAGTGTCTTTTTAATAACCTTTTAGTTAAGCCTGGTACTTTTAATTTCACCAACCATTTACTCTTCCCATATAACAGACCTTTGCTCAAAATACTTCCACCATTATGCCAGAGGTACAAATTCCACTGACTGCTAGCACCAAAAAGCAGAATAACTGGATGTTCCCAATTACCATAACTGCCTAGGCAGAACTGTCACACAACATAAAGGTGTGCATAAGTGCTGCAGTTTAAATGGATATTAAACCACCCTACAGTAGAAGCATCCTATACCCAAAGGAAAAGCAGGATGATGAAGAGGAGAGATTGTAGCTGATAACTTCAAAATGGGATTAGAAAATGAGTGTGGAAACTTAATGCATTATAACCTCTGGAACAGCTTTGTCACTTTGCTGTCTGCCCTCTCTCCAGCTCACCTCAGATGGTGTTGAACAGCAAGGTCCCTACAGAGCATCACTGGTGACCTCCCTCAGCAGATCACTCACCCACAGCCAGCCAGGATTCTTTTCATGCAAAGATCTTCCTCTCTGAGAGGCTGCACAGCTTTCAGATAAGACTGAGCTGTTGCTAAGGGACTCCATCAAAGGCCTTTTGCAAACCTAAAACCGAACTGGAGCTTCCTGCAGAGGGGAGTCTGGAGAAGTCTCACTCAGGGCCCAGCCATCCCACAATTACAAACACACACAGACCACAGAACACATCCCTTGGAGGCAGGATGCACATCAGTTCCCTCACCTGCAGATTTCTTTGAGGAATGAAATGGAAATGATCCATTAGTGACACTAATTAGTCTCCCATTTATAATAAAGTTTTGCTGTGGACAGTGGTTCATCTTGACCTGAGCCAGGGACCTGACACTAAACACAACAGGACCCACTGTATGACACCTGCTGAGCTGCTGCACAGGTGGGAGGTGCTGAGGTGCCAAAATCCCTTTTTATTCTATGAAATATGGAAACAAGTGGCAAAATCAGTACTTAATATTAAATAACTGGTAATAAATGCAAAGGTATATTACCCTGGAGTTTTGCTTTCACTCTGCTGCACAACTTTCCACTGAAAAGCCAGAAAGCTAGAAAGTTAGAAAGAAATTAATGAAATTATGGCAACTGGTAAGGAAAAGGAAGCAAAGAAGCAAAACCTTCTGACGTGGAAAAGAAATTCAGGCTGCAACTTCAGGACAAACTAGGTGCTTCTACCACAGTGCTTAAACGTAGATTTATTTAATTTCAAAGTTGAAGCCCCACTGCTGACACTGAGGCATTAGACACCTCTTGGAAGTTACAGCCTTGGAGTATTTGTCAACACCTGCCCAAGTCTGCCAGGCTAATTCCTAAGGAAATCTTTCTTCACTAACCATTTGAATCGAAATCAAAGTGAAGAATCTGACAGACACATTGGGCAGTACTTGGACACACCACAGAACATGCTTTTGTTATGGGAAGCTTCCATATATGTTTCACATTTAAATGAAGAAGGCTTCTGTGCAATGAGTAGCAAAGGTGGCTTAAATGTGGTCTTTTGCTCTTTGAATTTTGTGTCCTCAAACATTTGCTTCCAGAATACTCAGCTGGTTAGATT
Source organism: Toxostoma redivivum (assembly GCA_013397375.1). Taxonomy (NCBI): domain Eukaryota; kingdom Metazoa; phylum Chordata; class Aves; order Passeriformes; family Mimidae; genus Toxostoma; species Toxostoma redivivum. Next base: position 899,897 of record VXBI01002866.1, on the reverse strand, counting down.
TAGTGTATATGGTTCCATCAGAGACACAAATGACACCCCAAGAACATGCACCACCATAGTCAAAACAAAGCTTTCCCCATTATTAACAGACATTCAACCCATCACTCAAAATGCATAAAGTATTGTACTCCCTTAGATAGAAACTTTCTGAAAATACAGCTGGTAACTGTTGTGTTTATTAAGGAACTAGTTTGTAAGTGGAGTTTGTTTTTTAAATAACCAACATGATACTTCCCCTTCCAAATAAAAATAAATGCAACAGAAAGGAAAACTCAACAAAATACAAGGAAAGAAGAGATAGAGGGACAATTCTGGACTGTTCTAACTTAGCGAGTTAAGGGATCTCCAAACCCAGTGTCAAAGAGCCATCACACTCAAGAGGGCAGGGCTGATTTATTCAGTGAATTCTCACAGCCTCTGCTTGCACATCCTGCACAAAGCTCAAGCAGATGCATCACCAGTCCAGCAGAGACAGCGCAAGCACATGTGAGTGGTTTCAGTCTCCTCAAGTCTCCCATTTCATTACTCAAGGGTAATTAGGTTATTTTCTCATAGAAAGCATTTAAAGCCAGGCAGTGCAATCCTTCCCAGTACAAGTTCCAGAGCTCTCTGTGATGCAGTATTCTTTATCAGACACTGCTGGGCAGTGGGTCTGGACTGGGCAGAGCACAGTGAGCACCATGGAGTGCTTTTCAAGCCCAAATGAGCAGACCTCACTCAGATACAAAGCAACCACAGAGACCTCAAATTAAGGTTTGTCCAACTTGTGTGTGCGCTCGTGCCTCCGTAGGGTCCCTGACTCGGTGAAGGAATGCCCACAGAAATTACAGGAGTAGGGCTTCTCTCCGGTGTGGATGCGGTGATGGCGCTGCAGCGATGCCAGCCGGGTGAAGGTCCCTCCACACTCCTCACAATAGAAGGGCCGTGCCCCAGAGTGAGTCTGCTGGTGTCTCTTGAGCCTGAGCAGCTGCACAAACGCCATGCCACACTCCTGACACTTGTAGGGCTTGTCCTCCCGGTGGATCACCTTGTGCTTGGACAGCAGGTTGGGCTTATCAAAGCCTTTGCCGCACGTCGGGCAGGCGTAAGGTTTGAAGTCGTCTTCCTGACACTTTGGGTTTCCAGGACAAGCCTGATCTGGGCACTCAACGCTGTGCTGGCTGCGGTGCACCACGGACCAGGGGTTCCTGGCCATGCCGTTGGCCAGGATCACCATGGAGCGCTCGATCTTGTGCACGTTGCGCAGGTGCCTCCAGACGTCGGCCGTGCGGATGAAGCCCTTGTCACACTCCGGGCACTTGTGCGGCCTCTCGCTGGAATGGATGAGCTTGTGCATGCGCAGGTTGGCCGCGCGCGAGAAGGCTTTGGCGCAGATGGGACAGTGGTAAGAGTTTTCCAGCAGGTGAGCTCGCCTGTGCTCCTGCAGCTCGCTCACACTGCAGAAAGATGAGCCACACTTCTTGCACCGATAGGGCAGAGCTTCCTCGGGGACAGGCTCCAGCTCCTCACCAAACACATCCCCAAGAGCGCTGCTTCTGTTGTCCTCATGGAGTTTTGTTTTCATCTGTGGTTTCCTGGCATGCTCAGAGGAACAGTGATCTAAATCCTCATCTTCACTCTGCAGGGGGAAGCTGGTGCCGGAGGGGGCCAACTCCCCAGCTGGACTCTCACCTTGTTTCTGGCAGTAGGTGTCACAGGTTTCTTTGTCTCCACACCGCTCCTGCTTTCCTGCAGGCCCAGCAGAGTTTCCAGGAGGACTGCAGGAGTAATCCATGTCCACCTCCTTCTGCAGGCTACAGCTTTGGTGCACCTGCTTTGTGGCCTTTCTGGGACAATTTGAATGCTTTCCCCCTGTGTCACAAATGTTATTGTCACTCACATCCATCCTCTGAGGCAAACACCTGTGTTCATCTGCAGCTCATCATCACCCAGAGCTTTGTGTCCTTCATGGTTAGTCCATCTTATTCTCAGCTCTTCTGACAGTCCTCCCTAGAAAATAAAACACCTGTTTCATCAGTGATTCTTCTGATATTATAAATTTAGAGCATTGAAGGTGTTTTTTGGATTCAAAGAATGGGACAGACTATTAGATAAGCAGTAGGAGAAACAGAATCATCTACTATTAGATATGTAGAAAATATACATTCAGCACACAAAACATAGACAGGCTATGTTACATAAAGTTAAATATTCTATTATCAGCCAGCCTTCATTACCAAATATAAATTAATAATTCTGATTTTAAATTTTCCTAAAGGTGAGAAATCACAGAATCCCAGAATGGTTTGATTGGCAGGGAGCTTAAAGACCATCTCATTCCATCCCCCTGCCTTCCACTAGACCAGATTGCTTCAAGCCCCATCCAGCCTGGCCTTGGCACTTCCAGGGGATGCAGCAGACACAGCAACTCTGGGCAACCTGTGCCAGGTCCTCACCACCTTCACAGTAAATAATTTCTTCCTAATAACTAATCTAAATCTCTCCTCTTTTAGTTTAAAAATGTTCCCCCTTGTCCTGTTACTGTATGTGTAAAATGTTGCTCTCCTTTTCTGTAAAATCCCTTCAAGTACTGGGAGGTGGGATAAGCATACATATAAATAGACACATATATATAAAAACATAAATATTTCTGTATTTCCACATGTACATATGTGTAAAATTTGCCTATTTAGCTTCAGCAGGCTTATCAAGTGCAGTTATCAAGGCAGTACAGTGATGTGCATTAAGTGAAAGCTCTTATTCACATTCCAGAAAGGCTGGCTCCATCAGCCACACAAGCCACGCTTTCTTCTGCTGGAGACATGGAAAACAATCTGGATAAGTCCTCATTAGTCACTGCCTGGAACAGCGTGGCTCGACTCACCCCCAGTTGCAGCCATTCCCGACAATTTAACAAGGAGCTGATAACAGGAGTATTCCCAGCCTCCAGCCCTCCAGCTGAGCTGCCGATGCCTTTGGGGTGGAAAAACTTTCCCAGGGATGCTGGCGCTGCTTGGCTTAAGAGAACTCCATAACCAGGGCTACCTATTTCCTGCATCAGCGGGATGTGGAAACCACGGCGTGGGCTGAAAAATAATATTAACAACAACAGATACGTACACATACATATATNCGCGTCCCCTTCCCGGTCACTGCGTCCCTTCCCAGGCCGCCGCTCCCCGCCCGGCTCCACGCCCCGTTCTAACCCCGCCGCCGGGCCGGACACATCCCGGTGCTCCCAAAGCCTGTTCATGGAATAATGGAATGGGATGGCTTGGAAGGGACCTCGAATGTCGTCTCGTTCCAGCCCCCTGCCGTGGGCAAGGACACCTTCCTCTAGACCAAGGTGCTCCGAGCCCCATCCAGCCTGGCCCTGGACACTTCCAGGGATCCAGGGGCAGCCACAGCTTCTCTAGGCACCCTGTGCCAGGACCTGTCTACCCTCATAGTGAAAAAAATTCATCCAATATCTAATCTAAACCTACTCTCTTTAAATATGAACCCGTTCTCCCCTGTCCCATCACTCCAGCTCTTGCAAATAGTCTTGCCCATCTTTCTTGTAGGCTCCCTTCAGGTACTGCGAGGCCACAATTAGGTCATCCCAAAGCCTTGTCTTCTCCAAGATGAACAATCCCAGTTCTCTTGGCCTTTCCTCATAGCAGAGATGTTCCATCCCTCTGATTACCTGGGTGCTCTCCTCTGGACTCACCCCAGGTCAGTGCCCTTTCTGTGCCTCAGCTTCAGCTCACAGCAATTCATGGAGTGTCCCTTTTGCTCCCCACCATGGCAATAACTGTGCATCCATATTCCTGCAGGAGTGTGGCAGGGACTGATTCCCTTTCAGGCCCTGCCTTGTCAGAAAATGGTCTCTGCCCATCAGGAGGGATCAATCCACCTCCCAGGACTGTGTCCCATGTACTACTAGAATAAGTCTTCACACCCAAAATGGCATTCAGCATCTTCAGCGACACCTCACCAGGGCCTTTCACAGTGGCACCAGTTCCTTGAGAAGTCCTTTGCTCAACACACCCAAGGATCCCACCTGCCTTTGCCAAAGCCACAGTAGGATTGTGGTCCACAGCTGAAACCACTCTCCAACATCTCTGTGTAATCTCACAGAGATTGCTCCAGCTTTAAACCCAGATCTGGGAAGCTTTGTGCTGCCTTTTCCTAGCAAAACTCCTCCAGCTTTGGGAAATGGACTCCACAATTAGCAGCAAATACAGAACTGAAATGACAAATGAACAAGAGTGTATATTGCCAGCATTCAAATATGGCATAGAAGAATGCTCCAAGCTCTGTATTATTTTTGTGATTGCACAGATCTTGCTAAAAATAGACATGAAGCCAGAAACTGTTCTGCTGGGAGTTGAGGGTGAGGAAAAGAAATGTACCTACTCCTTCCACACGGAAAAGCAAGTTCCTTCTGAGAGCAGAGTAAGTGGCAGTTCAGTTCAGATGAGGCACTTCAAAAATAAGTTTGCAACAATCCTTTAATAACAGTCCTTGAATCCATGAGGAGCCCACACTCTGCTTGGAATGGCAAACCTTGCAGGGGAAGAACTGTCATTCCAACTTTCCCAAACTAGGAAAAAAACCCAAAACAACTCAGATGATTTCTGTTATTTTTTACTGTAATTTTTTTTCAGAATTTAAATGCTTAGATTTTTCTTACTTAGCTGGGCAGGGTAAAGGCTGTCTCCCACCTAGACCCAGGGTGCATGGAATCACATACGCCTTCCACATCACTCACAGAAGACAAACACACACGCCCTCCCCTTCTTCATAAGGAAGACTCTAGGGATACATAAGAACATGCACCCACATCCTCACAGCCAAGCATGTTTGTGTGGGGCAAAAATGATGAATGGCCAGTTTTAAAAATTCCAAATTGTGGTTTCTCACAACCACCAAGGAATAGTGTAGTGCCAGCAGTGTCCTTCCTCTCAAGGATCATGGAGGAAAAGGCCAAAGCATCTCCACATGCTCCTCCTCAAAAGCATCAATAAAAATGAGGTTTTTCTCATCCCTACCTATCCTCCCTTGAGGTTCCTCAGAGTGCTCAGAGGAAAAGAATTCTCAACATTCATCTCCATGCTGCAGGTCAGGGTTGGTGGGTTGATTCAATCACACTTTTGGTAGGAAATTTTTAGTTCTCCTCATTTTGGCACTGCAGTTCCATATGGGTTTCTCATTGGACTGAAGGTCTCGTAGGATGCACCTAAGGCTGGAAGGTGGTGAGGAATCTTCCATCAGCTCCAGCTTCCCACCCTTTGTGAGGCTTCTGTGGGATCACCTGGGTGTTCCTCACCTTTGTGACAACTGTCAGCACCAGGAAGCAAGCCTGCCTCCCACCTGTGGTATCACACAGTGCTCACTTGTTAGGAAATGTGGAAACAAGCAGTGCAAATTCCCATGCCCAGTCATGTCTGACTTCTTTCACGTCAGCTTCCTTGGGAAAGAAACAAGAATTTCATTTTCTGCCCGGAAAAGTTAGTATTTAATCTGTCAGTGTAATTGAAAATACTTCAGTGGTGATAAGTAATGCAGAGCACTGCAAATGGTGCCTCGTGGGTGAGATCAAAGACCCCGTGCAGCACCAGTCAGGGCCTCGTGGCTGCTGCTGTTGGGCTGAGATGAGACAGAGAAGAGATTCTGTGCAGGGTGACAAAACCAGCACGTACACACCCCAAACCAGACTGACAAAAGTGTCCACACACACATCCAATTCATCAGCACAGCCCCAAACTTCCCTTCTGGCTTTAATAACACAGAAGACTCTGCCAGTGTTTCCCTTTTAGCATAAAATGACAACAAAATTCAGAGATGTTGCTCTGTTGGTCCTCAGACAAACCCACTTAGCTCTATCAACTTCCACATATTTTGATTTCTCCTTCTAATACCGAGGTATATCAATGTTTTCTGGTTTCTCTTTCACATGTTGCGTCTACAAGCCCATGATTTCATTAAACTCTGCATTCTAAGCCTTTCCCATCAGCCTTGATGAGTTCTTCCAGCACACACACACACAAAAAAGTCAGCTGTAATCCTCAAGGAGAAGGCATAAAACTATTTGAATCACCCATTTCCTTGCAATATATGATTCCTATTAAAATTACATTATTGGTGTTTTGTGCCTGCCCTATATTCATATTCCCAACACACACATATATGGATGCCAAATCCTTTTTATTTATGCCACCTCACTTTTATGTGTCTTAAAAGTGAAGAGTCTGTCAGGACAGATGAGGATCTGTAATGTACTTGTCAGTTAGGTCTACTCTGGACTAATTTATTAATTTAAATTTTCTGTTAAATTCACTAAAAAAATGTGAATTCATAGTTCCCGTTGCTGTCGCAATGGGAGCTTAATATATTTTGTAAAGGGTTTAACATCACATTCCACCAAATTTGAATTTTTTTTATGGGCCATAGAGGTTTCTGACATCTGGGTACTCTGTTTTAGGACTGCCATAAACACTTTAAACATCTGAGAGCTTCAGACTTTTCTATGTAAAACAGGAAAAAAAAATCCTAAGCAAGGTTTCTTCGAAGAAGGAGCTGAATCCAGAGAGATTTCACTGCTATTTGGCTGAAGTTTGAGCTTTTAACTCCCCAGGAGGAAGCTGGGCCCCCTTCAGCCCACTGAACTCTGGTGATAAACCTGTCTGCTGGGGACACAGATTTTTGAAAAGACACCCACACAGGACCCTAAAAGTGAAATTAAAAAGGTTCAGGATCTTTGATGCAGAGAATTGTTTCACTGTATCCAGCTCCATCCTATTATCCTAACACACATTTTCCTGACATTTGCCAGGATCTTCTACATCTTTGGGTCCAGTGAACTGGCATCTCATAAATGAGATATTCAGAAGAAACACTGAAAAAACCCAAGTTCTAAGTACACCAAAAGCCAGACAGAGGTACAAAGTCCAGAATCAGGCTGCAAAGAACATGGAAAAATTACCAGGAACAAACCAAGAAAAGACATCAGAAGTAAGAAGCAGGCTGGTTGAGGAATAACTTCCTGACATGCTTTAGCTTCCCAAACTTGCATTTTCCTCTGCACATATTGTTTGAGACTCAGCAAATTTCTAGGCAAAAACTTCTGTCTGGCTCTGCAAATATACCTGGCTGGAGATCCAGGACTGTAAAGGAACCTGCCAGGGAACAACTGACCCTTCTAGTGCTGGATGAAAGGTGCCTGTGCAAGAATATCCTCATCTGTGGGTTCCTGCCATCCCTGGCTGTGGGTTTGGAGGATCTGCATCTCTGATCTGCACCTGCACCTTGTACATGCTTCACCTGGAAATCCCAAAAATGCATCCATGAGCTTGCTAAAGAGTTAAAGGGGAAATCTCTACATGGGTTCTTGTTCTAACAGAATTCCTAGGTTGGCTCAGGACAGCATTTAATAATCTATTCAATAACCGTTCAGCACAAAAGATTTTTACTGCAGCTCTTCATTAAGTTTATATGAAAAGCTTTTAGTGGTGTCCCAGGAAATCACAAACTCAGAGAGATCTTTTTCTTCTTTTTCACGACCTTTCTCGAGCAGAAAGGCGGGACAAGATGATCCAGTGCAGTCCCTTCCAACCTGAACCATTGTGGAATTAAAACGAGAAGTGACCGAGCAGCTCCGGCTCCACTGGGGCCACCGCAAAACCCTGCCGGGGGAATTTCCCAGCCTGTCCCACCCTCGCCCTTCGCTCCTCCCAGAGCTGCGTCACCAAGCGCTGGGATCAGCCCCTGTCACACCCCTGGGACAGACAGAGCCAAGGTTCAGCCCCTGTCACACCCAGGGATCAGCCCCTGTCACACCCCTGGGACACACAGAGCCAAGGTTCAGCCCCTGTCACACTCCTGGGACAGACAGAGCCAAGGTTCAGCCCCTGTCACACCCAGGGATCAGCCCCTGCCTGGGACAGACAGAGCCAGGGATCAGCCCCTGTTACACCCAGGGATCAGCCCCTGTCACACCCCTGGGACAGACAGAGCCAGGGATCAGCCCCTGTCACACTCCTGGGACAGACAGAGCCAGGGATCAGCCCCTGTCACACCCAGGGATCAGCCCCTGGCACACCCCCGGCAGGGCGGAGACAGCTGGGGACTGGCCTCTGTCACGCCTCTAAAGTGACTGACATGCCAGGGACGTCCTTTGTCACACCCCCGGTGTGACTGACACGGACAGAAACCTCCCCTCTCACACCTCCAGCGTGACTGACAGGGACAGGGACATTCCCTTGTCACACCTCCAGCGTGACTGACAAGGGACAGGGACATCCCTTGCCACACCTCCAGTGTGACTGACAGGGACAGGGACATCCCTTGTCACACCTCCAATGTGACTGACAGGGACAGGAACCTCCCCTTTCACGCCCCCCGTGTGACAGACAGAGCTGGGCACCGCCCCTGTCACACCCCCAGTGTGAATAGCGCTGCCCACATCACACCCCCAGTGTGAGTGACACCAGTACGGACTGCCCCTGTCACACCCCGAATGTGACTGACACCGCCAGGACCACCCCCTCACCCAACCCCCGACGTACCGGACGTGTTGGCACCATCCTTGTCCCCTGTCACATTCCCGGGGGGCTGATACAGCCTCTCAGTCATGGAATACGCCTTGTCAGGACATAAAAAACCCCAAAAGGAAAAAGAATGCCCTATGACTGCTATGTGTTCAAGCCCACCTGCTCAATCCCTCTCAAAAACTCTCCTGCGAGTCTTTAAATTAAACATTTAAATGCCCACAGTCTCCTGAGATTCTAGGGGAAAAATCATGGACATCCAGCTACAGCAAGGTAAGGAATGCCCAGGTTTGGGGGACAGCTCCTCTTCCTGCCCCACATCCCAATTCCTTGCTGATAACCTGCATCTCCTCAGGATTTTTTTTTTTATCCCTCCCAGAAAGCACCACACAGCTTCAGCAAGTCTGGGGACAAACTTGTGTGTAGCTCCCAATCAAAAGTCATGGCACTTGGGAGACTGGACCTCTCCTGAGGTATCACTTCCACCTTACCATGGTTAATTGAATTTTCCACCCAAAATATTCATGCTGTGGGATAAGGCAGGTTTTTAATGCTCAGGATGCCTGGATAGAGTGTGGAAATCCAAGAGCAGGGGGCCACGTCCCCATGGCAGGCTCTGCCACACTTCTGCCACTCTGTGACTTCTTCTCCAAGCAGCTGAGCTGCCCACAGAGAATGGAGAAATGACTGCACGGGAGAGAGCGAGTGCACGGTATGTGTGTGAGCAATCCCTAAATATTCAGGAGACATGGGAGAAGCCTCGGGATCCAGGACTCTCTGCTAAATCAAGGCAGGGGAATGATGCCTGTGCTATGCAGATGAGCTGTCATATTGTCTCCCACACAAGAGCATCTCCAAAGGAACCTACACCTACTGCAATTATCCTGCAGCATATGGACATTTATAGGTCAAAAAACGGGAGAGTAATGGTTGGCCAAAAAAAGCAGGAGCCCAGATAATTCTCCAGTGTTATTTTGGAAAGTGCAGACACTGAGCAGGATAAATTATACATACCTGAGAGCCATTAGAAAATGTCAGATGGCCTCTAAAGCGCGTTAGAAGGGGAAAAAAATTCCACCAGCTTTCTTGTGCAAGAGGAGAATGCGGTGTGTAAATAATATTCCCTAATAAAAATCATCACGGGAATGAGTTTTCAATCTGATTCTGACCCTCTGTTCTGCTGGGTACAGAGTGTGGGGCTGCATCCTGAGAGCCAAAGACATCATCAAGCTGAAACTCTGACAGAAGAGCTGCACTTTCATTGCTGGAGCAACCATGATGTATAACCCAGGAGCTCCTCCCGGAATGATTTCAGAGCAAACCCAGAATATTTGTTACCCTTCTCTAAATTTAGCTGGAAAAAAATAATAACTTCTGCTGCCAGCTCTATGAAAACAACACATGTATCTTGACAGCAAATGATTTAAAAATGAAGACCAACCAACAATGCAATGTTCTGGGTGTTGGGGGGAGGAAGAGGACTGGAAAATCCTGAAGTTTGCATTTCCAAACTCTCAGCATTCACTTTCCAGCATGTACCTGCCACATCCCCAGTTTTATGCAGCATCCTCTGTATATTTTTCCAAAGCTTCAGCCTCTGATAAGAACCAAATCCTGTGCTGACTGATGCTTCTGCTGGAGAGCTGAGATTTCTATAATTAGCATCAGAGAGAATTTGGGGAAGCATCTGTCTTTTTTGGTTTGAGTTTGTTTGGGTTTTTTTGTAAATTTGGATGTTACACATATTAAAACAAAGCACTTAAAACATCAGCACATCGGTTCATAATTGCAGAGTAGAGATGAGGAGCACGTCAGTAGTTGAAAAACATTAAATTTGCAGGAAGTGACTGAAATGTTTGCACAGAAGGGGGCAAATGGAGATAAGACAGGCAGGCTGCTTGCATTCAGCTCGAGAAACTTGTACAGCAGAGATTTACCCTTTTCAAGAGAAGTAAGGAGGGGAAAGCATTGCAGGACTATGCTGGGAATTATGTTCACAAAGGGTTAGGATCCCTGTTCCCTGGGTATTTTGGTCATTGCTGGGATGACCAAGGTTCTGGTCTTTGCCCACTTGTATGAATGCATTTTGTTTTTTTTGCTGGTTTTAAATTTTCTGTGTCAGAATCTTCAGGAAGAGTCAAGGCATAATGATCACAGGATGGTTTGGGTTGGAAGGGATCTTAAAAATTATCTGATCCAACCTCGCTGCAGGCCAACCTTCCACTAGGCCAGGTTATTCAAACCCCATCCAGCCTGGCCTTGAACACTTCAGGGATGGAATTTTCCAGGCTGAACTTCTCCAGCAAAATCCCTTTGCACTGCCTGCAGCCACTGACTGCACAAGGAGAACACCCAAATTGTTTTAAACACACAAAGAGTTCAGCAAAGCCCCTCTAACCCGAGAGGCAAAAAAGGTCTGGTTTGATTTGCATTTCACAGCCTTGCTGACCTGAACTGTAACAGGCACAGGATCATCTCCTCACACTGGGGAGAGCTCACAGAGCACTCACCTGAAATAGAGGCGTCTCTTCTCCATCTGAAAACAAGCTTAACATTTAAATCTGTCTGCAAGGTGGGAGCAAATGAACTCCTGAGCAGCTGCACAAAGCAACAAGGGCGCAATAAAACTAAACAGGTAATTACTGATGGATTATCTGGAGACACAGCCAGGGGAGAGAGCTTAAAAATACCTGACAGCCAAAGCACAGCTCCAGAGCAGAGTATGGTAACAGGCAATCTCATCCTTGACACCTCTGTATCTGCTTTTTTTTTTTGAAGAACATCATTTATTCAGATTAAAAAACACCACTTGCATTAATCCAGATAAGGCTCCTCACGTCACTTTGCACACAGCTAATCTGCAAGTGCCTCTGTTACCACACGGAAAGCAAACCTTACTTTAAAGTTTATAGGACAGTTGACTTGCCAAGTAAAATATAGATTTTCCTAACTTGTTTTTCCCCCCATGGAACTGAAACTCGAACTAATGAATCAGAACATGTAAAATGATCCCGAAACACCTGGAGAGGAGAGGTTAAAATAGTTATCCTTGTTCAGCTGAAGAATCTATTGGTTATCTGTCCTAGATTTAAATAGTGAAAACCCTAAAGACTGACTAGCTCAGCACAAAATTCCTCACCTGGGCCAGTTTCATATTTGACAGGATAAAATACAGCTACTTAGGAGAGCTGGAAGAACACACTATGACAGATGAATGCTGATGAGCTTTCAGAGGGTAAAGGGCTCTACAGACCCAGCCCTGTACTAAAATTCGAGATATTCAACAAGTGCAAGGAATAACCAGTGCCTTTGGGTGCCCAGGATTGCCTTGGGGAGGGATTCTGGCTGCTGCATCCTTTTGGGTGACTTTTAAACTGAAGAAGCAGAGGCAACACAGAGCAGCCAACACAATCAGAGCCACTGTCATAGGTAATAACTTCAAGATTCCCAAATTGCTGATAAATCCATGATACTCATATAAAAATTAATGACCCATTGCTTGCAAGCAGCAGAGTACAAGGCAAAAACAGATTTGTTGATGTATCTATTTGCTGTTTGCTGCCTGTCCTCACACTGGAAGTGTTTCTGGTATGGTTGCTGTTAATTGCTTTTTATCTAACAGTGGAGCTCAGCGGCTTCAGCTGAGATGAGGTTTCACGGTGTTAGGCAATTACACAAACATGCAGATGCACAGAAATTCCCTGGCTTGTAATCTGGACGTGGCAGAACACAGTGGGTTATCTCAGGCCGGAAGAGAGGCTTCTGATTTGGAAAGAAAACAAGGTCTGCCTGACCAAGGCAGCACCAGGGAAGGTTGAAAACTGACTCACTGCCTCCGTGTGCTTCACCTGTTAGAGCTCCCAGATTAAAAATTCAGCCACGGCTGCTTGGATTTTAGCTCATCAACAGGAACACACAGAAGCATCATGTTTTCAAACACTCCACGTCTTCGGGAGACATCCCTCCTAAGGAGGGCTTCCTTGTGCGGTGTCATTATCTCCGACAGATCTGCTTTGGAAATTTCCTCTCGGGGCTCCTCCACGCTGACAAGTGAATTCTCTGCATCAGAAATATTTGTTCAGAGGCTGCCAGGCTCATCAGTCACTTCCCTGCAAAGAAGGCGGTCCAGAGGGGATTCTGCTCTTCCCCCTCCTGTTGCCCCTGCAAAAATGATGTTATTGAAGGGACAACAAGGATGGCCACATGTCTGTGACACTTGTTCCTCTGTGATGATGCTCATTTCTCTGTGTCAGGGCTGGGACAATGCTGCTGCCTTGTCCTGGCTCTCACAGCCACATCAAAGGTGAGAGGGTAACCTGGGCTGGCCTAAGCAGGACTTCCATCCCCGTGGGCTCCCTCCTTAGGGGTTAGGAGAGCTCAGATATTCCTGCTGGCTGCCAGCCACAGAGCTATTTGGGATCTATCCATGCACACAAGCATCCTAGGGATGGGATTTTTTAACAAGCACCTTTGGACTTAGGGCAGCTCTTCATGGAATGCACAAGTGATTTGTGGTGTCTCTGTGTGGATGAGGAGAGGATGGCTGGATTCAGGCAGCATTCAGACTGGGGGGTTACCAAAGGCCTCCCATGGCTCCAGCCTTACCTAAGAAAGAGCTTCTTCCTCCAGTTCTGCCTGCCACTTCATCATTTACAAAGCACTTTAGTTGTTTTATCTCTGAACAGGGAGATTTCTTGTGCACATATAAATCAGCCTCTCTCTAACTGGAAAGCTCAGTTTTCTCCTGGCCAACCTTTTCTGAAAGCAAAGGCTCTACCACAAGGAGGAAAAATACCTTCCCCTATTCGTTCTCAGACATGGTACATGACAGTCTTTTCCCTTGCTGAAATGTTATTCATCCCATGTTCACCAATTATGAAACTAATTTTGCTTAGACAGAGATGACAAAAATACAGCATAGCTCAATCTTGGTTTTGTCACTGGAGAAGATTTGATTTGGCCTCTTTGAAAGATGGCTGAGGAATCGTTTGTCCTGATTATTCCACTTTGGAGCTTGTGCTGCTCTCCTACATGTCGGGAAGCAGATGAACCCAGTGGTGAACATGTCAAGCTTTGAAAGGTGTCACAGGAGGAGAAGTGTTATTAGTTCATCGTGCTAACAAAGATACCACGCTGGATTTCCAGCCTCTCCATTACTGCTGTATCTATGGTTTCTGAAACTAAAAGGCAAAGACTCGTTAATTAACAAAAGAAGCTGGGAGATAATCTTGTGATTAAGTTATTGGAGTGGGACTTGGGTTGATTTCTCAGTCCTGGGCTGGTTGCTATGTGATATTATTCCAATCCCTGCCTGGAGATGAGCGTGGAAGGCGGCAGTGGCAGCTCCCCATAGGCTGCTGGCGCTGTGGGCAGGGGCTGCTGCACAGCACATTCCTCATTATTCCAGCTGGAGTCACCTCTGCCGGCAGACAATTGGAGAGAACCCCCCAACTCCAAATGCACTGCACGTTCTGCAACTGGCCTTTGCTCAAAAGCTTGCTATTTTTCCAGAATCTCCTGTGATTGACTAAATCACTCCTCTTTGTGTTGGCTTTTTTTCCCCCTTTTCTTCTGTTTCCTAGTGAATGTCTTTACCTTCTGTCTGTTGCAAATGTGAACAGTTTTAATTAGGTGCTGTTGAAATGTCTTTTGCAGTTTGGCATCCTGTTTGGTTTTGCTCCTCTCGTTCTCTTTGCAGTTCTGTTCCTTCCCACATTGCTTATGTTTTCTTGTTTGTGGAAGCTTTTCTTTATATGCATAATTTAATCATGCTGCACTTCAATTTCATCTCTAATAAGCATAAATAGGGAAGAGGGCAGCTGAAGCCCATCTCTCCAGATGCTCCTTCTTAAATAATCCTCTTTTCCTCTGGAGTGTCCCTCAAATGTTACAGGTTTCCAGCTGAACCCAAGGACAAAGCTCTCAGCTCAGTAGATTTGTTGTGTTTTCAAATTATATTCTTAAATGACTTGATTTTTCTAGAACTTCAGAGATCAGACTGAGCCTACACCTTCAACTGAGGTCCAGAACAGCAGGGAAGAAACTCAACAAAGAACCAAAAACCCAGAGGTGGTGCCATTAATCCAGTTCCTCATCCTCACTTTTTCGTGCTCTAGAGTTGAACTAGTGGATTTTGCTTATGCTCAAATTATCCTTACTGAGACAGCAGCAAGTCTACAGAGTCTTCTACCAGGCAGATTTGCTTTTGGTGTCTCCCTACTCCATGCTCAGTGCCCTAATCTATGTGCACTGGGTGTCCCAAAGTAATTTTTAATATATTAACCAGATCACTATTGATCCAGTTACATCCAGCTTATCTAGGGAAGTCAGTAATTTCAATTAAGCTGCATTATGCATTTACTTCTAGTTACATAAGAGAAGACAGACTTTCTCTTTTATTCCTCCTGATCTGCAGCAGCAGTAGTCCCACAAAAATCATGAAAAATGGGGCTGAACTGAAGGGCAGAGACGGGACAGCTCACCTCTAAAGCCAGGGTGTGGTCATCTACCCCTAAATCCACTTCAGAGAGGGAACTTGGACAGCTCCACACAGAACCCTTTCAGCTGCAGCCTCTGCAATGTCTCCCACGATCTGCTCCAGCATTTACCTTACACCCATCAGGACCAGGTTCCCTCTCACTCCTCTGTCGTGTTCAAACTGCATCTGCCTCATTGTTGTTGAAACCCACTCCTTCTCCCCCCGTGTGTGGTGAGCAGGATTTTTACAAATGTGTGTCCTGTTATCAGACCTCCAGGAGAAGCTGTGGATGTCCCTGGAAATGTTCAAGGCCAGGCTGGATGGCACTTTGAGGGCAGGCAATGCACCCCTGAGCAGCTGAAGTCCACCCCACCAAAAGGGGGTGTTTGAGAGGCAAGGATGAGCAAGATGAGTTTTTTGAGGAGTGGATAAATTACCAGCGACGTTTCTTTAACATTTATTTTGCTGAGGTTTGACATGAGCCATCCCCTGCCATCATGTTATCAGGGACAACTGCCTCGCTGCAGGGAAATCACTGAGCCAGGCGTGGGAGAAGAGAGGATTAGGTAGGAGAAGGCTTGGGGTGTGATGAATGGGATTTACAGGCAAACCCTCACTGCCTCCATCCATGGGAGGGGGCCACAGACAGAGCTGAGCTCTTCTCTGCAGCACTTTGTCCTGATGCTGGTTCCAGTCAAATGTGCAGGACCTTGCCAGCCCCTCTGTGCTTTGGGGTATCGACAAAACCCTTTGCAGGTGCTCCAGGGTGGGATCTGTGGCTTTACCCTGCCCTTGGGAAGCACAAAAGCTTGGCCTTTCTTCCACACACGGTGGGAACTCACCAGCAGAGCTGTCCTCAGCTAACTTGGTGCTGCAGTTCCATCTCTGCATGCAGTTAAACAGGAATTCTGATTGAAGAGATGATTTTTTGGTTTTGTGTCATCAAATGAGGAAACACACACACAAAAGAAAAAATACCAAACCAAACCAAGGGGGGAAAAAACCCAACAAACCACCATCCCCCCAAAAAGCAGCTATCCTGTAGTGTTTTCCACGGTAAATAGCACTTCATGAACAACTGCTCCCAGTTCAGTCCTAGGGGATGCCTGTTGAATTTGATTCCCTCCTTCCCTTAGTCCCTTAGCCTTACTGGAAAAGCTGCAGCCCTGCACTCCAAGCTCTGAGGTCCGCTCTGGGCCAGTGGAAAAAATGCAAACTCTTAACAAGTGACCTTTCAACGGCAGCAGATAGAATCAGTACCCCAAAAATCAATTCCTTCAGTGCAATTTTCAGGCTTCCCTGGGACAATTTGGAGGATTTGAACCTTTGATCTGACTCATGGCTTGAATCCTTTTTAATTCCATCTCCACCCTGAGACAAGAAGGGCCAAAACACCAGCAAAGGTTCTGAGTATGGGATGGCTCAGCCAGAAGAGAAAGACTTTTGAAGAAACCCTTCTCAGGACAGCTTCCTACCCCTGCATTGAAGTGACCTCCAAAATTATCCAGCATGTTGTTTACCTTGGGCAGGCTTTAACACATCACAGGTTTGCTCCTGCTTAATTGAAGCAGGAGAAGCCCTGAGTAACCTGGCTCTGACAGGCACTGTGACATTTTCTTTCTGAGAGGGGAAACCTCAAAGACGCTCCTGCCTGATAAGGTCTGACTGTTTCCACATTTACACATTTACAAAAGAAATGGGTAAAAATATCTGCAGCTACTTGAGAAGGAAAAATAAGCCCTTTTTGCCATGCATAGTGGAAATCCTAGCTTCAGAATTAAGGCAGCTACAATCACTAGCTGCTTTTTTGAAACGCTGGCCAAACAGCTGCTGTTTGACGTTTGTGTGTGTAAAGTTACTGTACAGAAAAGGAGAGAGGGGAGACGTGTTTGGAAGCACAGAGGGAGCTGCATGCAGGGGAAAACACATGGCTCCTTCCAGCCTGGATTGTGGGATTTAGTGCTTGCCTGCATCTCTCGATGGAGGCATCGCATCCAACGTGGTTGTTGGGAAAAAAATCCACTCAGGGTAAGGCAGGCCAGTAGTGTGAGTGCTACCAGAGGGATCACCCTGGCTGCACCAGCTTTGGGTCATCTCACACTCCGCCCATCAATGTAGAAAATTCCAGGGAGGATGCTGCTTAATGTGGATGCCTTTTTGTGACCCTGGGTGGAAGCCAGCTCTCCTCCAGCCTTTGCAAGGGGTCTGTTCAGCATCAGCATCTCTGCAGGACCACGCTCGCTCCTGGTGGAGGAGATGCTCCAGGTCTCCCGGGGCCATAAGAAAAGCAGGAACCAGAGCAGGCTGCCAGCAGCATTAAAGTAACATCCTGGGAACCCTCACAGATGGAGAAGACATGGTCAGAGGATTCAGGGTGGGACTGCAGATGAAGTGCATGCCTCTGAGCTGGTGGAAGCACAGCCTGTGTGTCAGGAGGGCCACACTGCAGCGTCAGCACCCAGCTCATTCCTGCTGCCCAGGAAAACGGGAATGCTGGGCCAGCAGTGCCAGCAAACAAGAAATGGTGGGGAATGGTGACAGATGACTCCAGGAGGACCTTAAAATTACACTGAGGTACTGGAGCAGGGAAGAGGGCTGGATGAAACTGTAAAAGCTGCCCTGATGGCCTGAGCCCCTTCTCCAGCACAGCACGAAGCCCTGCGGCCACCAAGGTGTGCAGCTACAACATAACAAGAATGAGAGGTGCTTAATTAGAATGAGAGATGGAGGAGACTAAATAGAAACTGAAACTCTTTAAATGAATGGACAGCAGAGCACAGCCTGTAGAACTGCACTGCAGAGAGAAAGCAGGCACTGCTGAGCCGGCGGTGGGAGAAAAGCAGGGAGGGAAGAGGGATGGGTGTTCCAGGCTCTCTGTCAGTCCCTGGGCTCAGGCTGCTTGCTCCTGGCATGTCAGTTCTGTCCTCTGGAAACAGGATGATCATCCTGGCTGTGGCAGCAGGGTGATGATGTCCAGCTCTCCCCTCCTTTCACAGTTATCCCTGGCTGCCAGCAAGAAACCAGACTCCACAAACTCCTCAGCTTATTCACCTTCATCAATATTTTAATAGATACTGGTTTTTTACTGTAAGAGACATCACTTCTTGTTAATTTGAGTGCTGGAATGGCACTGGCAGGCAGAATACCTTGGCTCCAAATGAACCCTGAGGGGCAAAGGGAAATATATTCCTAAGAACACCAGTTGGAAAGAATCTAATTCAATAATAGATTTTGTTTGGTATCACTCTGGCACCAACAGTCATCTTCCTGTTATTTTTAGGTTCTGATGACGCTAACAGGTTTTGTTAGGTTTTTTGTTGTTTTTTTTCTTTATAGGTTTTATTTTTGCTGTTATGCAAAAAAAAAAAAATCCCAAGGAGAAAATTTCCATAGTTTAATCACACAGAATGAAATCTCAATTATTTCTAGAATTTAAGACTCGGTGCTTCTAGATCCTAACCAAAATATGCAGAGTTTTGCTAGAGTCTAGAGAGGAGAATAAGGACTCATTGGTTGGGTTTGGGGGAAGGAGAGAGGAAAGGGATGAGGACAGAAAACAAACACATATTTACCCAGCCAGAGAATAACAAGGTTTTAGATTAGGGATGTTACACAGCTCAAGAGGCAGAATTTGTGTTTAGAAATACAAAACAAACATCAAAATCATCCTGTTTCATGTGACAGCCTCTTTCTTTGTGTTTTTTCTTTCCAAGGGATTAGTCATGGAAGTATTTATTTGAGATATGAGCTGCTATACAAACCAACCACCAAATACTATGAATTTCTGGCCCAGTACTGTTTGTGCTTTCCACTAAGTCATTAAATTCTTGATCTCTAAAAAAAGTCGGTTTTGAAGCAGTTTTCCCCATGATTTCCTTTGCTTTGTGCATCACGAAGGCCTTTTTTTTTTTCTTTTCTTTTTTTTAATGTACTAAGTTGCTTGATAGCAGGCTGGGGATGGAAATCCAACCCCAAAGTCACCACCAGCTGTGCAGGGTGCTGCAATGGGGAAAAAGTGTCTGCTGAATCCCAAACCCCTTTCCTTTATCCCCTCAGGAAGGAGCAGCAAGCAGGGAGAGGTTCTGTGGAACATTCCCATCTCTTCCCAGGAAAAACAAAGACCACTAGCTGATCCTCTTGAAATCCACATGGCAAATGGTGACAAATTCCCAACCAAAGAAAAGATGTTGTTCCAGGGCTGGCCAAAATGAGAGTTAACCAAACCCGTAGAAATGAGGGAATTTGGACTCAGGGACAGCAGGATCTGAATCCCTTCTCTGCATTTATTGCCAGGCTTGAGGCATTTTCTGTTCTTTCTGGAGCACTTGGGATGAAGAGACATTGGTTATAAAACTGCTTGGCTATGAGGAATAAGAGACAAACTATAAATCCCTGTTTTCAGTGGTGTTTTTCAAGCTTAGACATCACTTCTGGGCTCCAAGTCATACAAGATCACAAATTTTTCAAGGTTTAATAACTGGTGAATTCTTGCTGGTTTGGGTTTTTTGGTTGGGTTTTTTTTAATTATTATGTTATTTTTACAATTACAAAAGGTATTTGCAAAACATTTGTTTTTTTTCCCAGATAGCTTCTGGCTGCTTTCAAGCTGAAATTTGGCAGTCGGCACACATCTCTTATTCAACAACAGACACAGATTCTGCACTTTAAAACTTGTGGTGGGTGCAGACCCAAGAGATTTTTTTTTCCCCCCCTTTTCTTTCAGATCTGCATTAAAATCATGCATGATTTTTTTGGTTGTTTTGTTTTTAAAGCAAAAGCTACCACAGAAAACCCAGGGCTGTGTGTTGACAACAGCCCATTAGCCACACACTGCCCAGGTGGCTCTGGCAGAGAGGGTTTTTATCAATCATAAAGCCGTGGAAGCTGGTGAATTTTACAGTGGGATGATTTAAAATCGGGGGACCAGATTGCCTTGGATGCAAAACAGAAGTGAGGATGTGTGGCTTGCTGGATCCCTGTGGCACTTGTTCCCAGCCAGCCCACATCAGATTTTCCTGGTTGCCACCGGTTGGGGCAGGAATGATTTGGGATTTGGACCTTCATTAGCATTGCTGGAGGGGAATCCCTGGGCTGGTCCCACTCCCCTTGGCCTTTTGCATCCATCACCTATTTCCCTGGAGGGAGGCACATCAAGGAGAGGGAAATGCACACATCTCACTTTCACTTTGAAGTGGGGGAAATGGTGACGAGATTTTTCCCGGAGCTTTTTCTTATTCTCCCCGCTCCCTCCTCGCCCCAAATATCTTCGAAGGCTTTTTGAAACCTGGTTGGTTTGAATATGCACAGGCTTTCCTAGTGTTTGCTCTGACCGGTGCCTTTGGGTAGCTTTTTGAAAAACATGAGGAATTAACATTTGAAAAGGTATTCCCACACACTCTTTGAGCAGGAAATGTGGCTTCCTTCTCCACCCACTGTACCACTAAGCAGCTTGGAGATAAATAATGGAGATGTTCATGGCCATTGTGGTTAAAAACGTCACGCAGGCTGGGATAATCCTTCAAGCCTGTCTTTGCTGAGCAGCGTAATTGGATGGTGAGCTGCACCCAGATATCCGTGTGTTGTCTCAGGCACTGCCGCCCACAGATCTGTGCACCCTCAGATCTCTGCTTAAAAGAGGGTGAAATGCAAGATTATGAAACAGTTTGGGTTGGAAGGGGGCCTTGAAGATCATCTCGTTCCAACCCCCTGCCATGGGCAGGGACACCTTCCACTGTCCCAGGCTGCTCCAAGCTCCATCCGATTTATCCTTCAGCACCTGCAGGGATGGGGCAGCCACAGCTTCTCTGGTGCCAGTGCCTCACCACCCTCATGTCAATGAGGTTTATTTCCTAAAATCCAATCTAAACCTACTCTCCTTCGATGTGAACCCATTCACCCTTGTCCTGTCACTAAATGCTCTTGTAAAAAGCGCTGCCCCACCTCTCCTGTAAATTCTCCTCAGGTACTGCAAAGCTGCAATTAGGTCACCCCAAGGCCTTCTCCTTTCCAGGCTGAGCAATCCCAATTCCCTCAACCTTAATGGAGTAGGATGGAGTAAGCCACATCCAGAAACACCTTTAAAGCATTGCTCAGATCTCTCTTGCTGGCACTCAGAGAGGCTGGAGAAGATGCTCTGGTTCCTTGTTGCCTGTCCTTGAGTCCAGACACACAACCAAGTAATTGGCAGCTTAAAGCAACCTCCTGGCATCCCTGGGCAAAGCAGCTTGTTTAAATCTATCCCATCAAGATGCCAGGCTTGGTCTAGGACCCGAGTTTGTGTCCTTCCTCAGGCTGGGGCTGACAGACCCCCTTGCCTTGGGGTGGTGTGGGGAAGGTACCAAGGGCCTTGCAGGATGGATGTGTCCCGAGAGGCAAAGCCCAGGACAGGGTCGTGAGAAAGTAGCATGGTTAAAGAGCTGGCAAATATTTTAAGTGGCCTGCTGCACCAAACAGAGATAAAGTTTAGATGGTTGGAGTGCAGTATCTGGAAGCTCTCCTGAAGGGCAAATTTCTATGCAGCTGTAACCAGGACACTGCAAGCAGCACCTTCACAAAAAACAAAACGAAACAAAAAATTTAAAAAATAAAATAAAAAAAAAAACCAAAGAAAAACAAACAAAAGCAAAAGAAAATTGAGACAACCAGACCCAATTTGCCATCCAGGCCTCAGTGTTTCCTTGCCCATTTTTCCATGTGCACCAATCTGCCAAGCCAGATGTCCAAATGAGCTGTGTGGGCAAACAGGCTCTCGTATGAGCAAACATTGCCTTGACGTGTGCGCTCTCATGGGCACAGAATCAGGCACTGCACTTGGGAGGGAGCAGGAGTGGGGCTGGGGGGCAGCTGACCCCTCTCCTGGGGCACAAAAGACCTCCTCTTACTCCCTGACACCAGCAGGCCACGACAGCCAGGCTCAGCAAGGCTTGGGAAGTTTGGCATTGCTTCCTTCCAAGCAGTTTCCCAGCAGGTTGGACCATCCCACCTTGCTGGTGTGGCTGTGGGGTTTGTCAGGCTCCACATCCAAGGTGATGCAATGACAACCACAATGACATCAAGGTGCCTTCCTCATCTCACCTATGAATTCCTGTCTTCCCCAGGCTAGGGAAGGACCCCCAGGGAAGCAGGAAAGCACTAATGTACCGCCCTAATGTGCCATGGAATGCTGTTTATCTTCTACTATCTATGAATAATCTTGTCTAAGCCATTAAAAGCAGAAGCAGTGCATTTGCCACACTTTCACAAGCTATTCAGGAGCATTACAACAAATGAGCAGGTAATTAACCAGCGTCTCAACCCCAGTAATCACATATTGTAATTCCAGCAGAATCACAAAGACTTTGTAATATTGACTCCTCTTGGAAGGAAGCAAAATTAACATTATAGTCTGGATCCCTGCTCTCAAAGCAAATTCTCACAGAAACAGCAGTGGGAAGGGAATATTTTCCAGCTTGGTGCCCTTGGAGCACCCAGAGCTGACAATCCTCAAGCATCATTCCTGACAGCTCCAGCTGCGCGGCCCCCTTGGGCAGAGCAGGTCTGGGAATGGGTGAGAAGGAGAAAGCCTCAGCTGCAGGGTGGCCACGTGTGGCTGGCTTGGGATGAACACAAAGAACCACTTGTGGAAAAGCAGGGGTGGGAGAGGGACCTCTCAAAGCACATCCTTCCCTCTGCTGTGGGCTACGGAGCCCTGGGCCTGTGTGATGGTGGGTTTGGCAGTGCTGGATTAGCAGTCAGACTCAGTGACCTCAGAGGTCTTTTCCAACCTAAAAGGATCAGCTCTCAGTGGGAAGAGGATGCCAGTTCTCAGGCAGAGTGGAAGATCTTCATTCTGAACCCTGAGAGCCAGGTGCCACTATGGATTCCTCTGTGTCAGAGTCCAATTACCTGTGCCTAGAATACCCTAAAACACACTCCCAGGACCTGAATATGAGTGTGCTGCAGATTTCTCTGAACTCAGTTGCCCTGCAGCCCCTGGAAAGGCCCAGGGTGGCTGAATACCGAGGGTGACTCTGAGCAGAAGGAGCTGACACACGCAGCCCCCTCCTGCAGCTCCGAGCACACTTTGGTGCACGGCTCTGTCTGATGCAGAGGATGCCAATCTGGCACTGAATTCCTCCTTTAAAATATTCCTCTCTCAGCTCTTGAAACGTCCCCCTCCCTCCCCAAAATAAACAAACAAGCTCGGAAGCTCACGAGCCTGGGAGCTGCGGGCAGGAAGCGCTGGGAGCTGACGGAGCTCCAGCGTCCCACGACGGGCGGGGGTTTGTGCATCCTCCTGGCTCCTGGTGCTTCCCGGCCCCTCTGCGGCACCCCCACAGCTCCTGCTCCCCCCACATCTCACCCCGTGGGGGTGGCAATGGCACTGCAGGTCCTGGCAGGACACAGCGGCGCAGCTGGCACTGGGTGACCTTCAGGAGAGCCGGGGTGAGGCTGTGGGGCTGGTGGGGACACATCAGATGTGTGTTGTCAGCTCTGGGTAAGAATGATTTACCCCCATTCCACACCACAGGGCTCCTCTCCGTCCAACTGGGACAGGAATCCTGGCATGGTTTGGGTTGGAAGGGACCTTAAAGATCAGCGAGTCCTCCCCAAAATTGAGGGAACCAGGAAAGGGACTGGATGATTTCAGCCTCCATCTCCCATCAGCGAGGACAGGATGAAGGGATGCTAAGGCTGCTCCCATATGTGCCAAGGGCTGAGGCAGCTGAATCATCTCTCCTCTCCCTACCTAAACCTCATCTGCCCTTTATAGGTTCTGCCCCCTCCTTCCTCGAGAGCAACAAAGCAAAGTGAAAAACAGAGGCTTTATTACAAACAGTACCCGTTTCCATAGAGATTTGCTAAGAAAATTACATGAGACAAAGATGGAAATTAGTGAGGAAAACACAAGGGCTCGTCCTTGTGCATCAAAGTGATACCTCACCCTCCTGCAGAGCCCAGCAGCCCCCATGCTCCTGGAGGGAGAGGGACAAGGCCTCCAGCTCATCCTCACTGGCCACAGGAGCTGCCATCCCCTACCACAGCAGATCTCCTGGCATCCCTATGGAGATGTTCCCAGCCAGCCCCCCCAGAGCTCAGCGGTAAACAAGAGCCTGACTGTAAAATGGCAATGAAAAAGGCAGGAACAACATCTCCTTAAGGGACAGGATGGAAGGAAAAGCTGGAAAACTGGGAGGGGTGCAGGCAGGGCAGGGTCTGACTGTCTGGCAGGCTCAGAAGCCCACCCCACCACTGCAACTTCTGGAGGAAAAAAATCCTACTGGTCCCAAACATTTGGTAAAGCACACCAGGGGATGCAAGCAAGGAATTAAATGCATAAGGCCCTTTTAGACCATGATGCTTTCCTCAGGAAAGGCAAGCAAACTCCAAGAGAGCAATACCAGGCAGAGGGGTTGGCCTTGGGGATGATGGCACTGGACTGGAGAGCCAATGCACATTCCTGTGCCACAGGAGAGGTGTGTTCCTACCAGGATGGATAGGAACCTGCACCCCTGCTCCTCAGAGCAGAGATCCTGCCTCTGCACAGGCACTGTGGCAGGGACACTTTCCACTAGACCAGGTCACTCCAAGCTCTGTCCGACCTGGTCTTGGACACTCCCAGGGATGGGGCAGCCACAGCTTCTCTGGGCAGCCTGTGCCAGGGCCTCACCACTCTCACAGGGAAGAATTTCTTCCTAATATCCAGTTTAACCATGCCCTCTCTCAATGCCCTCTCCTCTTGTCCTGTCACCCTCATCAAAATTCTCTCTCCAGCTCGACTGGAGCCCCTTTAGGCACAGGAAGGGGCTCTAAGGTTTCCCCAGAGCCTTCTCCTCTCCAGGCTGAACAGCTCCAATTCTCTCAGCCTGTCTTCATAGGAGAGGACACTTGGCTGCATGGAATCTCTCACACACGTACAGGGCTGATCCATGAACTGCTTCCCAACAGCCCATCAGAGACAAGCAGCCATTTATACAGAACAGAGACACATGAATGGCAAACACCTCTCTCAGCTAAAGAAACCCATGGATTCACAAGAAGAAAATTACAACAGACTCATAAGGGACTCAGGCTTCACCACACAGGGGCAAACAAACCTTCTCCTTGAGGAGCAGCAATGACTCAGCCCCACCAGCTGGGAAAAACTACCAGATGGAGCCGGGCATTTTCTTAGCACAGGAAAACCTCACTGGGGAGAGGGCAGTGCTCATACCCACCCCCTGTGAGGTTTGGGATGAAAAGAAGCAAAGTTTCCTGCTGAGCCCTCCTGAAGGAGCAGCAATGCTCTCCTGGCCACCCCAGAGCCCTTGGTGTCACTTTGAGGCCACCTCTCCTGGCAGCCAGGGTAAGCCCAGCTGCTGGTGCCACCCTCCGTGTTCCCTGCCCACAGAAAGGGAACACAGTGGTGTGCCAGCTTTACCAACAGGGCTGGGAAGTTAAAATGCAAACAAGCTCATTTGGTGCTATCTTAGCTGGGTACATGGGGAAATCATCTGGCTTTTACGTTCCTGCAGAACAGGAGATGTTCTCCACTGGCAGGGCCTCCCCAGTGCCTCTGCTGAGGAAAGAAAAAAATTCCTCCACCCTTGGCTGTGTCTGCAGGATCGGTGTCCAAGCAGGCACAAAGCGAGCGTGCTGGAGCACGGCTGCAGAACAGGGACAAGCCATGCCGTGTGTCCCCTCAGGGTGACAACACAGCTCAGTGGTGGCATCCCAGGAAGAGACTGGCAGCTGAGGCTGCTTGTTCCTGCAGACAGCAGCTGCTGCTCCCAGGGATGGGAGCTGGGAGTCTGGGTCATCTCTCCGTGACAGTCCTGACAGCAGCAGACACATGGGGACAGCTGGGAGCACAGCAGAGTGCAGGGAAGAAGGAGCAGCTTTCATTTAAAAAACACGGACATTGTGTTCACTTGAACGCTTCAGTTGAAGTGACCAAAGCCCAGCTGGATGAGCAGGCTGTCAGCAAGCACTGTGACTCACCCCACAGAGCTCCTCTTCCTGACTCAGCCCTGAAAGATCCATCAAGGGCCTCGTGGGAGAGGCTCTTAGGAGACACTTCTGTGTTTGTGGCTGCTGCTGGAGAGCTTCCAAAATGCCAGAATACCTTTGCTCAGGGGATCCTTGCCCTGCTGCTCTGGGAAGCTCATACAGCTGCTGGAGCCTTGTGGAGCACCTTTTCCAGCCTCAGAGCCATTGCCATGCAGCCTCTTTTGTTGACAAACTTCCACACACCTGCCCACACTTCCCAATGCCCAAACCACTGTTACACCCCAGATTTGACCAAGCCACAGAGCACAGAGGTGCTGGGTGCACCTCCGTTATCTGTGGAGAGATTTTTAGATTCCATGACAGTCCCTGCAGCCATGGGAAGCATCTCGACGCCCCAGCAGCCAGGCAGGCATGCAAAGAGCCCGGTGCCAGGAGAGCTCAATCTGCGCTGGGCAGGCAAGGCAGGAACCACTGCCTGCACTTGAGAGAGCTGCCTGCAAGCATCCAAAAGCGTGTTCTGCTCCCTGCACTGCTGAAACCTCACATGATCAGGAAACTCGTGCTCGGAGCCAGGGCTGGGATGCTCAGGACTCAGTATCACCTCTAGGACAGTCTCCTTCTCCCATTGACGAAGCTGTTTGTGCCTCCATAAAAATGGATTTGCTTCTTCCACCCTGAGCTGACACATTTCAGGGAGCAAAGGCTGTCTCCTCCTGTGCATCCAGATGGCCTCGCCCCCAGGATCCCTGTCCCCACTGAGAGGCAGGCTGTCACTGCAGCACACAGCACCAGCCAGCTCGACAGCCTCGGAGCAGCACCGAGAGAGCTCTTGGTGCAAAAGTGACAGCACCTTGCAGGTATCTTGCATCCCATCCCCTCAAGTGTTCCAGGCCAGATTGGACAGGGCTCTGAGCAACCTGGTCTAGAGGAAGGTGTCCCTGCCCCTGGCAGGAGGCTTAGAACAACATGAGCTTTAAGGTCCCTTCCAACCCAAAGCATTCTGTGGTTCTGTGATCTGTCACTGTGACCATGTGAGCACCACAGCTCTATTAATGAAAAGCTGTTAGGTTGCAGCTTTGATCCTCAAGCTCCCAGGGGCTGTTTTTGCTTAGGATGGGTCTTCATGGGTCATTGCCAGCCCTGCTGTTCTCTCCCCTCCCGTTTGACTATGCCCTCCCTCCCTCCCTTCTTACCCCCATCACCCATTTGGTGGCACAGTGACATTTAATCTTGTGTCGTAGCCAATTCCACCAGACAAGCCAAGATGCAGTTTGGATTCATAGCCCATGGCCCACTGAATAAATCCCCCCAGCTTGTTCACCCCTCAGTTCCCAAGCCACCATCACTGCTGGGATAACACCAGGAGAGTTATTGAGTCTGGCAGCTGCCCAAATTGCCCCCATAAAACAGAGCTATAGCAACTCATGGCCATTTAGTGCCTCCACTGCTGAATACACCACAGGACCCAGCATTCTGCCAGCGCCCTGGAAATGCAAATTAAAACATGGCTGTTCAAGGGAGGTTTTGCTATTCCCATGCCCTAAGCAGAGATGAATTTCACGGAGCCACATTTCACATCTGTCCTCACATGCTGCGGCGTCAGGCGCAGAGCACAGGAATAGACATGAGACAAAATTCCAGCTGCATCTCGAAATAAATCCGAGTGCAGTTTTACTGCTTGCCTCTCAGCTGTCCCCTCGGTCCTGCCTGTCTCATTTCTCCCTCTGCCAAGGGGGGTGATGGACCCAGCCAGGGTGTGACCCTGTTCAGAGGAAAACCTTTCTCTGGGGCTGCAGGAGAAAATGGTGGAGACCAGGGGGAGCTGAGCAGGAGGAGGATGCCCCGGAGGGTCCCCCCACTTGGTGACATGGGCATAAAGGAGATCTCTGTCCTCTCTGCAGCACATCTTGGCATTGCCACTGGGCTGGGCGTGTTGGTGGCTTGGCAATCAACCTTATTACATGGCTTCTTGGCTTTATGGCATCAGGACCAGCAACTCCAGGACCATCCAGTCCAGGTCCCTCACGGGAATGCCTCTGCCATCCTCTGTGCCCGCCTGCCTCTGGATGCCAACACCCCACAGCTCGGCTTTCTCCCCTGCAGGACCCAGCCTGGGGCTCTGCATTCCTGCTGCGAGAACAGGAGCTTTGCTTCAGCCTTCTGGAACTCCCGATGACCTACAGGGAAACAGGAATTGCAAACACTAAAGAAGCTCCCTCTGCCTAAGCTCCTGCTTTATATTCAAGCTGTCCTGACAGGCGTTTGTCAGGAACAGAGGATGCGGTGTTCTCCGTCTGCAGTGTGTCTCCGTATGGCAGCGCTGGCAAAATCAACCATTTCTACTCAGGGCTGTGAAATTCAGCCTGGGAGGTCTGTCTAACCCTCCTGACCTCCAATTTCCCAGCTAAAATCACTTTTTGTTGTTTGGAGAAGAGCCAGACTCCCTCCTGGCGCTGCTGGAGGCTCTCCCCTTCCCAGCCTGTGGGACAGCATTCTCCCATCTCCCTCATGCCTGCAGTGCTGCAGTGGCAGAGCCATCCCCCTCCACTGTCAGCCCAGAAAAGGGGCAGAATATGGGGGGGGAAAAAGCTATTTCTCAGCGTGATTTCATCCAGGAGATGATGGTAGAACATCACTTACCCACTTTTCCTTCCCAGCCTGAAACCCGACCTGTCCTCATAGCCTGTAATAACATATGTGAATTAATTCACTGGAGCTGTAGTGCCAAAATAGGGCTGAAACTCTTTCCCTTGGTGCAGAGCCTGGTCCGAGGGGCAGGTGGGAGCCCTGGGGACAATGGGGCAGCAGCTCAGCCCCGCCAAGAACAGCCCTGACTGAAAGCCTCCTAAACTCCCACAAAAAAAGGGTTTCTGCAGGGGGAAACTCTGTGAAACACAATTAAAACATTCAGGCAGCAAATCCACAAAATCTCCTTCTCCAGCAGTGTCCTGCAGCCCTCTTGCTTTGGCTGAGCATTCCAAAGGCCGTGATGGAGACAGAGGTTCAGGGGTGACAATGCCTGGGAGCTGCTGGGCTCTCAGCACCCAGAGAGGTTTTCCTGCAGGGATGCTCCTGGGTACACTGCAGAGGAACGCCAGCCTTGCTCAGAAGCATCCGGCCGGGTGTGTTTGAGCACCGAGCAGCCTCTCACAGACAGAGCTGTGTCAAACACCAAATCCCTGTCGTTAGCACAGGCTGAAGACCCTGGAGGAGTTAACGCGGGGGAAAAAGAGGCTCAGACAAGGAGAGAGTGGTGGCGCATGTGACTGCTAATCCCATCTGCCGTGGGTCTTCCTGCCCTCCGGCTGCTGCGATGGAAGAGCAGGGTGGGGAGATGTCCCTCTTCCCAAACCAGCACTGGGCAAAGCAGGGATTTGCCAACATTCATCCCAACAAACGCCCCCAAGCAGCAAAGAGGAGCGTGTGGGCTTTCCCTGCCTTTTTTCGCACTTTTCCTTGCTCTCTGATCCGGTGGAGCATCTCCCACCCTCGAGTGATGCTGGGGACGAGGATGTCTGTGCTTGCAGAGGGGTGATCCATCCACCACGGGGACACGTGTGGAGCGGAGCAGAGCCCCTGTCCCCAGGGCTGTGGCTGTGACAGAGTGGCCGTGACCCCAGAGAGCCCATCCTCGAGCAGGGATCCCTGCTTGTCCCGTCGCACTCTGGCTGCTGCTGCAGAAGGCAGCTGCAGCTATTCCTGCTGGGAGGTGTAAGACGAGCCTTTGCCAAGGGCCAGGGGAGGCTCTGCTAATTCACAGCTCCTTCGCACAGCTCGCGCTGCTTCCCTAATGCGCTCCTGGCTGCTAAGGAGGTGAGACTTGCTGATCCAGCACAGCATCACATGCTGGAGGAAGAGACGCTCAGGCTGGGACAAGTCCTGAAAAACCTATGGCTGTGTAAATGGGGACCACGCTTTGATCAGTGAGAAAAAAAAAATTAAAAAAAATGAAGCCTGATTGCACTTTTTCCACCCCCCGCCCCCCTGAAGTAAATCATCGACAGAATAAGGATATTTGTAGGTCCCTGTCAACACTTCAGAGGCCAAGGGAAGGGGCAGCTGGGACCTGTGACTCTGGCTGGTGGTCCTGCACACTGCATCCCTCACCCAGAGCCTCCAGGGATGCACAAATCCCCCTTTATTTGCCATAGGATTAAACTTTGCTGGGAAATAGAGCCTTGGATTTATTTTCTTCTCTGCTCTTCCTCTTTTGGAAAGGAAAAAAAACACCCAACTCCTCACATCATTCATGATGGCCATGATTCTGTGCATCTGTGAAAATCAATCTGAAGATCACATCATCTATGGCTCCATAAATTGACTGAGTCCCAGGGGAACATGTGTGGGAGGGAGAGAGAGTCTGGCCGAGGCCTGGCTTTCAAAAACAACCCGTTCTTATCCCTGATCCCTCTCCCTTGCACCCCAAGAATCACTCTGCTGAAGCCTGGAGCTGCCCACAGGATGTGTCACACCCGTGCCAGGGTCCCTGTGGCAGCTCATCCATGCACTGCAGGGACACCCAGCTCCAGTCTGCAGTGCCTCTGAGCTGAGCACAGAGGGTGATTTTGGATTATTTTGGCTGCAAGTCACCCCTGCTGGGTTTCCACCCACTCGCCCAGCCCTTCCAGCATCCAACTGCCCCATGCCAGGGACACCTGGAGAGCCCTGCTTTGGGGAGAGGGAGGTTCCAGCTGGGAAAGGAGAGCAATTAATGCTTTTGGCATTCATTTAGAAGCCAGAATTGTGTTGGTTTGGGGTTATTTTTAATTATCTACACAGAAATAGCAAAGTCAAATGAACAGTGGGCTCCTTCCTGCTCAGTGGAGTTTCAGCAGGAGATGGGATTGTGAGACAAGACAAGCTCAGTCCTGCCCATCCCCTTGCTTCCTGCTGCCTGTAAAGCCAAAGGTGACACAAAAGAGCTCCCCAAGACCTCCTGGGAGACAGCCAGTACCAGCAGGCTCTTCAGTGCACTGGTAGGGGTCAGTTTCCAGGGAATTCCATGGGATTTCACCTGCTCACCAGACCCCCTGCTCCTCTGGCAAGCACATATGCAGTGCTACATCACAGAGCAAGGCAGATCAGTGTCGAGAGACAGAAATTAATGAGAAGAACAAAAAATAGAGGTGCTGAGCCAGGCCAGGCCGTTCCAGCCCTTCAGGGAGAACAATCCTTGTGAGCACTTCCCACTTCCCTGGGGAACACAGTGGTTCTGGAAAAGGAGTGAGGTTGTATGGGGTTGTTTGTCAGTGGGGTGCTCACCTGTGGGGAATGCTCATCCATGGGGGAATGTTCACCTGTGGGAGTGAAAGGAATGAGGGATTTGTCTTTCCAAACAAGCTGGTAGCTAAAACTAGCACTGAGAAATAGAAGAAACAATGGGAAGGATTCCACTGTTTGATGAATGGAATGAGAGAGATTTGTGTTTACAAACTGTGGGTCTGATGATAAATAAAATTAGATACAGAGAGATGAAAGAAACAATGGGAAGAACCATGAATTCCACAGGAATTCCACTGATTGACACAAGGAAAAGGAAAAGGAGATGGGGGTTAGAAGGGTGTCTTAGGCAGTAGGCATTTCGGGAAGTCTGTGCCTCTCAAGTACCTCAGCCAATGGAGAAAGAGAGAGGGAAATGTGGCCAGGAAATTAGGATAAAAAGGAGGCTGCATCCTTTAAAAATTTGAGAGACCCCATGGGAGACGCCCATTGACCTGCGCTTTTATTGGAATAAAGTTACAGGACTACTCTGTCTCCTTTTTGGACATAAACCTCTGATGCTGGTGGATTAAATTTCCTGATAGGGGAATGGAGCTTACCCATGGGGGGATGCTCACCTGTGGGGGGCTGCTCCTCCACGGGGAATGCTGTCTCCAGGAACCATGGATGCTGCCAGCCCACAGCTCCACGTGGCTCCCGGTGTGAGTAAGCACCAGCCCCACTTCAGAGCCCACGCACATCCTTGGTGTGCTCCTGAGTGCCACCAGAGGAAGGAAGAAGAAGGAGGAGGATGAGAGCCACCCTGGCATCTCCAAACCCTGCCCCCTCACCCTTGAACGGGTAGATTTTAAACACCTTGCTAGGATAGGAAAAAGGAAGAGAAAATGTTTCATTCTTTCAAGTTCCTGCCCTCTCCTCTTGTCCTTTACACCCCCGAGGGACTTGGGTTTGGCTCCAGCAGCTGCATAGCCAAGATTCCCTTGTTTTGCTGGAGGACTGAGCAGGGTCCCCAGCAGATGTTTGACCAGAGGACCAGAGCCAGGCTTCCCTTGCAGGGATGCACAATTGCTGACATCCTGCCTATACAATAATCCAGGGAGCCTTTAGGAAAGAGCCCGTGCCTGCAGAGCTGCAGATGTGCCCAGTGCCATGGGCCTTCATTTGGCTTTGCAAGAGGGAAAGCAGGGCAGAGACAGAGAGAGAGAGAAAAGAAAAAAAATGCAGCGATGAGGCCTCTTCCCAGGAAGGCCTTTTCCCAAGAGGAAGAGCCAGGTTACAGGGTGATGATCTGCAGCTGTCCCAGCACAGGGCTGTTCATGTCCCCCAGGTACCTGGATTAAGCCAGGCCATTCACAGCGCTGCTGCCAGGGGCTGGGACTGCCCCCACCTCCCGGGATCCTGGGCAGCTCTGCTGGGACTGGGGCTTGGGAGGGTCCTGGAGCACACAGGGCAAGGTGAAAGGAGCACACACAGACCAGGTTTTTGGGCTCTGGTGGCCCTGCCCCCAGCGGCTCCTCAAGGAGGAGCAGCCCCAGCACTTCTGGCAGCCGCACACCAGCAGCATCTGTTTCTGGGGTACTTTTGTTCCCAATTTATCCCCTGTCTCCTGGAGCTATTATAAGCAGGTACAATCTGCATTGCCATTGTTATTCAGATGATGTACAGATAATTTTAACCTTTCTGTTCCATTTGTCAAGGGGCTTTTTTTAGCCTCTGCGCCTGCCAGGTGGAGTTCTCGCTCTCCAACAGCGAGGCTCCTCGTTTTGCAGCTCCAGTTTCCCTTGTGAGGGTGAA
This sequence comes from Toxostoma redivivum, assembly GCA_013397375.1. NCBI lineage: Eukaryota > Metazoa > Chordata > Aves > Passeriformes > Mimidae > Toxostoma > Toxostoma redivivum. Next base: position 866,927 of record VXBI01002866.1, on the reverse strand, counting down.
GCTCTGCCTCTGCATTGCTCTGGGTATCTTCTTCATGGCCTCAGATATTTTAGGGAGTCTGGGGAAATGTGGTAGAGCGCTCAAGTAGCTGCATTCATCACTCTTCCTCATACGAGCATCCGAGGTGGAGTTCCATGGGATGTCTGTCAGAGACCTCCACCCTCCAAAGGCTTTCAGAGCTTTTGGAGCAGCTCATACTTAAAACAGTCACTTCAAGGAATGTTAATGCAGCACTTCTGGCCCACACAGGAGGACATCCTCTCCTCAAACTGCTTCCAGCAGCACTGCAAAGTCCTCAGCACTGAAGGTGGCATCACCACCCTGCAGAGCCTTCCCCACAGTCATGGCTGCAGATCACTTTTTTGGCTATAAAATGGGAACTTACTTCCCAGCCTGAAAAAATACTGGGCTGTCATTGCATTTGTCGCCTCGGGAAGTGCTCTCAAAGCTGGGCCATCTCCTGGAACTCTACACTTCCCACTGAAAACTTTTTATCACTTCATGAGCCAGAGAAGTGAAAACCAGATCTGGCAGCATTTTGGAAATAAAGGGAAATGTGCACAAAGTGAAGGGCAGGATAAAACCAGTTCCTACTACAGGTCATTTGGGCTTAGTCCTTGGTGGCACCACACTTGTGAAACACACAGGGTGAACCTCAGCTCAAGGTGGTTCAGAGAAGGTGACTGCCTTCATCCTTCCCTGAGCTCTTCTTGGCACAGTACTGGGAAAGAAGGAGAGTGTTCTAGAAAAGCCATAGACCATCCCTGCCACCTGAGCTAAGCCTGGAGGCTGCCACAGGCTGCTGCCTCACCTCTGGCTGCTGGAGAAGTTTTCCTTCTTCAAACACTCCCGCACAAAAGAAATGTAAGGTGTTCCTTTGCTTGACAACTCACCCACAAGCTTTGAACCAGGCAACAGCATCTGCATCCACCTGGCATCTCTCGAGTGCAGGCATGGAGGAGTGGCCAAGCTGTTTGGATGCCCCAAAGGCATGGATTCCAGCTGATCCCATCCCACAGATCCCATCCATTTCCATGCTTGATGGTGCTCCCTTGCATTTTTCTAGTGGTAAGATGTCACCATGATGCTCTTGGCCTCCCCTGGCCAGTTTTCTGCAGTGCCACCATTAACAGCTCCTCAGGCTCCTGCCCCTGGCTCTCCCAGCTCCCTCAGATCCCAGTACCCCCCAGCCCATGGAAGCAGCCAGGTGTGAACCACAGCTAGCCCAGGATATCTCAAATATCCTCCTTGCCCCTCTCCTTCACAGCCCCCCATCCTGCCTGGGGTTGCAGAACACCCCATCCCACGTGATGGCAGTGCCAGCACAGGTTGTGTGCCTCCCCCTCCTTGCCATGGGGACCTTTTGCAGGGGTCCATGACATTACCCAGAGTCCCCACAACCCCACCAGCACGGGAGGGTCAATGAAACCAATTCTGCAGCAGTTCTTTACAACAAGGTTTTATTTTTCTTTCCTTTTGACAAAAAACATTGAGGAGTTGTACATTGTTGGTGGTCAGCTCGGTTCCCCGTTTGGGTCCAAACGAGCACATTATGTTACAACATCCCGCCCCAGAGCCTGGGGGATGAAGGCAGAGCATCTCCCACCCACCCTCCACAGTCCCAGGAGACACCAGCCCCACACCGGGGGGGCTCTGCCGTCCAAGGCCTCCTGGGGGGACAGGAGGATGGTGCTGGGACAGCCAGCCTGAGGGGACAGCGGGGCTCTGTGTGCCAGGGCTGCCANAGATCTGCAGGGCTTTGAGTCGAGTCCCAGCACCGAACTGGGAACCAGTTGCATGCTACTGGTGACCTCCTGCCTGGGCAGGGCGTGTCCTATGCAGGCAGAGGCTGAAATACATCCCACTCCCCATCCTGCCTCCCGTGGCCCAGCACGGCCACAGCCACCGACGTCGAGTGCAGTGGCACGGTCTTGGTGTCCGGGAGGCGGAGGAAATGTCCAAAAATCCACAGAGGAGGGATTGTACAGCATCAAAGCCGAGTCCTGCGCCTTGGAAAGAAGGCACAGGCTGCGCTGGTGCCTTGGGGCTGGTTTGCCTCCCCCCGCGGCACAGTCCATCCCTGGTTCTCCTGGGGCTGTTTTTGGTTTCAGAGATGCGCTGTGGAGGTGCCGCCTGTCCCCGCAGGTCCCTGTCCGTCCCCGCTCCTGGGGCTGCTCCAGTAGAGACAGGAGCGGGACGTTTTCGGACCCTTTCCGAGTAAAAAGGGGCTCTGTTTTGTTGCACACAGTTTCTGTACCTTAGTTAAACACAGGGCGGACATGCCAAAAAGCTCAGGTTCGGGCACTGCAGCCCGGTGGCAGCGCGGATGCGCCCCGGGGGCCGTGCCCCACCCCGTGCCACCACTGCGGAGCATCACCAACACCGCTCGCCGGCCCCATGCCGGGGCTGAGGAGAGAAAAGCGCCCAAAAAGCTCGAAATCCGCATGAAACGTGCCCCCGCTTCGAGAGCATCGCTGCCTCCCTCCCACCCGCCAGGCACAGACACAAAAAGCCGCCTCCTCCCCTCCCCGCGGGCTCTTACTCAGAGCCCGGCGCATTGTCAGACACCTTTCCGCATTTAGAAGGAGACGATACCGACACCTATATTTAGAGCAGGTACGGCATCGCCTTCCCCGGCCCCCAGCAGCACGGCGTCCCTGGTCCCCGATCCCACGCTGCCGGCCAGACCCGGCTCTCCCAAATTCCGCCACAGGGAATTTGCAGCTTCAGGATGAAGCCGCAAACTGCTCACGGATGGCTGGAAGGGAACAGGTGATGCCCGTGTCCCCCGCCACCACCAGGCACCTTCCCCACGGCTGCATGGGATGTGGTTTGTCCCCAAGAGGTGAGAAAGGGGATGCAGCATCTGAGCCAAAGCTAGAGAGCTCTGCCTGAGGAATTTTTGGATCCCTGGGCAGGTGGAAGTGTCTGTTTGGGAAGCAGCAGGGACAGCAGAGGTGCTCCTCACCATCAGGACCACTGGAAGCAGGAGGAGCTTTGGGCCCTGTGATGGGTATACAGAGGGCACTCTGACCATTAGAAAGAGGGGGTTTGGTCCATGCACGAGCCCTGGAGCAGGAAGCCTTCGGAGCCACTGGGATTTGCTTCTCACAAAGCAGAGCTCCTTTGGGGGAGCTCACAAAGCGATCAGGGCAGGCGCTGATCTGCACATGCAGGAGCAGGGCACTTTGTGCATCTTTCAGTCAGGAGAAGACAGGAGCTACCCAAGGCCAAAGCAAAGCCTGGCCAGAGCTGCTGCTCAGCCGGACAACAGCCCCAAGGACCCAGACCACAACAACCTTCAGCAAAGCAAAGCCATGGGCAGGAGAAAAGGCAGGGCCAGGGCTGTGCTGCCTTTACCTGCCCATCCCCACATCCCATCTCCACACACGGCCACCACCACGCCTGGTCCAAATGCACCGAGCATCCTCCAGCCCACAGAGCAAGCCCTTCCCTGAGGCTCCAAAAGCACAGCACCCTCCAGCCCCCCAGGACCACGCTGGGGCTGATGACAGACACAACTCATAGCAGAAACACACACTAGTCACCAGGGTGAGCCACCCATCACCACAGGCCACCAGCAGCACCTCCCCGGGCTGGCACGCACAGCACTGCACCCACAGCTTGGATTGTTGAGAGCTGACAGCACATAATTACCGGATTAATTAATGACTGGCACTGAAGGTGGCTCTGTTCTGCATTTTCAGCGTTTGCAGGAGGGCTGAGCCACCCTGCCCACCCCCTGGATGATGCTCTTGGACACCCACCTGCCCCCACACTGGGGCTGTGGGGTTTGCACATCCAGCCCCCCATGGCAGCCCTTCTCCAAAGGGATGCCAGGCCCCAGGAGAAGGCAGAGGCCATGGCTTCAGGGGAAACAGAGGCAGGTCTGGTGCCAAAGCCAGCCAGATCTGCCTGGAGGACAGATCTTAAGGTACATCATGCACTCACATCTTCACTCCCCTGAGGACATGGATACCTTCCTTTCCTGGGAAAACAAGCAAAGAGGCCTCTGAGAGGTTTGCCATCCTCCCCTTGGCACTGCTAGTGCCAAGCGAGCGCTACTCCTGGGGACAGCCCTATCCTCATCCCTTGGGCATCCCACTCCTGCAGGCACTGAGCTGCCCAAGGAGCCCTCGCCACAGCCGTCTCTAACAGAGCAAATGCAATTCCCACAGCTGGAAACACCTGGGAGAGGGAGCAAGGTGACATTCCCAATGCTCTGTACAGCAGCCCCCTGGGGAGGCTCAGTCCTGCCCCCACCAAAGCAGGGTGCAGGCAGCAGGAGCCCCCAAGGGGCTCCCCAGCATTGTCAGGTGATTAAAACAAATCTACGTATGTGTATATCTTTATATATACAGCATATAAATATATATACACACACACCCCGTATATACACACACAGGCACACCTAGAGTTCTCCGTATATAAATAAATATATGTCAGTGGGAGACAGGATACATTTGGCAGCACTGAGCCCCCCAGCCGCAGTACAAACCAGTTTTGCCCCCTCTGGCAGCCAGAGCTGCTCTGGTCTGTCTGGGTGCATCCCAACCCCTCATCCCCTGCACCCCACCATGGCATCATGCCCTTTTTCTGGGCGGGATGAGACCCTCGGGGAGGAAAATTCAAAGCCACAGCAGCACAAGCCCAAGCAACAGAGCAAAGGGGGTCCCTTGCATGCCTTTGCTGGGACTCTCCGGCCATAGGGAGCAAAAAACCATCGGGAGGAGCTTTCCCGGGGATCCCTCTTGGAGCAGGGAGTGGGGCCGTGGCTGGGGGTGGCTCTCCCTTGTCGCCCATCACACTAGCCCGGCCAGGCTGCTCCACTGCCGCCCATCAAATGCTTCTCTGTGCAGAAAAAAAAAAGTTATAGTAATAAATGAAAGTCGACAGATTTTAATTTTTTTTTTGCACAAAGACTTTTTTTCCCCCGTTTCTTTTCTTTTTTTTTTTTTTGTTGGTGTTTTTTGTTTTTTTTTGTTTTTTCCTTTTCCTTCCCCCTCCGTTCCGGTCGGTTTGGGTTNGCGCTGCCCCTCGCCGCCGCCGCCGGTAGTGCCCGTTCGGCATCTGCCAGCTGTGCCGCAGCGGCGGCGCCGAGCCGATGGTGTTGGAGCGGCCCAGGCTGGTGGCCACGGCCGCCTCGAAGGTGAGCGTCTCCTCCTCACCGCAGTCTGAGGCGTGCGAGTCGTCGTGCAGCGCCAGGTAGGGCTCGGAGATGTAGCGCTGCGGCGTGGACTGCCGGCTCTGCTTGCCCGCCGGGGAGCTGGAAGACTCGGCCGGGCCGGCCGTGCTGGGATCCAGGCTGGAGGAGAGCAGCGGCGAGCCCCCCTCGCTCTCGTCGGCGGGGGGAGAGGTGTCCCCGGCGTGCCGCAGCATGGAGGCGTAGGACAGCAGGGGACGCGGCTTGGGGGGCACCGGCGGCAGCTGGCGGCGACCTCGCCGGGGCGTGCTGGTGTCCGAGATGGAGGGGATGGAGCTTTCGCTCAGGGAGCCCATGCCCTGCAAGGCACCGGGACGCGCTGGGGAATGCAGGCAGCGCCGCGCCGCACCGCATCGCACCCCCTCTGCCCTCACACCCTGGGATCCCGCAGAATCCTCTGTCCTAAAAGGATGATTCTGCCCCGTCCCTGCCTCGGGGTCTGCCCCACGATGCCTCCTGAGGGCAGAGCTCGTCGCGGTCTGCAGCTTCCTCGCAAAGGGAAGCACGCTGATCTCTGTGGTGACCGAGGGAACAGCGTGAAGCTGTGTCAGGGGATTCTTAGGTTGGATTTTAGGGAAAAGTGCTTCACCCAGAGGGTGGTGAGGCACTGGAAAAGGCTCCTCAAGGCAGTGGTCACAGCACCAAGACCGACAGAGCTCAAGATGCATTCAGACAATGCTCTCAGGCACATGGTGGGATTCCCAGGGCTATCCTGTTCAGGGACAAACGTTAGACTGGATGATCCTTGTGCTCTGTTCCAACTCGGGATATTCTATGATTCCATGCTCTTGGTGGTCAAAAGACAAAAGCATTCCCAAACCCGCTGCAGGAAGAGCTGATGGCTTGCCATCTGCTGCTCTCCATGGGTGGCGTCTCCATGGGTGGCCTCAAGCTCACTCAAGCACTGGCATCTCCAGGCTTGTGTAGCTGGGGCACCTTGACCTTGGCAGGGAGCAGATGCCACAGCAGCAAGAGCATCAGCACGAGAGCCACCCCTGTCCCCAAATGCTCTGCAGAGTGCCCCAGCAGCCCCAACCTGCTCAGCTCACGGGAGACACAGAGATGCCACCACCAGGAGATGACACAGTTCAGAGCTCCCAGAATTAGGGCTTATCTTCCCGGTTTTCACAAGGAGCTTTTTCTGTGCTTCCCTTTATGCTTAGGAAGGGATCTCTGGCACCCACCTGCCTGCTGGGTGTCTGTGACCTGCCCTCGCTGGGTGACCGGGACTCGCGCCGCCGCTCCGGTGACTCCTCCTGTGCCGGGGGACTCCTCTCCTCAGAGTTGCAGCGGGAGATGTCAGGGGACAGCAGGTGCTTGCGCTCTTTGGATCGGCCCCGCTCCCTGCCCGAGCGGTGCCCCTCGGACCGGTGGCCTGCAGGATGCCCGTGTCAGTCCCCACCATCCCCTGTGCAGCAGCAGGGAACGCTCGGCCAGAGGGTTTTTGGGGATTTTTTGGGCTCACCCGAGTCAGCGTTGAGGCGCCGGGCGGACAGCTGGAGCGAGGAATGGTAGCTGCGCCGGCGGGACTTGTAGGTGTTGTCGCTGCTGCGCTCCATGGAGAACTCATCCAGCCAGGAGCTGTTGGGCCGCTTGTCCCGGATGGTGGAGAACGATCTCCGCATGGAGCTGGTGTCTGTCACCACCTGCAAGCAACCCCGGCCAGCCGGGGACAGCGTTAGCGCCAGGCAGGGCTGGGGGTGAAGAACGACCAGTTCACCCCCACCACGGGGATGGCCACCCTGTGCGATGGGGAAATCCGGGGTGGGGGGCAGCCAGCCTGAGAACAGCCCCCCAGACGATCTCTGCACAAATCAGGGGTGGGAGGAAAGCGGGGTTCAGCCTTGGAGCTCGTGGGCTCGCCTGCCCCAGCCGGCTGGAGCTGTGCTGCACAAGCCAAGGCAGAGGATCCAAGCCCAGGGGCTGGGGGAGAGCAGCAGCACCTCCTGCTGTGCGTGGGGACACGGAGGGTACCAGACCACTGCCCCCCAGGCTGCGTCCCCAGCATCCCTCCCCACCAGGAAAACAGGGTCAAGAGGAGCAATCATTGAAAAGATTGTTGGCAGAGAGGGGTCCCCCAGTGCCACTTGCACTGTGTTCATTTTTCCAGCTGCCACCACTTTTCCACACGCCTCCCTATTCTTCCTTTATTCTCACATCCCCATCCTTTTCCCCTACTCATTCCCCATCTCCCCCCTCACACTGTTGTTTTATCTTCCCTTTCCTTTTCTTTCTCCCTCCCATGCTTCTCCTTCCTACTTTCTCCCCTAGTTACACCCTGTGTTTTCACATGTTATGGAGAAAACATCACCTCCTTCCATACTTCCTTTGCTTAATTCTAGCAGCTCTTTGCCACTGCAGCCTCAGGCTGTTCTCCATCTCCTCTCACCTTTCCTGCTCCCATCCCCTCCTTCTGGTCACTTCCTTTGCTGACGAATGGCCAAGAAAGCCCATGAGACAAAGCCTGCCTTTGTCTTCACATCCCCACAAAGTGCCACACCAGGACTTGGTGCCTGCACCACGATGAGAAAGCAGGCCCAGAGATTTCACAGCAACACCAAACCCCAAAAAACATCTGTTTCTTGGGGGAGGCTGAGCACAGGACACAACAACAGAGAAACCAGGCAGACAGATGAGGAGGTGAGATGTGTCCTGGGTTCCCCTGGACAGACAGAGAAGTGCATGTGTTGGGACAATGAGAAGACATTTCATCACCTGTGGTCACTGACAGCTGGGCTGGGGCTCCTCAAACCTCAGCCAGTGTCCAGGACTGGAGGAAAGGAGGGGGTGTCCCACAGTGGGGAGAATCTGCTGTCTCCTGGCATGGTCCTGGACCTCCCCCATGAGCCAGGAGATGGATCCCCCAGGCTGCTCTCTGCTGCCAGTGTCCCCCCTCGTAGGGCACCAGCAGCTCTCCTACTTGTGCAGCACCCAAAGAAGGGGAGAAGCTCTGATATGAGGGTGCTGGGGATGCCACGGGGCTCAGCACAGAGAGAAGCCCCAGCGTGATCTGGCAGCCTTTGATCAGACCCAGCACCTGTGGGGGCTTTGCTTGGTTTTACCTGGGGATCCACAGTGAGACGAGGCATGGAGGAGGCCCTCCCAGAGACAGCGTGGTCCTGAGTGTCCACGGGAAGGTAGCTGCCACGGTTAGAGGGCTGCACTCTTTGAAACTCCCTAACCTCTGGCTCCTGGAAATAAACACACAGCCAAGCTCTTGGGATGGGCTTGGAGCAGGGCAGCACGCTGCTTCGGCCTCCTGGCAGGGGACAGCCCTGCTTGCTCAGCCAGGGGCAGAATTTGAGTTGACCAAAAACAGGTGGTGAAACACTGGCACAAGTTGCCCAGAGAGATGGTGGATTCTCCCTCTCTGGAAGTGTTCAAGGCCAGGTTGGATGGGGCTCTGAGCAACACAATCTGGTTGAAAATGTTCCTGCCCATGGCAGGAGGGTTGGAACTAGATGAGCTTTAAAAGATCCCTTCCAACCCAAACTATTTGATGATTCTGTGAAAAACAGACTCTAAGTCGTTAGAATTCATCACATTGCCACTGAAAAATGCTCTCCAGCTCACAGTCCCCAAGTGAGCCCTGATGTGGTGCTTCAGGCTTGCATGATGGCCAGCTGCCCTTGCACCTCTTCAGCAACAGTGGAAGCCCTGCCTCGGTCTGGAGACACCCTGATTGCTCAGGGTATAACTCCTTCTTTTACCAGGAGGAGACAAATGGATGGGATTTTGTTTCTGACCCTGCTTCAAAAGCTTCCTGGCCACATCCCTGTTAAAAGAGCACACACTGCCCATAGCACTTACATGCTTTGGTTAATTCCGTTTTTAGGGGACTCTGTGGATGTTCACGTTCACTCACGGTGTCGAGGAGATGGGCACAGAGTGACTCTGGAGTTCATTAGAAGGTGACTTTATGGGGGCAGGGGGATTCTCATCTGCCACCCTCTCCACGTGACCAAGGCAGGGGACACCTGCCTGTGTCATGCACAGGCGACACAGAGCTACAGACCCTGGGGACACAGACTGGGCTGGGCACCACACTGCGTGGGGTGGTGCAGGAAGGCACACGCAGACATGGAGATATATAGACATGTGTGATATATATAGATATGTGATATATATAAAAATGTGATATATATATATACACACACAGACAGACAGGCCAGCACATGTGTGAGGCCAGAGAAGGCTGCTCCTGCTGGAGACAGCTTGGCTGGGGACTGGGGACACCACCACTGACAACAAAATGGACACGAATCCAAAAACATCAGATACCATCACTCAGCACGGGGTAACCCACTGACATGAGTGCTCAGTGGAAAAAATAGCCTGTGGAGAGAAGGATATTTTACTGCAGGACATTGGTCATGGCTCTCGCCCCAAAAGCACTTGTGCTGCCTTGGCCCCATGGATCAGGGCAGGTCCAGGGATGGCTGTGTCCCCAGTGCCAGAGACAAGGGGCAGAGCCCCAGCTGGAAGACATCCAGGGATATTTGTCCCCGGTTTTGGATCTGTGCGTGACCCAGCAGCTGCCATCCCTGTGCTGTGCTCACTCCCCACACCTCCCCCTGCCCGCCAGCATCCATGCTGGGACTGCAGAAGAGCAGTGCATGACTTTACCAGAGACTGGTGCTCCTGGTACTGCTCCTGGGCCGGATCCATGCACGCCAGCTGGAAGATCTCCTGTGGTGACAGCGGGCTCAGCGAGGGGAACCCACCTCGGCTGCTCCTGCAAACACAGCCCAGCTTCAGGGAGGCCACGAGCCAGGTGCTGCCATCCCAGGGATCACCTCTCCACCAGCTCAGAGCTGGGGACCCCTGTGCCTGTCCCCCAAGGCTGTTGAGACCCTATGTTTGAGACAATCGTCATGTTCCCTGGAGAGCTGAAGTGGTGCCCCAAGGCAGGAGAGGACATCAGTGCCCCGAGTCCTGCAGCAGCAGTGGGGCATCCCAAGAGCAGTGACAGAAACCCTTATCACCTCGTTCTCACCAGCCAGGGTGCTGGAATCCCCCACTGAGCCTGAACTGCTCAACAGCTCCTGGGGTTCAGCTTCACCCCTAGGTGAAGAGTGACAGGATGATCCTGCAGGAAGAGCATCCACAGATCCCTGACCATCCCCTTTTGCCATCTCAGCTGCTGCTGGTGATGCTGACACACACCAGGCACCTGGAATCCTGCAAAAGCTTTGTGCCAGATTTCTCCCTGCTCCCAGCAGCAATTCAACCCTGTCTGCAGCCCAGTGTCAGCTCCAAGGAGGAAGCAAGGGCTGCAGGAACAGAAAAGTGGCAGGCAGTACTCACAGGCCCGAGAGGGTGTCCTGCTGGAGGTATGGCAGAGCCTTTGCATTGGAGATGATTTCCTGCGGCAGAGAGGATGGCTCCATGCGCTGGAACATGGGGGCATTTTTCTGCATTGGAGAAAGGAAGAAACTGAGCCTCTAGGAAACATGGATTAACAGCCAGTGCTTCCCCAGCCAAGCTCCCAGCACTCAGGAAGAGGACACCGTGCTCATGTTCTCTGTCAGGGAACATCCCTGAGGATGATCACAGACACACCTCGTAGTCCCCACACCCCGACCTGCACCATTGTTTTCATCTCAGGTGGCTGCATGTTTGGGTTGGAAGGTGGTGGGAAGCAGAGAGGATGATCTGAATGTGCCTGACCTGCCCTGGCTGAGCCTCACCTGCTCCTCCAGCTGCTGCCGCTGCTTCTTTGCCTTGCTCTGCTTGTAGTAATCCATGATCATCATGGCTGCATATATTTTCCCAACAGTCAAGTCAGAGGCTGGGAGCATGAGAGGGAACAAAATGGGGTCACTTGTGTTGTAAGAGAAGGCACCAATGTGAACTATGGGAAGAGCGCTGCTGGGATGCCCTAGTGACCCTCAAACTCTTATCACTGTCCCAAAAGAGAGAGTGCTGAGCACCCAGACACTCCCCACGGAGATAAAATAGATGAAGACTGCTTGAAATCATCATCCTAAGCCACCAAGGGACACGTCCTCATCATATCATCAGGTGTGCGCAGCCTCCTTCCCTGCTATGCTCCAGAGAGGATTTACAGGAGACCATAGGTTTGGCAGGAGTAGATCCCTGCAAACTGGGTGGTTTTCCGGAGAGTTCCCAAGCAGCCAAGCAGAACAAGCCCTTTCCCCCCTTCTCCTCGAGCTGGGGATGGGTCTGGCCAGTCCCCACTTCCCTTTGGGAAGAAGTTGCTGTGGAGATGAGGGGAATTTGAAGGCAATGACAGCCCCCCCAAGAGACTCACTTTTTGGCATGGGTACCAACAGGTCAAGCATCTTCTGGGACAGGTGAGGCCAAATGGTCAGGATCTCCTTTTGAAGCTCAGAGTCCAACTGCTGCCAATCTGCACCACCTTCAACAGCAGGGAGCAAAAATGGCCCACACACATCAAACCTTGGCACCAGGGTCCAACCAACCCTCTTTTCCCATCCTGAAGTGAAGTTCCAGCTCAGCATCCATCTCTCTGGGCTGGGAGGGCCATCTTGCATCAGCGAGCCTGGTCTCCTGCTCCCACAGGGAAACTTTCCTACCATCCCCTCCATATGTGCCTCCATCTCCCCATCCCCTACCCTCCCACTCAAAGCTGCCACCTTCAAGCTTGCCTTGGGTCCATCTCTGCAGCTCCAATCCTACTCCAGCCCACACACACCTGCTGCTGCCCCACTTTCTTTTTGCTGGTGAGTAGATCATGTGCTGGTGGACGAGCAGCTCCACTTGGTACATCCTGAAATGCTCAGTGAGGATGTGCATGGAGAGCAGAGCTCTCTGGCCAGGGGTTTGCTGAGCTTAAGAAGCCCTGGGATCATCAGAAGCTGTTAGCATGCCCCAACAGAGTCACCCAAGCACAGGGCAATTTGGGTGAGCTGTAGGAGACCCAGGTTCAAATCTCTGCTTTGTCTAGAGAGGCTTGAACCCATCATTGTTGTCTGAGCACTGGGCTTGGGATGATATCTTGCCCTGGGCTGGGTTTTCTTCCAATAGCTGAGCTGTTCCTAGGGGATGTTTTATTGAAATTGCCATGTTTCTGCAGGAAGTTTTTGATCTGATGAATCACAGCCTTTCTAGCAACAACAACAAAGCAGGTTTTCCTGCTCTGAATATTTTATCTTCCCTGAGAGAGAGGTTTCTTTCCCCCATAACCTAAGGGAGCCAAGCACATATTTTCCATCCTTGGTTTGGCTTTTTATGAGGGGAGGAAGGGGAATTCTCTCTCTCCTCCATTGTACAGTGGACATCAAGCTGTTTCTTTTCTCTAAAAACAGCTCCTGGTGAAGAATTCTGTTCCCTAAAGAAACAGGTGATTTTTTTTAACAGAAAGTGGCAGAAATTTGCCTGTTCAAGGTACTTGCTCCCATCCATGTGCATCCAGGCTCTTGGCAAGCCAATCCCAAATTAGCTGTGAGGTCCTCAGCCCGCTAAAGAGAAAGGGATTTTTTGCAAGGTGATAGGACAAGGAAGAAGGATTTTAAGCTGAGTGAGGGTAGACTGAGATTGGATATTAGGATGAAATTCAGAAGGTGGTGAAGCCCTGGAGCAGATTGCCCAGAGAAGCTGTGGATGCCCCATCCCTGGAAGTCTTCAAGGCCATGCTGGATAGGTGGTGGAAGGCAAGGGGGTGGAACAGGATGATCTTTAAGGCTCTTTCCAACACAAACCATCCTGGGATTCTACAAAATGGTGATGGTCACTCTGCAACCCTGCTGGCTCTGTCTCCTCTCTGAAGGCCACAGCCTTTACCTTTGGCAATTTTGATGTCCAGGGCCGTGCGGATCAGCGCCATGAGGGTGGAGGTGAAGTGCACGGTCATGTCCTCGGCCACGGGCATGTTCATCAGCACCAGTCTCTGCGCAAGAGAGAGAAGAAAACAGCGGACGGAAAACAATATCGAAAAACACATCGACCAGGCTGGAGGAAAAGAAATTAAACATTAAACAAAAGGGAAAAAAAAGAATCGAAATTAAAAAAAAAATAAAAAAAAAAATAAAAAGCAACAAAGAGTGTCAAAACAGCACAGCCAAAAAAGAAGGGCAAGGATCACCCCGCCGCTTCCCCCCTCCCCGGCTCCTTCCACCCCAGGACACCGGCTCACTGCCTTCCAGGGCTCCTCCTGCACCCCAGGAACGGCCCCTGAGCCCCCCTCCCCACGGCACCGGGGCTGCCACAGCACCCCCTGGCACTTTAGGGAAGACACACCTGATCCATCAGGGATGCGGGCATGTGGGATGTGCGGGAAGGGGAGATGGGCTCAGGTTTCCGTTCCCGGGTGGTTTGGCTTTCCAGCTCTCAACCCTTCCCACCTGGGGCAGGGGAGAGGAGGGTCCCTAACCTTCAGGGACTTCAGATTGGCTGGATTCCTCTAGCATGCTACATCCTGGCACTCCCTTTTTGCGTCTTTCAGAGATGAAGTTTGCCAGCACATGCAGGGGTCCAAATTATCCATGGGTGGGGAAGGGAAAGGAAGGGAAGGGGAGGGTGGAGAAAGTGCAGAAGGAAAGAGAAAAGGGCAACCAAGGCAGGTTAGACACGCCATGCTCCTTTCCCACCCTGGGCAGGCGGGGTGCAAACCGAAGTGACCAGATCCACTTTCCAGAGAGTATATTTTGCTTTGTGAATACCTTGTGTCAGCCCTTCCCTGCCCATTCATTTTCACCCATGCTCTCACGTCCCTTTCCTGCTTTCAAGCCTCCCTTTTTCCCCCTGGAAGAGTGTGATGGTGGATGTATGCTTGTGTGAACAAACACACTAGAACCAGAGAGGGTGGAAGCATGTTTGGAAGTGTGCAGGAATCCCTTTGTGCTAGCCCTGCTAAAAGGCCAAGAAAAATCCTGATTTCCTCCTGGACAACAGATCCTCCTGTAGCTCTGGGCCTTGTCCTGGCAGCTGCTGGGAGCCACGTAGCTCCCAGGGCACATCCTCCACAGCTTCCCACACTCCTGATCTATGCCTACGCAGCCAGGACCTGACTGACAGCCACCACTCCGGGTGAGACAACTCAGAGCTGCCTTTGGAAGGCCCCTGGCTTTGCCTTGCACAAGCCATCCCTGGGATAGCCCCTGCTGGTGGTCCTGGCTCCTCACACATGGCAGGCCTGTTCCTACGGGATTTGGGATTTGTCCCACTGCCCACCTGCTCCCGATCTCCAAGGGCTTCTGCACCAGCTGGGATGAGGATGGTTCCAAGCCCCTGGGGATGAACTCCTAAGGACATCTCACCCTCCTAACTGTGCTACAGGGTTGCACCTCACCTCCCCTCACCTCACCTCACCTCACCTCACCTCACCTCACCTCACCTCACCTCCTCCAGCCCTCCCACTTCCACACTGCTGCTGATCCTGCCCCTCCTTTTCCCCTTGGAGCTGCCAGTGACCACGGCAGCATCAGTGGAGACCAGCCAGTGTGGCCAGGGCTCTTGTGGGCACACCAGGCTCCCCAGGAGTGAGCCAAACACATGTTGGACACCCCAACAACTCCCCGTCTTCCCCAGCCCCACCTCCCGCAGGTGCCCCGGCTCCTGCTCGGCTCTAACCCCCGGAGAAGGAAGGGTTGATCTACCTTATAGGCCACTTTGGAAGGACATCTCTTGCCGAGGCCTAGCGGTGGTGACATAAGAGTCAGCATTTCATACATCTCAGTGTAATGGATTCGGCCACTGCTCATGGAGGGGGAAGGGGAGGGAGGGTGATGCAGAGAGGAGGCATTCCCAGAGAGCGGAAAAACGTACGAACGAAAAATAGTACAGGAAAAACAGGAGAGAAAAAAAAACAAAACAAAACAAAAAACAAACGGACAAACAGGAAAAGAATAGGAAACCCGTTAATCAAGGCAAATCATACATGAGAGACTGTCCTGATGTGGATTTATAGCACTGCTCACACAGACCCAGGAATGCTGGCGGAAAGCAACTCACCCCTCTCCTCTCTGCTGCTGGCCTCAAGCGCCTGTCTCGCTACCAGCCTGGGACAACTCCTCTGGCCTCAACCCCTCTCCTAAAGCCCTCCAGCAGCCCCCACCTCGTCCCACAGGTTCCAGGGCTGTGTGCGAGTGGTATAAATCAGATACACGGCACTCGAGCCATGGGTTATTTGAGATAAGGGTGGTTTGCACCACGGTGCTCTGTGGCCTCCGGAGCGTCTTCCCTCCCGGGGGGGTGCCTGGTATTGCTTGGCATGGCCACCTAACCCATAGCCAAAGGCTGTGTATCCCCAGCTCGTGGGGTCTATGCAATTGGGAGGCAGCATCTTGCATAGAAGGCAGTGGGCCAGGGTCACTTGTCAAAGGAAGATGCCCAGTTGCTTCCGTCTGGCTCTGCGGATGGACCACTTTCCCACCATGCACCAGTGCAAAAGGCATGCTGAATCGGCTGGAAAAAAAAAACCGGGAGGAATAGTCGGGCATGCCATGCTCCCGCCCTGGCTCTCTCCCACATGCGGCTGCAAGTTCCACCAGGTTGGAGTTTAAAGAGTCTCAGCAGAGGCAGCTGTTTGGGCCTTCCAACATAGGGGCTCGTTTGGGTTTCCCACAGGAGCAGTCAGGGCCAGACCCACCACCCCCTTGCACTCCTCTGCTCCGTAAGAACATGCCTGGGATTGCTGAGCAAAGAATGCCACCAAAAATGGGCCACCCGGGACTGCCCTCTGCCAGGCTGGGGTAGCTGGGCTGTGTCTCCCTCTCTCTACACATCCATATCTCTCAGGGATCCTGGGCTTGATCACCTCTTCTTCCCCTTGTGCCGGGCTCCCAGCCAGCACTACAAGGTTCAGGATGGTCAGTGGGCTGGGGCAACCTCGTGACACCAAAGGCATCGACCCTCACTGCTGGACAGGAGCCCATCTCAGCTGGGTTGCCCTGAGAGAGAGGGCACTGCCAAAAGATCAAGCATCCCCACAGGATCTTGGCTTCTTCCCTAGAATGTACTCAGAGCAGTGTGGAAAGGAGAGATGAGATCTCCTCTTCTCAGGGTTTGGAAGCAGTCCCCAGGTCAGAAAGGCCTCTACTAAGACAAGTCCTGGCATTTCAGGTGTGAACAGAACTGGTGACAGGAGCTGTTTGGGGTGCAGGCACAGAACGGGCTGGGCCAGTCACACCCAAAAGATGGCTGGTAACAACACTGGAGAATGATAAGCGGGAT
Source organism: Toxostoma redivivum (assembly GCA_013397375.1). Lineage (NCBI taxonomy): Eukaryota > Metazoa > Chordata > Aves > Passeriformes > Mimidae > Toxostoma > Toxostoma redivivum. The sequence continues at coordinate 850,567 of VXBI01002866.1, read as the reverse complement.
GATCCAGAGGAAAAACCCAGGAGTCCACAAGCAGCACCTTGGCAGAGCTGAATGAGCACCAATTCAGGGTGAGATGACTAAAATTTTCACGCATGAATTCAGTGCAAAAAAAGAAGCAAGACAGTGATCTTCCAGCCATCCTTCCTGGCAGGGGGAATTTAGGGGAACCCAGCATTGCCTTTCATACTCCACAAAATAAAGGCAGAATAGAGTCCATGAAAGGAAGACTTTGCTTCAGTGACCAAGATGGATCACGTGAGAACTGCACACTTTGCTGCTCCTCAGAGCAGAGATCTTGAAGCTTGCTGTGCCCAGACACCACCTCCACACAGACTGAAGCACAGGCAGGCATGTGGAATGCCATCCATCTGAGCAGGATGACTCCCAAGAATGGGCACATCCAGGATGGGGGATCTGACCCATCTATCCATGTCTGGACAGAGATGTCACCCATGGCTACAGCTCAAGGTGGCCTGTAAAACCACCAGGGATTAATGGCTTGGCCCTGAGAGAAGCCTGTGAGTGGCAGAGGAGGAAATGTGGGAGACAGGACATCTGTCCTCTTGTGGCTAGGAAATAAGTACTGTTCCCCACAGGCTGTTAGGAAGGGAGCACCAGGAGTGCTGTGAGAGTAGATTCAGGAAAAGGTGATGTCCACAAGGATATAATCTGTGGAGCGTTCACCTGACAGGCAGGGCAGGCTCACTGAACTGATGGGTGTGCAAGCTGACTTAGTATTTTGGGATCTGGCAAGATGAAACAACCACATCGATTTTTTTTTAAACATATTTTGGGAATTGTTCCAGAGCAATAGAAACCCCTGAACATCTCGTGTTCTTGAAATATCTCCTGCACAGGGAGGAGAAGACTGAGGTAACACAAGGTAGAGATGGGGATGGTCTCCCCCACAAGACAACAGAAGCTGTTCTCAGTACTCTTTGCTTCTGCCTCTCCTTGAGTTTAGAGTTTATCCACCTTCACTGTTCTGCCCATCCACAGTCAGCAGAAATCCAATGGCTCCGAGACTCCCTCTTCCAAGGAAGCATTACAGGTCCCCCTCTGAGCCCCAGGTGATCCAGCCTGGGAGAGCAGCATCTGTCAGTGGAGCCCTGTTGAAAAGGGCTCACCACTCCTCCAGAAGGTGCCTTTTGCCTGCAGGGACCTGAGCAAGTGTCCTCAGCCAAGCTGCCGTCTTTTGCCAGGGATGCAGCAGCAGAGAAGAGTGGAAAGACTCCATGGAGCCCTTCCTGGAACAGATTAGTCCATTTGAGGGTCTTGCAAGAAATCTCCTGCTCCTAAATACATCTTCCTAAATGAGATGGCCAATCATGCAGGTCTTGTCTTCATTGCGCTGCTTTGCCTCTGGCAAAACCATCCCCACGTCCAGCTGTGGAGGGTGACAGAGCTGTTCCAGGGTGTCAGCTGGAAGAAAACCTTTCTGATATTTCCAGAAGGATGTGGTGACTACACCATGCTGCAGCAAGGAACCCTCCTCCTCTGCAGAGGCAAGAGCAAGGACTGGGGTTGTCTGAGGTCCCTGGTACACCTCAGACACCGGGAGGGATGCAGAAGGAAGAGCAAGCTCTGTAATTCATCCTTTTGTGCCACAGGCACAGACAAAGGTGTCATGGCACTTCAGAGAATGTAGCAGGTGCAGGATTTTGCTCAACTGTCACCCCAAAATAAAATTAAAAAAAACAAATCCCTTCAAGCCAGAGAGACACAAGGAGACCAAATTGTTGTCCTGGACTCATGGCCAGCAGCCAGGAGCTGAGCTCCAGGGAGAGGAGCTGCCAAGCTCCAGAGGTGTGCCGTGGTATCACCATCTCCCAGGCAGATCCACCAAGCTATGTGCAAGACTAGCCAGAGTCCTGCTGGTCAGAGACATGGTTATTTGTCCTCCAAAGTGCCACACTTGAGCACAGGCTTGTTTGGTACAGCACAGCATCTCCCAGGGACAGGGGTCACCCTGGCCTCCTCATCCTCCCCCAGCCCTCTATGTCCAAAACAACAGTAAAGTCTTCTTCATCCTCCAGCCTTAGCTCCTTCCTGAGGAGCAAACCCTCCCAAAAACCTCGCTGTCCCATGTGAGGTGCTTTGAGAAGTCAAGCAGGGACAGTGGTGCTTGTCCGGGTGCCCCTCAGGGCTCTCTGCACCGGTGGAACTGGGGCGGGGGGCTGGCTGGGGGGCACAATTTGTCAAAACCCACCCCAGGAGGCTCTGAGCCCCCCCTGGCCCCACTGATGCCTCCCCTGGAGGGGAACAGCTGCTGGCTCTGGGAGGCAGTGGACCTCTTTAAACTCGAAGGAAAGCAACATCAGGGTTCCCTGGGGAGGCGCGGTGGCAGTGGAGCGGGGGAAGGAGGGGTGGATGGTGTGTCCCGTGGCCAGGTTGTGGCGGAGGACTGGGAGGCAAACCTTGCACGCCACCCTGTAGGGGCAGTTCTCTCCTAGGCCCAGAGGAGGCGAGATCACCCGTACTAATTTGTACATATCCTTATACGAGATCCTGCCGCTGCAAAGGAAGCACAGGTGGGTTAATAGGACACTGAGAGGGTGGAGGGGAGGATGGAGAGCTTAACGGGGGGGCACTGGGACCATCTGTGGGGCAAAACCCCAGCAGAGCACAGCTCTTCTCCTTCTGGCTCTGTCAGACCCAGGGAGGAGAAAGCTGTGAGCATCAGCTACTGCCTTTTCCACCATGAGAGTTGGCTCATGTCTCCTCACACTGTCCCATCCTCACCCTGGAGAAGGACAGTTTTGGTGGTGGACACCAACCCATGACCCTTCCTCATCATGCCCCTGACCCCTGCACCTGGTGGGAGAGGACTGGGACTTTAGACAGGGTGAGCCTGCAGCCTGGTGGAGTTCTAACCCATGGGGTTGTGCCCCATCATGTCACCAGAGCCCCTGTCCTCACACAGCCAACTCTCTGAGGCCCATGAGGTCCCAGTGAGGTTGGCAGCTGAGCCACTTGTGCCTCCAAGATCTGGGGAACCTGAGACAGGGAGGGATAATGTGACCAGCTGCTGGCTGTGGCATCTGGGGCTCTCGAGTCCAGTCCTGTGCTCCAACCACCAGCCCAGCTCTGCCAAGGGTGCACATTATTAGAAGCAAACCTTCCCAAACACGCACCACCCTTTCCTCCCACAGAAGCCCATCTGCCCAGAGCCGGTGCAGCCATCCCAGGATACAGCTGTATCCTCCTGCACCACAGAAACGAGGAAGCAGCCGAGGCAAGGAGCTGGCAGGAAGGGGTGCAGGATGCTGAGCTCCCCACTCTGCCCCAGCCCAGAGCCCTTCAGGAAGCGGGACTGCGTGGGGTGGAAGTGCTGAGGTGCAGCTGCTGCAGCCTCCTGGGCATCCTTGGACAAGCTTGGAGGGAAACCAGGCAGGGAGGCAAAGAGTGGTGTCACCGTCCTACCCAGCACCTTTGCCTCCGGTTTCTTTCTCCTTGCTCTTCTCCCATCCCCTCTCCATCACTGGCCAGAGATGAAGAACCAACCAGAACCCAACCATCTGGACAAAACCCATCCCTGCTCCCCCCGGTCCTGGATGTTCTCCCCACGAGAGCTCCGTGTGATGGTGCCACTGTTGGGATGTGGTGGGAGCTGTTGGGATGTACTCACCTGTTCCTGGCCCAGCACCGGGCCAGGGCTGCCACCACTGTCTCCTGTGTCCCCTACTGGCTACAAGCACGGCTTGCTCAGGAATCAGAGGGGCATATGGCATGGATAGGACAGCTCAGGCTTGTTTTACAGTGGCTCCTGGACATTGAGGCCACCACCATGGGGATGAGAGTGAAGAAACCCTACCAAAGAGCCAGTCCACAGCAAGCAGCTGGGTGTTTCACTGCTCCAACTCCTCTCCTTTCTCTGGCTGGAGTTTTTGGGCATAAAAAAATACCTTGGCTGAGGGTGGTCTCTGGAGAGCAGGACATGGGGAGAAAGAGTCTCCAAAAGGTGTATGTGTGGTTGGTGTGTGGGCTCTTGAGTTAAGATGGCACAGGCTCCCTGGCAGTGGTGGATCATGGCTCCAAAGAGTCCCTGGGCTCTGGAAGGGGCCACATGAGGCACCCTGGTGATGCTGGGGCTGAGTGAAGGGCAAACATGTTCCCAGAGCTGCCAAGGGTCCCCCATTGCTCTAGGGGTGCTTGGGACCATCCGAGGAGGAGGAGCAGTGGAGAGTAAGGCCTCTGCAGCAGCAGCAGCAGCAGCAGCAGCAGCAGCAGAGCCAAAATGTGGCTACCCAGAGCGTGTATGGGTCCTTTGAGTCTATCCCACTGCTGGGAACAGGCTGCTGCCTCTAAATGGGAGCCCTGTTCTCCAAGGTCCTCATGAGCAAGGGCAGGAGTGCAGAGACAAAGCCCTCTCATCTCCAGAGGGGTGAGTGGGCTGGCCAGCACAGAACACAGCTCCTCAAACACACCCCAAATAATGCCCTCTGCAGGTGGTTTGGCAGGATCCCAGCAGATGCCCACGGGTGGGAACAAGCCCTGCTCAGCCCTGCTCTTATCAGGAGCTGTGGGTGCTGGGGACCAAGGGATGGGGCTGGTCTCAGGGCACAGGCTCCCAGCTGGTGCATGGGGATGGGAAAGGAGGCTGAGAGGGAGGGGTCTGCCTGCTGGGTAGGGGGGAGAGGAAGAGCAGCACTCAGGATGAACATCCCATGGCAAACTGAACATCACCCAAGACGCCTGTGCCACCAACCAGTACAAGAACCAGCTGCTGCCCTTGTAATGACCATGGGTGACAGCAGCGCATCCCTGACTATCCCAGACATCACTGAGAACTACAGTTCCAGGAGAACACAGAGACCCTGGTTTAAAACCAGCTCTGAGAGGTTTTTTGGGAGACAAGGAGCTAGCTACATACCACGCTGCTCGGTCATACTCTGCCCAGATCCGGACAAACTCATCCAGATGGTGAGGGCCCAGGATGGAGGAATCCCGTGTCAGGTATTCAAAGTTGTCCATGATGACTGCCACAAACAGGTTTAGCATCTAAATGAAAGGGGAAAAGGCAGAGAGAAAGGAGAGTAGGGGGAGAGGGAGCAGAGAAGGAGAGAGAGAAGAGTGATTGTGGGAAGGTGGTGGAAGACGACCTGATGGCTGGGGTGCTGACAACGGGGATCCCCAGAGCCCTCAGAGGAGGCAGCTCACCAGGAAGGAGCAGAAGAAGATGAAGGACACAAAGTAAACATAGGCCAGGTCGGTGCCGCAGCGCTCGTTCTCGTTCTGCCCGGACGTCGCCGTCGTGTCCGGCTCACAGCCCTTGCCCTCCAGGCAGGACAGCATGATCTCCTGCCACGCCTCTCCAGTGGCACTCCTGTCCCAACACAGCCTGTCAGCAGCTCGTGGTGGCACGGGACGGTGCCAGGGTGCCCCCAGGAGAAACCTCACCACCCCCTGCCCAAATAAAATCTCTGGCATGAGGAGGAACATTGCCCATGGCTGCTCACCTGAAGAGGAGCATGAGGGAGCCCAAGAAGCTGCGAAAGTTGTTGTGCCGGTTAATGTGGCTTTCCTCATCCAGTTTGATATTGCCAAAAACCTACAGAAGAGAGAAAAAGGGCTCAGCTCTTCAGGCAAGAGCTTGTTAGCCAGGGAAGCAGCTGCATGTTCACACTGCCATCCTTGAAAACATTTAGGATAAGGTTGGACAGGGCTCTGAGCAACCTGATCTAGCTGAAGATGTCCCTGCCATGGGGATGGACAAGGTGGCCTCTAAAGTCCCTTCCAACCCAAAGCATCGTCTGAGTCTGTGATTGCACGAAAAATACCCCAGCAAACACAGGCTGATGCACAGCCAGCGTGCCAAGGAGCTGGTGCCAGGCAGCCATCGGGGAAGGAGACTCCACTCCTTGGCAGGGATTTGCTGTGGGTGGCAAAGGCTGCGAGAGGCTGAGCTACCATGGAAACAGGAGCACGGAGGGCCTGGGATCAGCTGAGTCCAACCATTCCACATCCATCCCTCGATGCCATCTGAGCACCAAGTGGCACCCAGCAGCCCCAGCTATGCTAGAGGTGCAGGGAAAAAGTCCCACCATCCTGGGTGGGTGCTGGACAGTCCTGGACACTCCCAGGAGCTCTTCCCTTGGTGGAGAAATGATCTGTGCTGCTGGGGTCAGGCACTGCAAACAGCCTGGTGGAGAAGGGCTCAGGGAGGGAGGGACAGACCCCATCACCCCAGGGCCAAGAGAGGCAACAAAGATCAAACTATGGACAATATTCTAACAACAACCCTCAGCCAAGGCAGTGGTAAGACATACCGAACATTCGTAAAGTGCCTCAAATTGGAAAAATGTGCTGTTATTACCGTTAAATATTTATTCCCCTTTCCCTGAACCTAAAAATACACCAACTGCAGAGTATTTTTTCCCTGTACAGGTTTTTTGGAATGTGTAATTGTAGAATATTTTCTGCCTCCAGCTATTTTGCTCAAATAACGCCCACAGACTTTACTGCTTGGGGACTTGTTCACAATGGTGTTAAAAAAA
>VXBI01002866.1:773523-844030 GCA_013397375.1 Toxostoma redivivum | reverse complement strand
AAAAAAAAAAAAAAAATCTAATACTACCACCCGGCAGGGAGGGGGGCTGAGTCAGATGGTGGCTGTTTAGGAGAACACCTGGAGCCAGTGCCGAGGTGTGTAGGACAGGATGGCAAAAAACCAGCCATGGCACTGGAAGATCCTAAACAGCAGCACTGCCAAACTGCACAAGCCAGGGGCCTCTGTCACCCCGAAATGAGCTCCTGTCAGGTGTTGGGTACTGCTGGAGGCAGCTCATTGGGCAGCTCCACATCCCCAGTGCTCGTCGTCGAGGACGCTTTGTCACATCTCCAGCGTGGGCTTTAGTCACAGCAGAGGCGAGCCAGCCCCGCGGCACGTGCGGGGTTCAACTCACGTGCCTCTTACTCACCAGCTGGAGCTGGCTAAGCTGACGCCTCCCTGTGCTCTGCAGACTCCCACCAGCTGGGAGGTCATGGCAGGGCCCTAAATGTGACACCCAAACAGACTGCCAGTGGCACAGCTACAGGGACAAGATGGATGGCAGACGCCCAGCTGAGTCCCCAAGGCCACATCTCCAAAGGCACCAGCTGGGAAGGCAGTTGTGGAGCTTGACTGAACAAGCCCATGGCAGTTTCCCCAGGGCATGTGGCCCTGCAGCTTCCAAAGAAGCTGTTCTTTCCTCAGCACCTTCCTGGCACTGCGAGTAGGCGCAGCAATGACAGGCAGGCACGAGGTTCACTCCTGTGTGCAATACTGGCGACATGCTGGTGTCACTGTGTGTGCCAGAGGGACACACATGGACACATGGACACGTCTGTCTCACCTGCATCCCAATGATGGCGTAGATGAAGAAAAGCATGGCAATCAGGAGGCAGACATAGGGGAGTGCCTGCAAGAGAAACAGATGACTCATCTCACCTATCACAGGTCCAGCCCCAGAGGAGTACAAAACACAAAGGTAAGCTGTGCTGATCCAGCTCTCCTACAAGGCCTTGGGAACAGCCCATATTTGGGAGCAGCACCACATCGTGGCTTGGGAAGAGGCCAGGGCACATGATACTGACCTTGAAGGACTGCACAAACGTCCAGAGCAGGATGCGGATGGTGTAACCCTGGCGGAGCAGCTTGATGAGACGAGCAGCCCGGAAAAGCTTCAGGAAGCTCATGTTGAAGCTGCTGGTGTTCACCAGCTGGGAGGAGGAGATGAGAGGGTCAGAGGGAGGTGGGAGCCCCCACCACCACCCCACACTCCGCTGCTCCCAGCCCCTGCTTCACCTTGGTGTCCGTCAGGATGATCTCTGTAATGCTGCCAATGACCGTGATGAAGTCAAAGATGTTCCAGGTGTCCCGGAAATAATTCTGCAAAACAAAGATGAGGAGAGGGAACGTGGATTTGAGCTCAGGGTTGGCAGGTCTGAAAGGCACTGGGCCACGGGCCAAAGCTGCTCATGGACAGTGGTGGAGACCTCGCAGCCTATTTGTATGCAGCCACGGTGCGGAACACCATCCTGTGTCTGAGAGAATGGCAGACCTGAGCATGTCTGCAGCAAGCAGCTTCTCCTGGGAGATGATTCATCCATCCAACAGACCACCCTGGCAAATGAGAGCAGGAAAAGTAGCCACAGCCTAGGTCAGGCTGCAACAGCTCGGTACATTGACCCTCACAGCCCAGGAGGCTGCTTTGCTCTCCTCTTCACAGCCACCTGGACACATCTCAGCCCCTGCTATTTGTGCAGCAGCTGGTACAAGACCAAACGTGACCACGACTGCTGTTACTGGGAGCAAGGAGGGTGGCTAGAAACCCTCCTGATAGGGGACTTTTTCTCCCATAAGCAGCAAAGAATAGCTGAAGAAAAAGTAATCCTGTGGTTTCAGATCTCAAATGAGCAGCTGGGAGCTTGAGGACTGTCAATCAGTCAGGGAGGTCTCACTGCTGCTCAGGTTTGGTCCAGCTGGTACAGCCCAAGGACGGAAGTGCTGCTGGAAGACCAGCATCTCCTGACTTGTGGGAACAAAGGAGCACAGCCACCAGCATGTGCAGCAACAGTGGGCTCTAACAGAGCAGCAGCACAGAACATGCACGGTCCAGGCACAAAACAAGGCAAGAAGAAAAGCAGCAGTGTGGCTTCCCCCAGAAGCATCCAGCACTGGGAAGTGCAATGAGAACCAAAGGATTCCAGCCCAAAAGCAGCTCTCAGGCCAGGATCCAAAATAAGTAGCAGCAACCTCACATTATTAGCACTTCGCTCTGCAATCTGTGCACCACCAAAGTCCAAATTAATACACTCATAAGGAAATGGAGCAAGCACTCACCAGGAAGCCGAAAGCGATGATCTTGAGGACGCATTCCAAGGAGAACACCATCGTGAAGGCAATATTGAGGTACTTGAGGGCCAGCTCATAGGTGTATGGAGCAGAATAGTACTGATGGAAACAGAGACAACACTAGCCAGGAGGGGGCCTGCCAGCCTCTTGGCTGATGACTGTCCCAGCACAGACCTGACATGGCCCATCTTTGCTGCCCTGGCTGCCTCCAGAATTCCTTCCTTTCTTCACCCCTCCCTCAGGACAGGCCTGTGGTGGTCCGTGTTCCTTGCCCTGGGGGCATCAAGAACATCTCCCACTTACTCTCTCCCCCCCTCTCCCAGGACAGATGCCACTTCTAAAAAGGGAGTACAGAGGAAATCCAGATCTGCCTGCAGTAGCTGAGAGGTCTAAATAATTTGGGTCGTTTCTTTTAGAAGAGGTGCCACCTCCAGTTTGGGTCCTGTGTTGTTTCAAGCGGCTGTGCCAAGGGAATACACACACTGACGCTGTCTCAAAGCATCTCCACAACCAAAACACCCTCTGCTCCCATCCCAATTGATCCTGCTGCTCCAGAGAGCACAGCCTCACTGTGACCACCAGCTCACCTTCATCATGAGCACCACGGTGTTGAGCGCTATCATGGCCATGATGGTGTACTCGAAGGACGGGGACACCACAAAGTGCCACACGCGGTACTGGAAGGTGTGTCTGTTCTGGGGCATGTACCGTGTCAGGGGCTTGGCACTGATGGCAAAGTCAATGCAGGCCCTCTGCAACAAAATAACTCCCATCAGAGCCCGTGGACACCTGGGAGGTGCTGCCTGCTGCAATTCTTCCCTTCATGATCTGGGAAGGCAGCTGGCTTTCTCACCTTTTCAATAGCAAGGGAGTTCCAAGCTCCCAGATTGCTAAAAACCCCACGGAATCATCCTCCTTTCCCATTCCCAGACCATACCTCATTCTTCTCCAGGCTGCACTCCTCCATCATTTTGTCTCCCTGCTCTTGGAACGTGATGATGATGAGAGCCACGAAAATGTTGACGAAGAAGAAAGGGAAGACCACAAAGTAGACGACATAAAAAATGGACATCTCCATGCGGTTGCTGCGGCTGGGCCCGCGGTCCTCCTCCGTCACATCCACCGAGTGCTGCAGCACCCTGTGGGAAGAGAGGTGAAGAAAAGCAACAGGGATACATCCACCACTTCCAGTGGGACCCAGCTCTGTATGTCCACGCTTGTAAAGTGACAAGGTAAAGCTCTGTCCTAATCTGCTTTAATGGATGAATCTTTTATATGGCTACAGTTTGCTTTGCCGCATCCCTGATAGAAAATGGATTTTCCTGTGCTCAAAAAATATTGCCCAAACTCACAGGAGCATTTAGAGTGGCCCAGTCCAATTGTTATCTTTAATATTGACCCAAAATATATTTCCAGGCCACGCAGAAAAAGGATTATCAATCATTCCCTCCCTAAGGAAGAAGCCAACCCCAGCCCCTGCCCCAGCCTCATGGCGGGGCTAAAAGCTCTTTTGTGCTGGTACAATTTGTTATTCTCTCTGCCTCCCTGCCCAGCTCCTCTCCCAGTCCCACTGGGTGTAACCTGACCACACCCCAATAGGGGTATAAGCACCCCTATTATAGAGGACAGACGGAGCAGAATACTCACTGGGGCCACCCCTCGCCGGTGGACACTGTGAACAGGGTAAGCAGAGCCCAGATAATATTGTCATAGTGAAACTCGTGCCTCTTCCACTCCCGGCATTTCACCTCCATCTTGTTCTTCTCGTGGTCCACATAGTTCCCTCTGCAAGGTTGGGAGGGAGCAGTGACCTTGAGTTTTTGGGTTGCCAGAGTATGGGAAGGTGGGTTTGAACCCTGGGGGCAGCATGGGTGTGTGCAGGGGTCACCTCTCCTGAAATGGGGAGAATCTGGATAACAACCATGAGGAAGGGGAAAAGTAAAACAGAAGAGAGGAGGAGGAAAGAACAGGAGCAAATTAAGGGCTCTGCATCCCACAGAAGGATGGGCCACAGCACTGAGGACGGGCTCAGCCCATGCTGTCCCCAGGAGCAAGTCATGGCCAAAGACTTAATGGGGAACCAATGCAGACATGACCCAGCACCCTGCCCTCGCCAGAGGGGTCAGCAGCACCGGATCTACTCCACAGGGCACCTACATGCAGTCCTTCTGCGTGTCCTTGGAGCTGTCAGTGCAGTAGAAGAACTTCCCCTTGAAGAGCTGCACGGCGATGACAGCGAAGATAAACATGAAGAGCTTGTAGACAATGAGGATGTTGAAGACGTTCTTGAGAGATGTCACAACGCAGTCAAAAACAGCCTGAAAGGGAGGGCAGAGCTCACCCTGGGGAAGCCACAGCCCTGGCAAAGGGCAGGACCAATACCAGGCTACTTGATGGGGAAAGAGGAAAAGAGCTGAGCCTTCTCCCAGGCCAAAAGGTATTTTGTGAATGAGGTTAATATCCAGAGTGCCCACAACACACGTGTAGGCACCATGCAGCCCCTGAGACAGCACCAGGGATGGATATTTGTATCCTCAGTGTTCTCTGCAACCAGGGAAGCAGACAGGGGACCATCCTAATGATGCAATTAGCAGCACTCAAGACTAATTAGTGAACACTTCATCATTTTGCATCACCCCAAATAACAAGGCAGAGCAAATACCTCTGCCTGCCACAGCAGCACGTGCTCTCAGCCCTGGTTCTCACAGCTCTTCAAGTGGGGATTGTCCTTATCCCTGTTTCATGATGGGGACAGCCACTTCCAGAAATTAACTGACACGGGCTGACTCCATCCACTGATCAGGAAGAAAAGCTGGGGTCAAACTCCATGTTTCTCGGGTTGCCACCCTAGGTCTCATCAATCAGCCAAACCACTTACAAGTAAAAAAAGGGCTTCCTCGGTCTCATACTCCTTTTTGGCTCTGTACCCCATCAGCTAAAGTAGGGAAATTCATAATCCCACCTGTGATGCAGAATTAATCCCATTATTGAGATGGGAAATCCCTCTCCAGTGCAACACCATGACAGCACAGCACACAAAACCCCGAGCTGTTTGCGACCTGTTCTGGTGGGAAAGATCAAAAACTTTGGAAAGAGATCTGAGCTCTCCAAAACCAGGGCAGCCTATTTTTCAGGAGAACATCTGGGCTTTGCTCCCTTTTATCCACTCAAGCCCCACTTTCCCTGGCAGAGGAACTACTTCTGGATACCTTGCAGTGGTCCAGGCTTGCTTTTAAAAACTCATTGCGCTTCCAGACATGAAGCAGCCTGAGGGGTGTTGTGGCTGCAGACAGGACTCCTAAAACACCCCAAAAGCTTTGAAAACAACTTGTTTATTGCTCATAAGCATATCACTGTGGTGGTCCCTGCTCCCAGGGAAGAGGAGGAGAGGATGAAAGGCAGGAGATGGAGCTCGTTACCTTCAGCTTGGGCAGTCTCTTGATGGTTTTCAGGGGCCTCAAGACCCTCAGCACACGGAGAGACTTGATGGTCTTGATATCCCGGCCTTTGTTGGTCCTGCCACATTGGAGTGAGGCACACGCACCCAAAAATGGAACAGAGAGACAAGAACCTTGTATACCTGGGTGCCCTGGGGAGCTGAACTGCTGACAACATCCCCTATCGTGTGTGAAGATGGCAACAGGAGGGGCACAAACATTGCTGAGCGCTCAGCCCACCTAACGCGCACTGACAGCCGGCAGAGATGGAAAACAAGGTAATCCTCTCTTTCCTGGGATGAGCACCTTTCCAGTGACCTTAACAAACCCCTGGCTGTGGGGAGCAGTGCCAGGGCTGGGGCAGGCAGTGCCAGGAGGTTTGCAGGGCACAGGCAGCACAAGGAAGTTTGCTTCCCTCCTTCAGGCATATGCTGTTTGCAAATGGAGCTTGCACAGGGTCACCACCTCTGCAAATCATTTCCTACCAGTTGCAAGAAATTCAAAATGAAATGAGGGTGGTTCACTCAACGGGGTCTACATTGCCAGGGAAATTGTGGGTGCCCCATCCCTGGAAGTGCTCCAGGCAAAGTTAAATGGGGCCCTGAACAACCTGGTCTAGTGGAAGGTGTGCCTGCCCAAGGCACAGGGGTAGGATCCTTGGAAAGGTCTCTAAGGTCTCTCCAGATGAGGGCTGCTCTTGCCTTCACCCCAAGTCAACTGAAGGAGCAGAGCTCACCAGCAGAACTCTTTAGAAAAGCCCCCTCATTACCCTCATCTCTTGAATATGATGATTATTCTGCAACCAAAATACCAGTTTTTTGGGTTTTTTTTTGTCTTTTAACTAAACACTGGATCTCAGGGTGGAGCAGTGAGGTCCTGGTGAAGGTGGCACAGCTTGGATCCACCAGGCACCCTTGAAAAACGTCAAGGAAATTACTTGCAACAACAGATGCTCCCAATTACACAGCTCCTTGGCGAGGGTTAATGCAACAGGGAGTACAATAATGGGCTTAATCATTACGAGATGTAAACAAAACCACTAATTAATAATCCTCCCTAGGAGCACAGCCCTCACATGCATGGGAAGGAACTGTACAGACAGACCTAGGAGTCACTTTGCTCCTGTTTGCTCAGAAATAGGGCCTGGATGAGGGCCTGGGCATCTGACCAAGGGCTGGGGTGAGGGTTTGAGGGCAGCACTCAGCTGGTGCAAGTTGTCACCAAGGACACCCCAACTGCAGTGTCTGACACCTGCTGAGGGGGGATCCCTCCAGCCCTCAGGAGTGTCTGCAGAGCAGCATGCTGCAGTCCCTGAAAATGCAGCTAAGGGTCAGCCCAGGTGTCAAACAGACTGACATCCACCTGCACCCACCCCCCTGCATTGGCAGGAACAGCACCCCCCGAGATCTCGAGTGCCATAGTTACCCCAAAGCATTCCTGTCGGCGATCCAGCCCAGCAGCCACCAAGCAGCACCAGCAGAGGAGGAAAAAGAAAGAGAGGAGGAAGGTAAGAAAAGTGTCAGGGGAGCTGCATGGGGACCCTGCAGCTGCTGCCCACCACTCCAGACCTCGGGTGAAAGGAACGGTGAGTAGACCATATTGTACCCTTCAGCATGGGGCACATCTCCAGGGAGGTACTCATCCAGAAGCCCCTCCTGCCCTCCCTGCTGGAGGTTTTGGGTGGGAGGCACATAGTGAAAGCTCTGCTGCAAGAGGAACCTGCATAGGGTGGGACAGTGGGCAGCAGCAGGAAGGCACACGGTCCTCCTTAGCCAAGAGTGGTGTGGGTCAGTGAGCCAAAGGCAGGTGCCTCCAAGGGAACCTACCTGCAAGCCACATCCAAATTCTGCTAAACCACCTCTATTGAGAGCCCCACTGATTAAGAGCCTGAGCTGAAGTGCAGGATCTCTTGCAAGCCAGCAGGACACTCGACTGGACAAGCCAAGGTGGGCTTCAAAGTCCCTGGTTGTAACCTAGCCTTTTGTCCCTGTTTGAACCAAGTCCCTGCCATGCACACAGAGTGCTCAGCATTGTGGGCAAAGCCTGTAAATGAAACATTCCCTAAAACACATAAAACTAACCCCAGCCCCTGGCTGTGTGTTAGTCCAACATGTGGGAGGTGTGCTGAAAAAGTGACAATTTAACTTTGCAGCACTTCTGTGGTGGCAGCTCTGTCCTGACCTGTCTCACACCAGGTTATTTTGCAGTACCTAGGGGTCCTTCTTGCTTCCAGGCTCTGGTGCCAATGGGCACAAGGAGATGCTGCAAGGAAAGAGGCCCCCCTGCCAGGTAATTGGCCCTTGCACACCAAGGGCTCCACACTGGCCACTCAGCCTATCCACCAACCTTTCCACCACCCCTGGACAGCTCTGCAAAACTGCTGTGAAATGCCTCCTCAGAGGGAGGCAAAGGCGAGCAGGGTCTTTAGTTGTGGTTCCTGTTATTTCAGCTAATTTAATTTGAACTCTGTGGAGATTTACAGCTTTTTATTTAGGCTGCGTGTGGATTATGTATTAGCTTTCCATGTGGAGAGCTACGGATGGAGACAGACTCTCTCAGGATTTGTGGCCTCCCAGGGAGCAGTGGACAAGCCACAATGGCACTCAGAGAGATGGCTTTGGGGGTGGACACTGTTATCAGTGATTTGGATGTGACACAGACAGCCTGTGGGTGATGGTGGCACTGCTAAAATAGCTCAAAGATCTCCTGCTGTGCCCAGGGCCACCCAGAATCCCTGTGGGAACACCAGAGTGCAGAGGGGAGGCAAAAGGGGCAGGAAACCTGCACGGCACATCCCAGCATTTCTGCTGGGAAGTGCTGGACTCACTGCTGCTCTCATCCAGGTAATCACCACAGCTGCTCCAGGGAAACTGCTGCTCCCACCCAGCACCATGGAGGAGAGGAGGAGGAGGAGGAGGAGAAGGAGAAGAAGGAGGAGAAGGAGAAGGAGAAGGAGAAGGAGAAGGAGAAGGAGAAGGAGAAGGAGAAGGAGAAGGAGAAGGAGAAGGAGAAGGAGAAGGAGAAGGAGAAGGAGAAGGAGAAGGAGGATACTCCCCCTGCTCTGGTCCCACATCAAAGAGCTCACAGAGTGAGAAGAAAAGGAGATGGATTGAAACATCACCACTAGAGCTTTCCCCTGGACACCAGGAGGGAGGGTAGGAGGGAGGGCAGCAGGCCGGGACATGGAGAGCTGGTGAATATCCTGCAGCTCCAGTGGCTGTGGCAGTGCTGGGCTGCTGAGGGGAGAGGCAGGTGTTCTTATAAATGCTTTATAATGTATGAATCCATCAGAAATCACCATGGTGCCTTTGTTCCCAAAGCCATGAGCTCATCTCCTCCAGCAGGAGCTACGCTGGAGGAAGGGCAGATGGACAATCCTGCAGGTTTACATGATAAAAAGCCCCTGTCCATGGCACAAGCAGCTCAGTATTTACCCAGCTATAGCTGCAAGAGAGAGCAGGAGACACCAGTGCTTGTTGCAAACGTGTGTGGAGATGCCAAGGCCTTCTCCACAGGAAGGGCTTCGGTGCCATGGCCAATGGGGATGCTCACCCTCGAGAATTCAGCTGCCCCATGCCCAGAAGGAATGTCCTTCCCTCAGAAGGATGGGTGGAGGCAGGCAGGTGGCAAGCAGGGCCGGAAGGTGCCAGGCAGCTTCCCCACATGCTCAGTGCTGGGCCCTGTCAGCAGCAGGGGCCACTGCAGGAATTATGCCACCCTTGTGGGGTGAGGGCAAGGGGACAGTAAACAATTAGGGTACACTGGTGAGGACACCCCTCCACCCATGAGCAGGCTGAGCCAACAACCTGTGCTCCTTCAGCCATCAAAATTTTTGATGGAAATTGCCTTGAAAGGAACAGGCTCCCTTGTCCTTGTCCTCAAACCACTCAGAACATCTTCAGGCTGCTGATGCCCTTGAGCCCTGCCAGACACACTCTGAGGGGCTGTCCTGGCACAGGAGGGATCAGCCAGACCCCAGAGAGGCTCGATCCACCCTCGTGGTGGCCTGTGTGGCCTTCCAGAGGCTCAGGGCATTGTTCCCATCCAGCAAACCTGCCCCAAGCCCCTTTCCCATGCCGGGGTCTTCTTCATCCCTGTGCCAAGCGAGCTGAATTCTCCCATGCTCTTCCCAAGGAGAGAGCAGGGGCTGGAAGCACCGGGCGAGGAATGGGGTGAGGAGGGTGAGGAAGGCATAAGCAACGAGCCAGAGGGGTACAAGTGGGTGAGAACCAGGAGAAGGAGCTGCTGCCCAGTCCAGGGTGAGATGGGAGGGATGGATTACGGGCTGTAATCCATCGAGGGACCTCGTGGCCACCCCAAGAGCCCGCACGGTACCTGAGCTGTGGACAAGGCCAAGACTCCCGTCTGCGTGGCTGCCAGGCCCTCCCCTGTCACCAGCCACTGCTGCCAGTGTCACAGGCACAAAGAGAGAACAACAGCGTGACAAAGGAGCCTGAGCCTCTCCTCTCTCCTCCTCTCCCTCCTTGGGCATCAATGGGGCAGCACAGCCCTAGGGACCAGGGGATGTCCCTTCCCTGCAAGCATCACCTTGGCACCCTCCCTAAGCTCACTGCACCCCTTGCCCCAGCCAGCAGCACAGGGGACATCAAAGCAGCAGGAAACTCATCCCTGTGTGCTCCTGCCCTCCATCCCAGTACTCACAGGTGCTACAAGCTCAGTACCAGAGCCCAATCTCAAAGCAATGCTCAGTGAGGACGCTGCAGGGCAAGCACACAGCCCTCTCAGGGATGCCACAAAGGATGCTGGCACAAACCCCACTGGCCTCATCCCCATTCCTGCAGGGCTCCAGAGCAACGTCCCCTTCAGACCAGAGGAAAAGTCACCAGCCAGAGGTACCATTTCCAGCACAGACATGTTCAGAGGGCAGCTTCACCTAGCAGGCTGATACTTTTGCTGTCTCTGTGTACCCCAAGATGCATAGCAGGTGTATAACTCCTGCTCTGGCATCTTTAGACCTTTTTTTCCTCTCTCTACCAGCCCCTTCTGCTCTGTTTCAAATCCACTTTCACCACCAACTTCTTCCTAGCATCTCCAGCTTGCTCCCTGCCTGCTTTCTCACCAGCTTCTGACAAACAAGGAGAAACACATCTCTGGAGCAGCCACACACCACTGCCAGGAGCCATCCCAGAAGCAGAGCAGAAGGGTGCAGAGAAATAAAATACGAAAGAAAATCAGAGACTAGTAGCCACAAGACACAGTTGCATCCTTCTCCCACCCCAGCCGAGGGAAGGCAGGGAGCTGACAAGGACAGTGGCCACTTACGCCAAGGCAAAAGCCACCAGCGCTCCCACCACCACGATGAAATCCAGGATGTTCCAGAGGTCTCGGAAGTAGGAGCCATCCTGCAGGATCAAGCCCTGATCAATCATCTGGAGGGGAGATACAGAGAGAAAACAGGCAGGGAATGAGCAGCTCAGACATCAAGGGGAAGGGACAAGCTGGGGGACAGGGGCACTGCAGATACATCCCAGTGTCCTGGGTGTAGGATTTCATATTTTGTGGAAGCCTCAAGGCTGATAAAGGAAGTGCTGAGCACTCTGGAGCACCACTGCTGAGAATCAGACTCTAAGGTCTCCACCGTTTAAATTTAGGACCAGAACTGCAAAATGGAGCTATTTCCCAGGGATGTTGCATCCTTTCAGGGCTCTTACCTTGATCACCATCTCGAAGGTGAAGACACCAGTGAAGACGTAGTCGAAATACCTCAGCACCTGCAGAGAGAGGACACAGGTGCTCTGCAGCTGCTGCTGAGCAGACACCCAGCTGCAGCAGCTTGCCTGGCTCAGGGGCAAACATGGGGTTGCTTTGTTTGTCCCAAACTCAGCCTTGTCCCTAAGAGTTCAGGACAGCCCCAAACCCAGCCTGTTGCAGGCAGGAAGGAATCATTCCCCATGCAAATGACTTGGAAATGACACTGCTAGCCAGGATCATGTGCCCCATACCGTGCCTGTACCAGTATCTCCTCAGTTCAAGCCACTTTACAGAACTGAACCAGGCACCCTGGTCTCTCCCCAGGCTCTAAACCCCATGTGTGGGAAGCTGAGAGTGACTCCCATGGCTCATAATGGAAAGTGACAGGGAAGAAATCAGACTCCACAGCACAGTGCAAGTGCCCTGATCGTACAGAATCCTAGCGAGCTAAAATCCTACAGGAGCTCTGCCTGCACAGGTGGGGGGAGTGGGAGGGGGTTGCAATCACTTTGTTGCGGTCAGAGTTGGTGAGGACGGGATCCTCGGCGGCGAGGGCGATGCTGCTGGCGGCGATCACCAGGAGGATGCACATCTCGAAGTAACGCAGGTTCACGATGTAGTGGCAGGCCCTCCTCACCCTGCGGGGACACAGCCCACACCCCACCTGTGAGCACCTGGCAGGCCACAGCCACAGCCCACGTGCAAAGCCCACCCTGTATCGCCACCTTCCAGGGTGGGGAGATGGACAGCAAAGCCTGAGGAGCAAAAGAAGGAAGCTCAAGGGGCATTTGGGCTTGTTGATCCCTCTTCTCAGCCCCACAGCCAGGCAAAGAGAGTCCCTAGGAAACTGGGGTGCTTACTCTTCCAGGCTGCTGGATCTAGGGAAGAGCTACAGAGCAGCAGGAAACTGCAGGTAAATATAACAAACAATGAATAAAAATCCCAGCTTAGCAATCAGCAGTCAGGAGAGAGAGCCATGAGCACGGCTGCCACAGAGGGAGAGTGATGTGAGGCTTGGGGAACTCTGTGGCTGCTTATCAAGCCTCTTTGGGAGATGCTCAGCTCCCTTCTCACAGAGATGTCTGGGGTCCTTCCCCTTGCAGCCCTCCCCAGCCCCAGTGTGAAAAATGTCTCACGGGTTGGTGGTGCTGAAGATGAACATGGAGCTGTGCGGCACCATTGCTTTGCCCGTCTCACTCTTTTCCTTCTTCCGCTTCTTTTTCTCCATTTCTTCCTCATCCTCTTTGGTCTCGGCCTCCTTTAAGGGGCTGGCTTCACCATCTGTCTTGTTGCTAACTGCAGGAAAGCGAGAGCCTTTGCCTGGCCTTGCACCCAGACAACACCCTGGAGTGTCCCTGCCACCCGGGCAAACCCCCTCATTCCTGCCTCAATCCCTGTACCGTTACAGGGAGAGGGACTAGGCAGAAAGAAAACGCACAAGCTGCTGGGGTGGAGCCGATGAAATGGGTTTAACAAGGCCAGTTTTCACCTTGCTGGTTAATTAATAACACTGTTTAAAGCAGCTCACCTTGACAGCGAGAATGCTGCTAAGGGGTTTGAGTGACAGTGAGCTGCCGGAGGCTACAGATGTTCCAGCAAAAACAGGGAATACGAGAGTTTTGCCCAGGCAGAGAGGAAGGGGAAATGATGGATCAGATGAAGCGGGGGGTTGGAAAGAGTTGAGAGAGGGACATGGGCCCTAGGGGATGCTGGTGCATCAGTGTTTGGGCTCCCCTGCAAAACTGGGGTGAGGTACCACATGGAGCAGCAAGGAGATCCCCCCGGCTGATGGATGCGGATAGGAAAAGCCATGCAAGCGGCTTTCCATCCCCCCAGGGTCCCCGAGGGCTGGGAGAGGGGCTCAGGAAAGAGAGACAGGTCCTCACTCTGTACCACAGCAGAGTCGTGGACATCGATCATGATGGCCGTGCTCTCGGTGGCCTTCTCGGTGTTGGGGGTGATGGAGGAGAGGTCGGGCTCGCTGCGGCTCACAGTGCGGCTGGGCTCCAGCAGCGCCTGCTCGCTCGTGTCCGGGCTGCTGCACTCCTGCTCCGTCAGGTTCCCCATCTTCCCCTGGGAGAGCTCGGGGGCGGCGTGGAGGGGGCTGCCCTTCTTGGCTGTCCCAATCAGATCGGCATCACCGGCAGGGACCCCGTTTGTCCTGCAGTGGCGACAGGGGAGAAAAAGAGGCGTGAGAAGGAACAGGGATAGGAGAAAAAGAGAATACGAGGAGCTGTGGGGCGGCAAGATGCCTTCCGCAGGTACCAACCTGATGGACTCCCCGCTCGCCTCTGGCTCCCCCGAAATCAGTGCCTCTGCTGCAGCCACGTCCCCACGCCGGTCCCCCTCCTGTGCCCCCTCGGCAGTGCTGGCCTCCTCCAGCCCCATCTCCTGGCTGGCTGAGCGGCTCCCCAAGATGCCAGCCGTGTCCTTCCCCTCCATGCGGGCTCTGCGGTGCCGGCTGCGCCGCTGGCTCTGTCTCATCCTGGCCCTATCTTCAATGCCGCCTCCCGCCCCGTCCTGTTCTCCCGGCTCACAGTTCCCATGGCAAGACTTCTGCTGCCACATGTCCCGCTTGGCCCGGGGCGATGTCCTGTCCTCACCACCGCCGGGGTTGGCCCCTGGGACCGGCTGCTCGGGTCCCTCTGCCAGCGGCCGCTCGCCCTTGCCCTGCTCCTCGGCGCATTTCTCCAGGGTGACACCCTCCCCGGGTCTCTTCCTGCGGAAGATGCTGGCGTGGGGATTGATGAGGGGCGGCTCATCCTTGTTGATGCCCTCCTGGCTGGACATCTGCATGTGCCGGCGCAGCTGGCTGGTGCGCTGCTCCCACACCGACATGTGGTGCCGCCGGCGACGCTCCCGCCTGCAACGATGGGGGGACAGCGAGGGGTCAGAATCCCGGCTGCCCACACCACCCCCCGGGGAAGCACCCGCCCTGGATTTAATCTGGGAATCCCAGGGAGAAGGAAGTGCCACCGCCAGGGTTACAGGCTGTGCTAAGGCTTCGTCAGTGTCCCCTGGTGCTGGCGGGGGCTGGAAATGGGGCTGAGAGTGTGCTCGTGCCCTTCAGAAAGCATCAGGCTGATGGATGTCCAGCCCCAGCAGCCTCGTTGCTGCTCTGAAGCTTTTAGGCAGCACGTCCAGCTTCTGGGAGCAGCCAGCATCCTGGTTTTCCCTATCCCAGACAGACAGGGACAGCCTTCCTCTTGTGTGACTGCCTGGGGACACCTTGAATACGGGCCAAGCCCTCCTGCTGCGTCCAGGGCCCTATCCTAGCGTCTCTCCCAGCACATCCCGGGTAGAAAGCCTGCCCTGAGGCTTGAGGAGCAGCGATTTTGACTGTCTGAGGGGAAGGAGCTGCACTGGGCTTCTGGGCTGTGCCGCGAAGTCGTAAAACAACACCCTGGAGAAGACAGACGTGCCCTTCCCGACACCCCCGCGGCACAGGGAAACACCCAGGAGCACACACGGGCACGGGCACTGCTCACAGCCCGCCGCACACCCGCACACGGGCAGCGAGCGGCAGGCGCCGGCAGCCGGCACCGCACACGGGCATCGGCACACACCGGAGGGGAGCAGGGGCACACGGATACAGCACACACACACACACAGGGAGTTCACTGCCACTCCCGTCCCCGCCGGCGAGGCCGGAGGGGAGGGGGTGTGCCCGGCCCCGCGGACGCACAGACAGCACAGGAGGCACAGACGGACACGCGCCCCCGCCGCCCACATACAGGTGGCTGCTGCGTGGCTCCCACATCGACATGTGGTGTCTCCTCCGCCTGTCTCTTCTGGGGAGGAAAAACAAACGGGTTCAATGCCCTCCTTCCACTCGTGTGGGCAGCGCAGAGAGCTGTCCCCCCTCCCTGGGCAGCCGGTCATCCTGGCCCTGCACATCCACAGCAGCCCCCACGGGCACGCTGGGCACGGGCTGCCCACACTCACGCTGGCACTTCGTTCCCTGGGAGCCTTCTCCCGTGCACCGGGAGAGCAGTGCAGGCTCCAGTCCTTCAGAAGCTCCAAGACATCCTTGGATATTTAACAGCTGTCTCAAACTGCTCCAAATTCACTTCTCCCAGGCAGCAGACGGCAATTGGAAAGAGGAAGCAATGCATCAGGCCAGCCCTGAGCTGCTCAGAGCCATCACCGCGAGTTGATGCTGCCCTGGGAGCACAGAGGGGAGCATGAAGTTCCCCAACAAACAGGAGGCACAAGGCCAGGCTGAGATGCCACAGAGATCCTGTCACCTGAGCAGCCCCACAAGAGCAAGTTAACAAGGCTGGCAAGGTCCTTCACACACACTAGCAGCTGGGGAGATTCCAGGCTTTAACCTTTGTGTGAGCACAGAAAAAATTTGGATACACACAGCTCCAAGAACACAGTCCTGGGAATATGCAATCAGAGAAACACAGAACATCCTGAGTTTGAAGGGATCCAAGAGGATCATTGAATCCAGCTCCTGGCCCTGCACAGGAACAACCCCAAGAATCCCACCATGTGCCTGAGAGCACTGTCCAAACGCTTCTTGAGCACTGTTGTGACCACTTCCTAACAGTTTGAAGACATTCCCCCTTGTCCTATCACTTGTCAAAAAACCACCTTGTCTGAAGTCCCTCTTCAGCTTTCTCAGTGTGCTCTAAGGTCTCCAGGCTTAACAACTTCAATCGTCCCAGCCCAAGCTCACGGGAGTGGTGATCCAGTCATGCTGATGATTATGGTCTCCCGTGCATGGGAAGCGGCCAGTGCCACGCTCGAGCCAGAGCTGGAGCTGCAGGCACCCACAGCATTCCCACAACAAGCGGCCGAGCCTCCAGACGTGTCCAGGCAGCGCCCACCCGGCAGCCCCCGCGCCCAGCAGCCCCAGCCATCTGCAGCTGGGTACCAGCACAGTGCTCTGACGGCCACCACGGCCACCCATGCCACCCCTGGCCACCCATCCAGCCCCACACTGCTGGACCTCTGTGCCAGCAGGAACACCCACGCCAACCCGAATGCACCAGGTACCTGCATGGAAATGGAGCCGCCTGTGTCCGTGCACACCCAGCTCTGAGCTCCCAATGTCCCTTCTGTGCCAGCTCTGCCCACCACTGTGTTGTCCCCACCGTCCCTCCACAAGCTCAGCACCACCAAAAGCACACCAAACCTGAGGCTGACTATATCCTCAAGCCTAACCCGTGGTGTTGTACTGCCTGGCCCTGACCCTAATCCTTCCTGGGGAGTGGGAGGAGCTGGAAAAAAGCCTTGTGAATATTAATACCTCCCCTTTCAATGCCACCAGAACAATAAGGAAAGGTTTAAAAGATCTGTTTTGCCAACCAGCTCTATCTGACAATGACTAGAGAGCTCTATCAGGGATGTGCAGCATGGGCAAATCCTTGACTGCCCTAATATATTCCATCTCCCCCTCTTCCTCTCTCCTATCTGTCCATTCCTCAGCCTCTTCCACAGCCTAAAGCTCTCTATTCCCTCACTTTATCCAACACATTCCCACTGGTATTCAGAAACAGAGCCAACATACAGACTCCACCACCTCTCCCCTAAACCCCCCTAGTACTTGGGCAGACATGGATTTATTATGAACATCCCATCAGCTTCAATCCAGGCGAGAATCTGTGGCTGCTGGGGGATCAGGCAGGCCTTACAAGCACACCCCGTTCCTGCTGCCCCTAAAACCACACAGGATGTGGGAACACAGCATCCCACCACTGCCAAACCAGGGAGGGGGCCATTCCCAAGGCTGTCTCTGACCCCCCCAGATCAGCACTCGCCTGAAGACAGCAGTTTCCCTCAGCAAATCTGCAAGAGATTCTGCCATGTACAAGCTTGGCTGGGTTTCAAAGCATAACGAAACCTAAAATTCCCTGGGAAGGCATTCTATAAAAAAAAAAAAGAAAAAAAAAGAAAAAAAAGAAGAGGAAAAAAATAAAATAATCCCTTCAGCTGTACTGAAATGTACTGTTTTGGGAAACAAATCAAAACGCCTCGTTCCAATGTTGACTTTGAAAGTTTTATGTGATTTAGACCATATGACACCGCAAAATAAAGAGAAAAAAGGCAGCTAGGAAGGAAAAAACAGAATTTTCTCCTGCTGAAATGCAGAGACAAGGCTTCTTAACACCATGCTGGAGGTTTATATGGTTTGGGGCTTTTTTTCTCACCCAAATCAGATTTTTGTACAATCAAACATGGTTTCACAAACCTGCTCCATCTTTCCTAACTGCATTCGCTCCCAAGGAAGGAGCCCGAGGGAGATTTGTGACACCACTGCTCCCTTCTCCCCCAGCTCTGGCTGCTCTCCTGCAGCTCTGCCATGAAGAAACACTCCCCAGGAACAAATATCACCCCTCCTCAAGAATAACTTGAGATGCCTTCCTCCTCCCCAGCCTCCTACCATCAGCCCTGAGTGCTTGAGCTCTATATTTGGGGCAGAAAGCCTCTTCTAGCATATTTTTGCCATGCCCAAGCACTGAGGCTGCAGCTTGGTGTAGAGCTTGGCAATTTCAGGGCCTCCCTGGTGACCCATTCCCCACACTGTCACCTCTCTAAAAGCACTGCTGCTTGTGGGGAGCACACTCCTAGACCTCCATCCATCTTCAGGAAGATGCCCAGAGAGGGAGTCATCCCATGTGGGGACTCCATTTTCTTGTTGGCAGCCTCCCCAGCCTGCCATGCCAGGCTCTGCTGCAGTTCTGTGCCCTTCTAAGCCTGGCTGGGCTTGGGGGGTCACCAGGGTGATGTTGAGGAGTCACTCACTCGATAGCAGGCATGTTTGGGGCAGACATGGGGCTGACTTCTTTGGCTTTCTGAAGAGCATGCTTCTGGTTAAAGGCCTCCTCTTCCTCCTGCTCGTCCTGCAGAGAAAGCAAGGGCATTGCTCAGTGGGATGTCGGGGTCCCAAGGGAAAGCTCAGCCATCAGGGCAGTGAGGGATGTGCAGGGCAACCCTTGATGCCAAGGCTTGAGGGATTGAGGGGGACCTGTACTTCTGATGCCTTGGAGGGGCTACCTAGAAGAGAGGCTAGACAGGATTAAGAGAATAAAAGTGGGTATTTATTAAAGGCCTTCAATAGGTACACCTTGGGCAGTCAAAAGCCTCCCAGAGGCTACATCCAAGATGGACAATGGTCACAAGTTTTTCAGACAATTATAAGTTTGGTCCATTTACATATCAGAGGTTAATCCTCCAATTACAGCTACAGATAATGAAGTCATATACCCCCAGTTTGGTCCCCCATAATTCACTTTTGTTTATAATCTTCAGGGCCTGAGGCTCTAGGGTGTCCTTAGAACATAGGCCCAGAGGAATTGTTTTGTCTGACCAAAATGTGAAAACAGTTAATTAACACTTTATATGGAGTTTTGGAGCTATGCAGTAATGCAGTACAGGATTTGAAAAATATAAAGGCAAAAATCTTTAGGCTTCACTTCCAGAGACACTTCATTTCCCTTGTGCTGTGGGGATGCAGATTCCCCACTACACCAAATCTTCCCCAAGGCATCAGTGCTGCTTGAATAAGTGAACCCAGCCCACTCCAGGCAAGAGCTAGGCTGAGCACGGTGGGACAGCACAGACCAGCTCAGCCCTCCCTTCTTCACAGCCACGGGGGCCAGACAGCCATCCCTCAAACGGGGTGGGAGGTAAGGCATCCACAAATGACCCCGGTGGAGATCGGATTGCTTTAATGAGCATGGTTGTGTCTCTGGAGCAAAGAATGTCATTAGGAGTCATTAGCGAGCATTCAGCCTTTTCAAAAACTCAGCGCTCTCTTAATTGATGCTGCTGGTACCCGTGGGGCTCTCCCATCCCTCGCAG
The DNA here is from genome assembly GCA_013397375.1 of Toxostoma redivivum. Lineage (NCBI taxonomy): Eukaryota > Metazoa > Chordata > Aves > Passeriformes > Mimidae > Toxostoma > Toxostoma redivivum. The sequence continues at coordinate 824,783 of VXBI01002866.1, read as the reverse complement.
CCCCTGCAAGTGCCATCTGCACCCCCCCACCGTGGGAGGACCCCCGCACACACGCCTCAGGCAAACCAGCACCATGCCCTGTCTAGGGTCAGATTTACACCAGTGTGGATGCCTCCCAGTGAGCCCCAGGGACGTGAGTAAAAAAATTTGGGTACCACAAGATCACTGGTCTGCTCCAAAGAGTGGCAATGACCCTTGCAGCTCTCTCCTATTCACCGTTATCCAGATGGTGCCCCAACAATTTACTGTTCCCCAAACATTCCCCAGCATGGTCTTAAAAGCGGCTAAGCACCAGCCTAAATTGCATCCTAAATCACATCTGCTGCCCTGTAGGCAGATAGGGAATAAATATTGACACCACTGGAAAATGCTTCCCACTCCACATCAGATCCCATCCAACAGATGAGGGTTATCTCCATCAGACTGATGGCTAAAAGGAACAGGGCAGTTTAAATGGAGAAATAGTTAAAGCCATACTTGAGGTGTGGGTGTTCCTGGAAAGACCAGCAAGTTTAAGCATTTTCCTAATTCAAAGCCTAAATGGCTTTGCCCACACTCTCTCCACAGGAGAAGGAAAAGGAGCAGCAGGAACATACCTTGGTGAGCTCCTGAGCGTTGGCCAGGTTGTCCACGGCAATGGCCAAGAAGACATTCAGCAGAGTATCTGAGAGCAGCTAAGGATGCACAAGCCGTGTGTTAAGGACATGTGTATCTGCAGCTCCCAAGGGAAGGTGGCCTGGATGGCTCCTCACCAGCTCAAGACACAAACTCCTCACCCACCCCACCAAATCAGCCCTCAGTGCACCTCCCCACAGCTCCTTCTCTGCCTTTGGGAGACACCCAGCACTGCCACACCTGTGTGGTGGGTCTCCCTCAGCTGGGAGGGGAGGAAGGAGCAGCAAGCAGGGAAGGGGATGCCCCCAGAGAGGGTGAGGGGATGGGGTTGTCAGCAGGAAAAGCACAGCAGCCCGGTGGATACAGTTTCCAAACAAGGTGAGGACAATGAAGTAGATGGAGGACCACATCCCTGAGCGCACGCCCCCCTGGGAGCGGATGCCATTGTACATCACCTCGTTCCAGTCCTCGCCTGTCAGGATCTGCAGGGACACAAGGCAGCAGCTCTGTCACCTGCACCTCCCCATCACCTGGACATCGGTGCCACCAGCACAAAGGAGCCGTGTATGGAGACCTCGTGCAGTGGATAACCCACTCTGCAGATGCAGCACCTCAGGGACATCCCATTGCACACTGATGAGGACTTAAAGCCTCCTCAGAAGAGTTTTGAAACTCTTCATCTTCTGTAACAGAGGTGGAAGCATTTCCATCTCTTTGTTTTTCCAGGAGAGGGAGGAAGCAACAGCTGATAGAGGGGAACTTGTTTGGTGTAAAGACTCCCTCCCAGCCATGGGAGAGGAAGTAAGCAGGTGGTCCCAAGGCCTCCTGGCAGCCCAGCTCCTACCTGAAACACGGTCATGATGGCTGCAGGGAAGGTGTCAAAGTTGGCCGATGGAGTCCCATCCATGAAGTTAAACCTGGAAAGGGAACCAGGTGAACATAAACAGGATGAAACACCAAGGTCACCAAAGCACCACTTCCTGCTGTGCTATCGGTTCTCTTGTGTTTAGGAGGACCTTTCCCCACTCCAGAAAAGGTCTCCTGAGCATTTGGCACCAGAAACCAGAAGGTCTCCTGGCTAGAAGGACCCACACAGCCCAAAGGCAGCCCTCCAGCAGGGATTTCTGTGTAGGAGGAGACTGAGGGGGAAGGTACAGTCTTTCTGGGCCCCTAAAGAGCGTGTCATCACTTGGCTTTAACACCAAGAAACTCCTGCCCCTTAGCCTTGAAACTACATACCTGCCTCCAAACAGCTGCATTCCCAGCAGGGCAAAGACTACAATGAAGAGGAAGAGCAGGAAGAGCAGACTGATAATAGATTTCATGGAGCTCATCAGTGAGACCACCAAATTCCTCAGGGATGCCCAGTACCTAGAAAACAGAGATATTGCTGGAGCACTGGCAGTGATGCTGATGCCATCAGCAGGAGTGACTGGATCTGGGCTGCAGCCACAATGTGAGACGGAGGATGACAGGCACTGATGGTGGGTACGCACTTGGTTATTTTAAATATCCGCAGTAGACGAAGAGCTCGTAGGACACTGATCCCAAAAGAGGTTCCTGGTCTGAATATAGCCCAAACCACTTCGAAGATGCTTCCCACTGTGACCTGAGAAGCAGACACAGCCACAAGTCAAAGACAGGCTCAGGATGGGCTGCTGCAGGGAATCTTAACATCCCCACCACCCAGACCAGGACCTGGTGTCTCAGGCTGTCCTGGCAAAAAGTGCTCCCTGCCCCACTGTGAGGGCTATCCTGATCTATCCTTTGGTGCCTTGCATTGCAGACCCTGCCAAACATCTCCCCCCACACCCACAGCATCCCTGGGGCCGCTCACCCCACAGTCGAAGCAGTTGAAGGAAGAATGGAAATAAAGGCGTGGCCCCATCCCGTACATCTTTAAGGACATCTCCAGAAGGAAGAGCCCAAGAAACAGGAACTCTGCATAGTCTGGAAGACAAAACCCAAGCATGCTTGAGGCACCAAGCTGTGGGGAGCACACTGCATGCACCCAGCAGCTGAGTATCCAGCACACCACAGAGATGGGACAGGTCAAGGACCACATTGCATCCCCAAACTCTCAGGGTTTGGGATGAGGGAATTTTATCTGTGAGGAACTAAACCATATGTAACAGAGCATCAAGCCCATGAGTTAATCATTCAGAGAAGATACACCAGTGTCCCAGGGGATTGAGAGGACCAGAGATGGCCAACACGGAGCAGAGCAGCTCTTTGGCATTAAACCACAACAGCTGAGGAGCCTACAAAGGCATCAACCACAACACTGTAGAGGAATATTATCAACCTGGATTAAAATCATAGCATGGCTGAAATTTGGCCAGGGAAACAGAGCCAAACAGCCAAGAGCCAGTGAAAAGCCTTTCCAGCTATTTCATAAACATTTAGCAGGCAAGAGCTTTGCTCTCCACCTTTCCCAGAAGATGCTTCTCACCACAACCAGCTGCCATACCTCACCGCAGCGTGCTGGGAGCCTGGCAGGCCTGAGCCTACTACTGCAGATTTGGGTAAAGCTGGGGCTTGACAGGGACATTTTCAAGGTGAGGAAGAATAACACATCTTAAGCAGCACTGTCCCCATTGCAGCAGCTCAGGAGTGACATGTGGTGCTGACCACACTGCTCTGCAGTAGCCCACCCTGCAGAGGACATGGCCCCAGTGCTTCTGAGACCTGACCTTGTGCCCTGGCCCATGCTGGGCTCAGGGAGGCTCCATAACTGGGGACCTCCAACCCTGGGATTCTATCACCATGCTCTGCACAAAGATTTTAACCAGGGTGTTCTGCCATGACCAGTCCCATCCCTGCAAAATTCACGCCTTTCCAATGGCAATGGCTTGTGCACATTCAGAGGTGGTTCTCCAGCAAGCTTTCCATCACCACTCTTCACAATTTTGGGATAAACTCCACTGAGACTGGCAGTGTTTCTCTCTCATGACAAACATATCAGACCTGAAGGATATGGAGCCAGCACAACTCCTCCGTGTTTGCTCACAAGGCTCAGACAGCCCTCAGTGGCCATGGGACCAAGGGCAAAACTGAATTAAATATCTGTATGTGGTCGTTTGTTATCAGCAGTGAATGGAGCTGAGGTTATTCCCCACCCAGCTCCACACAGCACGACTGTGGTGGGACTCATCCCTATGTGCCTCGAGACAAGCAGTGAGGGTGTGCTGCAACCTCCAGCCACTGGAGATAAGAAGGCTTTTCCTGCCCAAGCAGAGCTCTCCCACTTACACCAAGCCCAGGGACTCACAGAGGAAGTGGGTGAGCCAGGCTGGCTGGTTGTGATGGACGATGGCCACGCAGGCTGTGTTGAGAGCCACCAGGCTCAGGACGATCCAGTAGAAGACCTGGGATTTCACCATGTGGCGAACGGAGATGCGCAGGAGTCGCTCCTTGTGCCGTAAGTAGGAGGCACCATCCACCCTGGCACCTTTGAGGCCAGAGTGACTTGAGGGGTTACCTGAAGGAAAAAGAAGGGGAACAAGGAGTTGGGTGCTCCAGCTTCTCCTGCAACACGAGACAGGACAGATGGCTCATGGACATTGCTCTTGTGAGGCACAACTTGTCCAGAGAATTTTTATGTGGCACAGGGGGCAGCAGGAGGTTTGCTGCTAAACTAGCAGAGATGGCTGATCTGTGACACTCTCCACATGATGGGTGTGACTCTGGGAACCCAATCAGCTGGCAGAGGTTTGGGGGAAACAAGCTGCAGACTGCACTGACCCAAGGTTGGATGAAGAGGTCTTCTCTGCGCCAGCCTCCGCTCGCCCACAGAGGAGATGTCCACACAGTGCTCGTCACCCGACATGGCATCTGTCCGGTTCCGCTTGATGGTGGCTCGCCTGAGCACTGGGAAGGCAAGAGGAACTGGTGTTGGAGTCTCAGTGGCCCAACTCTGCCAGTAGCCAGCTGGTAGGATCAGGACCAGGTGATCAGTACTCAGGTCTGGTAACAGGATGGACGGACGCAGGTGATCCTAGTCCAGAGCTATCCCTTGTGTGGGATCAGACACCTCCCAGGCTCCAGGCTCTCTCAGGAGTTTTGGTGCCAATCCACCTCCCCTCACCCCTCTCTTGGGCTGCAGACGCCACTGGGGCCTCCCCTGATCTCCCATCACAGCTGGAGGGTCTGAGCCTCCAGCTCTAGGCAAGCAGAAGGAAGGGCAGGCAGATTTTAAGGGCACTGCTGGTCTTACCTTCTAAGGCTGAGGTCCCCGAATTTTTGTTCTCTTCAGCCAGCATGACTTCCTCTATGCAAAACACACAGTTCAGCATCAGGAGACAAGGCACTGTCACATGTCACTGCCTTGTACCTAAGAAGTTCCCCCAGCCCAGAGGCTGGCTCTAGATTGCAAACTCTAATACCAAGTATTAGTTAAGGGCCCAAAAGCAAATTCTGGAGGGTGACAAGTGGCAGCTACCAAACATTGCATCAGAAAGAAGAATTACTTGTGATCAGCCCTTCTCCCCTCCACTGTCATTAAACTCATGAAAGAAGAAAATTGTAGGCAGGTCTGAGGCTCAAACCACCCAGCCCAGGGCTAAAGCTGAGGTCTGGTGCTCAGGATTCATTTGAAGACGCTCATCTTTTACAAGTCTGAACACTGGATGAAAGTGTAAATCTTCCCTTCCCAGAGCTGAATGCACTGCCTTGATTCCTACAAGGAGCAAGCAAGGACATGGGCTGTGACAGTTTGGGAACCAACACCCACAGGCTGTCATGTCCATGTCAGGAGGAAGCCTGGAACCTTCACCACCCCCACCCCAGGTCCAGGAGTCCCGAGGTAGGAACCAGTAAGTTCATCCTCTCCAGATGGCTTCAGGAAGAGATCTAACTGGAAAACCCCTCTCCCTGTTCACTGCTCTTCTTTCCCACCGCCCATTACTGCAGGGGACTCCAGCAACTGCCAGGAGAGAGGAAGCCATGGCAGAGCAGAGCTCACAGCTGTGCTGCTCACAGCCTCCCTGGAGATGTGACGTGCTTCATGCATAAAAGGTGACAATGCCATGCCACAGAACATGAGGACTCACCGGAGGTTGGTGAGTCCCCGCTTGAAACCTGGTGGGACCATCACACCAAGCTCACCCACACACTCAACATCACCATGTGAGCACCTTGGATACTTTAGGGCGCAGGGATTCCTTTCTATCCCCCCCACCCCACACAGGCAGCAGTCTGTGGTGCCCGCTGTCCCCCCAGCTGTCCCCCTGGCCAGCATCCTTTACCCGCTTTGTCGATCCACGCCCGGTAGCCATTGAGCTCCCGCTCGATCTGCTGCTGGCGCCGCAGCTTCATGAAGGCTCGGCGGTTCTCCACGCGCTCTCGCTCTTTGGCAAACTCCCTGGTGAAGGGCAGAAGGGAGGGCTGAGAGCAGGGCCGAGGGGCAGGAGGATGCCCAGGGTGCTGGGGAACCACAGCACAGAAAGCAGGGACCAAGGTGGTTGTTAGGGACACGCACAGCCATCCCCAGCCAAAGCGTGGCCAGAGGATGGGTGAATGATCAGGGAGGAGAAAAGCAGGAATGCATGGATGAGAGCGAAGGCCCTGAGAGAGAATGCTCCCAGTGCCACCTGACTCCAGAGCCAGCGCAGTTTCTGCATGTCCCTTCAGGGAATAAAAGCTGGGTGCTGTGAGGATGCAGTGGGGAGATGGAAGGGGGAAGGTCCTGTCCCTTGCCTTCACCTCCCCCTCTGAATTCTTTTCCTTTCCAGCCTCTCCTTGCAGTATTTTCCCAGAACTTGAGACATGGCTGTCCTCCTCTGGATCTCAGGGTCTCACAAGAGCTATCCAGGTGTGATGACCAGCACAGAGACTCCCTGCTCCATCCCCTAGACCCAGCATCTACAGAACTCCAGCCCACACCCTCAGCCCCTTCCCAGTCCCAGGATGCTCCAAGGCAAGCGTGATTACAAAGAGCAAATGGCACTGTTCTCTCTGCGAGAGGAACATCTCTCTCCCCAGAGACCAGCAGCAACCTCAGGCCTCAAAAAACAAAAACTATTCCAAAGAATGGAAAGAGCTGGTCTGTCTGCTGCAGAGAGCGTTCAAGTGCATTACCCCAGCTGAGCTATTACACCCTGATGCTGTGTGGGCTTTTGCATGTGTGTGTGTGCATGTGTTTGTGTGGAAAGCCCGAAATGTTCCCTGCATCTCTTGTTTAAGATCCTCAGACAATTCAAGCCCTTTTAATTCCACCCCAGGAAAGTGAAGTTTCCTGCCGCTCTGGCATTAAGCGTCAGACTCCCCCTCCAGCACTGGCTTTCAGACTGAAATGAGACTTTCTTCCTGGGGCAGGGAAACAGGGGGAGAAACAAAAGGCAAGGAAGGAAAAAGCAGCCTGAGTGAAGGGAAGGAGGGTGGGAGGAGATGAGGGAGAAGGAAGGACCTCCCAGGCCAACAGTGAAATGCACTCTCAGTTTTGGGCATGCCATGCCAAAACACCTCCTTGCTCTAGCTCAAGGAAAGACAGGAGAATTTTGGCTGTGCTATCACCCCTCACCACCCTTTGCTTGCAAATTTGAGATGTCAAGGAATGAGAAGATGCTGTTTGGAGTCAGAGTTGGAGGGGAAGTTGCCTGTCCTCCCAGGTCTGCCCCATGGGCCATAATTCCTTGGCAGTCTTAGCAGCACTTTTCCCAGGCCACATAGATGTCAAATCCTAGAATGATTTGGGTTGGAAGGGACCTTAAAGACCATCTCATTCCTTGCCATGATCAGGGACACCTTCCACTACCCCATCCAACCTGGCCTTGAATACTTCCAAGGAAGGGGAAGCCACAGCTTCTCTGGGCAACCTGTGCCAGGGCCTCACCACCCTCATAGGAAAGAATTTGTCTCTAATATCTAATCCAACCTTGCTCTCTGTCAGTGGGCAGCCATTCCCCTTTGTCTTGTAACCACATGGCCCTGTCCAAAGTCCCTGTCCAGCTCTACTGGACCCCCTTTAGGCACAGGAAGGGGCTCTAAGCTTTCCCCAGAGCCTTCTCCTCTCCAGGCTGAACACCCCCAACTCTCTCAGCTTGTGGGCAACTGGGAGAACTTAGGAAGCTCCCCCTGATTTGCATCAGCTGGGAACCTGGCTACTTTGTGCTGCTTTCTGCTTGCCCATCCCTCTGTCCTCCAGCTCCTTTTGCTGCACGGCAAGAGAAACCATCATCATATGCCTACAGTGGAAGCCACCCAGGAGGACCAGCTGAGCCTCAGGCCACCTTTTCCTGAAATGGGAAGGAAATGGGGCATTGGAAAAGGTGCTCATCAAGCCACACTTTCCCCCAAGCCAGCCCTTTTGCTCATGGAACACTAATTTACAGGAGGCTGGTGCCACACACACTCAGGGACAAGGTCCGTGCAGCTGCAGCAGCGTCTCCAAGGGAGTCACTTCCCACTCACTTGATCCCTAATGGAGCTTAATTGCTTTTGTCCATTAGAAGGAGGAAGGGGTGGCAGAAAGGGGAGGGGGGAAAAAAAAGTTAATCTCAAGTTAATGAATTATTACATTTCAGAGAGACACGTTCCCGAGCAGGGCAGCAGCGGGGGCTGGTGACATCTGAGAGTGGGTAGGCGATGCTGACAGATCAAGGATTGCTCAGAGCCAATTTGCAGCAGCGGGTAGAGATAATACTGTGTGTGAGTGAGAGCAGGGCCAGCCATGGTGACTGACAGCAGCTTGGGAAGGCTCCAAGTCACAGGCAGGGCAGCCTGGCATCGCCCAGAGAGCGGGTGCCTGCCTCCCATTGAAGGGTTCTGCTCCTGCTCTCTTGAGGTTACATCACCAGGAAGAGCCCAATTCTGCCCTGCAAAGGGCCCAGGGCGGTGCTGCCCCATGGGGTCCCGGCAATGGGGTGCAATGGGGCTCAGAGCACCCCAGCAGATTGCACAGTCTCCACCAGCAAACACCTCTGCTTGTCCACTCGGGTCTTCTGGCCCCAAATCCCGATGGCTCTAGCTCGAAAACATTCACTCCCGACAGCCAAGATCTGTGATGCCAACCTTGTGTCACTGCCCAGCCCCTCTCTGCCCAGCCTCGTGAAGCCAAAGACACTCAGAGAACTCTAGAAGCAATTGCTGAAAACCCTGGTGGGGTCTGGGGATCAATGTGCCATCTGTCCTGCTCCCAAGGGCACCATTCCCCCACAGCCTGTGCCCAGCCCACCGGGACAATGGGAGCACAGATGCTTCACTCCTTCTCTGCCTGCAAATTCTCCTCCAGAGCCTTAGCATTGCCCTCATGTGGCCTGAGAGCATCTCTGCTCCTGGCAGGAGACCCTTGGGGATACCACCATGCTCAGCCACATCCCTCTCCAGGCCCCCACAGTGATGGTTTCATTCCAACATTATCTACTCTAAGGACTGAAAAGCCTGGGTCTGGTATCAATGAGAGAACCACTCATGGAAGCATCCAGCTTGAAAATGGGTTCCCTCTTAAAAAAAAGCAAAATACAAGAAAACAGGAAAAAGCCCCAAAAAGAAAACCAAGAACCAAAAACAAATTAAGAGAAAAGAGTATCACAGCTACTGCAATCAATTTTTCTACTTTTTAGACCATCTTTGAGTTCAAAGCAGGTAAATAGTGCTGGTCACATCAATGCTGTGGTCTCCATGCTTTGAAACAACAAACCATCTATCTTCAAACCCATCAACTCATCACCTCTTGCCTCTATTAAAGATATTTTGCTTCCAGCAAACCAGTTATCAAATCAGCCTTAAAACAACTTGAGGCAGCAGAAAGGGTAGGATGGGAATGAGAGAAATACTGGATTACACATTGAGGATGAGGCAGCAGCACCACTCTGCTATGAAAAAAACCAAATATAATGGGATGCATAACAAGGGAGACCATCTGTAAGACATCAGGTAACACTGCTGCTCTCCTCAGGTCTCTGCTCATGCCACTTCAGGTTTGAGCACCACAATCTGAGGGAAACCTGCCTCTGAGACTCGAGGAGGGTGTCAGAAAAGGTTATGGGACAGAACTGACAACAGACGGTGTGGCAAACACAGCTGAGACAGTTGCAAACCAGGGGGATCAGATGGTATTTACCCAAGAGGTGTAAAGGAACTGAAGTGAGAGTGTTGAACTGACTGCACAGTCTGTAACCTGGAGCCTCAACTTAAACAGACGGTGGCAGGCAGAGCTGGCACTGCAGACTGGGATTATTGCACTGAACCCATGGCAGAGGCAGGAGTACGGTGTCCAGAAGGTACAAAAACCTCTGCAGGGGTTAAAGATGTTCTTCATAGTTTTGCTTTCAAGGAGACCACAAGTTTTTCAGTGAGGGTAATTGTTTGATTTAAGTTCACTTGAACTGCCAGAGTCAGAGAAAATTCAAGGCCAGGCTGGATGGAACTTTGAACAACCTGGTCTAGTTGAAGATGTCCCTGCTCAGTGCAGGAGGTTACACCAGATGGCCTTTAAAGGTCTCTTCCAACCCAAACCATTCTGTGTCTCCTTAACAAAGCTATGTTGTCTCAAGAAAGTCTTCTCTGAAGCACTGAGCAGTGAAGAGAAAGGATACAAAAAGGCCACCAGAAACACCCCATTTCTTGTATTCCCTGTCCAGCAGCTCTGATCATCCCCGTGCACTCAGGCGGGAGCTCTGTGTCACCACGGTGTGACAAACCTGCAGTGGGAGCGCACAGCTGACGCTGCTAAAGAGAGCACATTTATAGAGCACTGGCAGTCACACGAGCTGGGGAAGGAAAAGCTGACAAGCTGTTGGTGACATGGAACAGTAAAACGGGAAGGAGCTGGGAGATACCAGCCCTGAGATTACCCATTACATCACTGTCCCAGTTAAGAAGGGGCAGGTGCTGACGGGTACCTCCCACCTTGCAGAAAACTTGTGTTTGTCCACCTGGATTTGTACAAGGCCAAGTGTGCTGATACCAAATTGAGGGGGGAAGTGGACACTTCAGAAGGGAGAACAATCCTGCAGGAAGACCTGGACAGGCTGGAAGAGTGGGCTAACAAGAACCTTACAAAGAGAAGCTGTGGCTTCCCCATCCCTGGATCGGGCTTGGAACAACCTGGTCTAGGGCAAAGTGTCCCTGTCCATGGCAGGAGGGTTGGAACGAGACGGTCTTTACAAGGTCCTTTCCAACCCAGGCCATTCTCTGACTCAAATGTAAGGTCTTGGACATGGGAAAACAAAATCCAGGAGGGCAGCACAGGCTGGGATCTACCCAGCTAGGGAGCAGCTCTGTGGAAAGGGACATGCAGGTCCTGGGGACAAGTTCAATATGAGTGAGCAGTGTGCTGCTGCAGCAAAGAAAGCCAACAGGGTGCTGGGCTGCATCAACAAGGGCAGAGAAGAGAGCCACAAATATTCTAGCTAGTAGACTCTCAATTTCCTCCTTTTTCTAAGGATAACAGCACCAAGGTTTGCATCGTTGTCCCACTGCCCGGAGAACTCTGTCTGCAATGCTGCACCAAAGGCAGCAATAGCACACTCAGCCCACGCTGCAAAGAAGCTGCAGAAGAGTGGCAGAGGGTCTGGCAGCCCCAGCAGCAAGGAGCAGAGATGGGAGCTCAAGATTGTGTTTCACTCTTATCAGGCAGGGCTGGCATGAGTAGCGCAGCTTCAATGCTTCAAGAGCCCCGGGCTTTGTTCACAATCACTCCCACTGGCTCATGCAGCGCTGGGAAAATGTCACTCCTCCCTTTCCCTCCTGTGCTCCAGTTTTTATCCCCTCTGTAAGCAGAGAACATCTTTATTGTCTCTTTTGCATGCAACAGCAATCCGCAGATGAAAGGTATGTGGTCAGTACTGCAGGTGAGATGGAGTACGGAAAGAAGGCCCCACGTCAATTTTCAACCTTTCATCACATTAACTTCCCAGGAGCTTCCAGCACTCAAATCGACACCTTCTTCATCCAACAGCAGCACCCAGCACCCCCTTGCCAGGGTGGAGCAACTCCTGGAGGAACAGAGCATCTCCAAAGCCATCCACCAGCTCAAATTGCTGCAGCCACGGCCACACGATTGCTGCCATCAACCAGGAGGACAGAAATTACCATAATCTGGAACAAACAACTCTGAATGCAATCTGTAAGCAAGCACTGTCTGCTGAGTGCTTTGTTGGGAGGATCAAAACCGAGCCTTTTTACCCACAGCCACAGACCACAGGCAGACCATGGAGCAGATTTGCAAGGAGGCAGGAATAAGAGCAATTTTGAAGCAGCGGAGGGAGACATGCTGGCAAATAATTTGCCAGGAGAAATCAAAGGGGAAAGCCAGCGAGTCATCTTTTTGTTGTGGATTTTTTTTCCCCTTCTCACCCAGCTGGCTGTAAGAGGAGTCATTATTCCCTGTAACAGCAGAGGATCCAGCACAGCAGCCACGCACGCCTCTTGTCAGGCAGCTTGTTTGCATGGGGCTTGGAGCCCTTGGCAGAAAGGTGGCCCAGCAGAGCACAGCAGAGAGGCATGAATATGGATGCCCACCTGCCTGCTGAATAGAGATGAAGGTCCCCAAGCCTCCTTTGCCTGGCCTGTGCTCAAACACCACGGTGATGACAAAGAGCTTCCCCAGAACAAAGTGATGAGCATGGACGTTTCTCATGCATCCCATGGTGGTGCTGGGGGACCTGGGAGGGGCATCATAGCCCCCTCCTCATGACACCCACTCCTCCTTGTTCAAAAGGGATCTCAACTACTGAGTTTCCAAGCACAACACAAATGCAGACATTTCACATCTCATCCGAGCCATGCCTTGAGATCCTACAACCATTCCAGGAAAAAGCCAACACGATGCTTCCAAGCTTTCATACTTCCAACTCTGTATTTCTTGGGTGTAGAACTACTCATTCAGGTTGGAAAAGGTGTTCACCACTACAGAATGTCCCTAAATTTCACATCCACATGTTTTTCAAACACTTCCAGGGATGGTGATTCCACTACTTCCCTGGACAGCCTGGTCCAATGCCTGACCATTCTTGCGGCAAAGAATTTTGTTTGTTGACATCTTCCTGGGAATTTATGGTCTCTTCACAAGCTTTCTTGCATTGTGATGTGTCCCCCCACTCAATGAATCTTCGAGACATTAATCATCTTCCCAGTGTTTTTGGCTTCAAAGCACCAGATCCCACTCAACCGCATGGGGCCCAGGTTTTTGTGTGGAGCTGGCAAAAAGAACCCACTCTCCATTGAAAATGTACACTTGTTCCCTCAACACCCTTATTATTAATTGCTGTAAAACTTAATTTTATTCATCGTTTGTTATGCATCCAAATTGGATGGGGAAAAAAATTCAAATTAACTGAAGTGAAAAGATTTCAGAAGATAGTACAGAAGGCTCCTGAAGGAACTGAAGAAAACTCTCCGGAGACTGGGAACGCAGTGCTAACCCAACCTGAAAGAAAGATCTTAAGACAAAGAAATCTTGCCAAATTGATCCTTTAATTATAACATTAGTCTTTTCTTTCAAAGGCTTAGTGTAAGAGCTGGGGGTGGGGGGCAGAAAAGACTTAAAGGGAGAAAAGACTTAACATCACCAGGATGAGTGGAAGCAATTAGGAGGATTTAAATTACTCTCTTGTTTGGTACAAGGCAGATAGATTCCATTTTTCTTGCCATCGTGCTCGACTTCTTGCTCTGCATTAGCTTCCAGAGGTCTTCTCCTTGGCTGGCCTGAGGGCCCAATCTTCCCAGGTCAGGCAGCACCTCCTTCCACTCTGCACCCACTCTGCTATTTCTGCAGACCAGAAATACCAGTGCTTATAACAGCTCTGACACTCCAGAAAGGAACTGGATGCACAAGACTGGATATGGGGATGGAGTCTCCCAGCCCTCAACAGAAGGATGATGCCGCAATGAATGGAGGAGGGTGATTGCAAACCAAATTTTTTCTGCAGAGGCTGTGGAAAGGGAGGTGGGAAAGAGTCAAAATGCAGCCTGTTTGGTACTGAAGCTCTGTATGAGTCCTCAGGAAGCTCTGCATGAGTCCTCAGTGCTACACCTCCAAGCATAGCTTATTTTTTATCTTCACTCTTTCATCTTCTTGCTCCCAGTGACAAACTAGATACAAGTCATCTTCTTGCCAGGAGGGGCAAAGCAGGCAGGGCGTCTGCAGTCAGCAGGACAGGACACCAGTCCTAGTGGCTGGGATCACTCCTGGGGTGGCACTACTGCCACTGGCACACAACACCAGCAGCAGGGACAGGGCAGCATGGCTCTCATCAGGTCTCTGCTGCTCTGGGGACAGAGCCCAAAAACACATGTTCAAATTGTTTTATGTGAGAAACAGCTGAGGAAAAAAAACCCCAAAGCTCAACAATTTCACAAAAAAAGGGAGAGCAGATCTTTGCAAATCTCCAGCACATGCAACTCCTCAGTCCACAAGGCAGCCTGAGGTAGAAAACAGCATTTCAGTGGATGTTCCATCCTCACTCGCTCCCACTGACTGTCTTCTGCCAGGATTATCTCAGTAGCTCATGTAGCTTTAAAAGCTGAGCAGTCACATCTCCTTGGGCTCCGTACTTGCTCCCAAAGAGGAACGGGGACAATTTTTTTAAAATCTTTTTCTGCTTTCAGTCAGGATTAATTGATCTGTAATTGTACCCATAGAGGGGGGAAGTTAATAGACCCAGTAATAAATGCCAAAGCCACAGCAGAACTCTCCAAGCCCCTGCCTAAAGGAGCTCCATCTCCTCTTAATAGAGTCGCATGCAATTCCAGTGTGTGTGTGCCTGTTCGTATTTAGGGAGAAAAGCTGAGGAGCCTCGCTATGATGAAAATCATTTCTTTTCCTCTCCCACATACTTTGTGCTTAAGGAGCAGATGGATCCAGGCTGTTTACATCACAGAGGTCATGCCTCAGCTTAACAGTTGGGGAACTGACTGTTGGGAGAGATGCTCATCACAACCAGGAGATTGCTAAATCTGGGCTCCGGCAAACTTCTGCTGGTGGCAAGTGAAACACACAAATGTCCTCCTGCAGCCTCTTTGCATTTGGGACCCACCCTGGGTGTTGGGCTGCTTCCCCAAAGGCAGCTGCTGCCGAGACCAGGCGAGGGCAGAGGCAGCTTAGCAGCAGCTCCTGAGCATGAACCTTGAGGAGGATGCTGGAAATCCCCAGGGCACCTTGTTATCCACCGATGCAGATGGTGTGGTTTGCAAGCTACGTGGGGCCAGGTCTCTGCAAGGAGGCTCCCAGTGTCCATGATTACAGCTGAGCATGCCCTGGCTTTCCCAAAAGCAGTGGTGTAACTGCCAGAGAAAGAATTCCTTCAGTGGAGGTGTTTCCATGGAGCTCATTCCCAAAGTGACCATCTCTTCTCAGTTCAGCACAGCCACGGGACAAGTGGGGATAATCTGGCCAGGCCCTACCTGTACATCCAGCTGAGAGCTGGGCAATGGAAAGGTTACACCTCCCATTCCCCAGCAGAGCCAAGTACTCTCTTCCAGCACCAGAGGATTGCAGTGAGTGCTAAAAACAAGAAGAGCTCAGCAAACAGAGCAAGGAACGAGGCCCATCCTGCTGCACTCAAGGACACACATTATTTGTTTGCACAAGTACCTTCTCCTGCCTTAGGTCCTAGTTCTCCAAGGCTCCAGCAGCAGCTTTAGATGATTGCCCCAGCCAAGGTGCTGCATCCACTGAGCCACAGAGGATGTGGCTGTGTCCAGGCAGAGGGACACGCACAGTGGCCATGCCATGGAGTGCCAGAGCCCAGCTGGCCACCTTTGCTCACCTCACTCAGCCCTCCGGGGAGATGAGCAGTCCTGCTTTACCCTGGATATCTGCCACGCCACAAGAGCATCTCCACTGCCAATTAGGCCACCCACCCACTTGCATCCTTCCCCAGTACAAACCCTATTAGCAATAAACAAACAGTGGAAATGCCAGCCGGTGCCTGGAAAGACTCCTAGACAACTGCATCCAATTCAGCAGGCATGGGAACAGCTGCCTCAGGCACTCCTGGTGCAGGGAAGCACCAAGTTGGGCCAGGGCATGGCCAGGAATTCATCAGCCCCACTGTGGTTCTCCAGCCAGCGTCTGGCTTGTGTCCCCAGGCTGCTTTCAGTATTACCCCAGCACCAAAAGCCTTTGTGTCCACACAACACTGACACAATTCAATGTTGTAATTAAGGGGCTTTCCCAGCTTCCTAACTTTCCTTCTCCAGGCTTTGTAGGAAGGCTCCTGCTTGACACTGAGACCCAGCTGGACTTTGCCCAAATGCCCAAGCTGGATGTGGCATAAGAAGTACAAATTCCACTCAATGCTGCTTGGATATCTTCATCCCCCATAAGAATTCCCCCTCTGCAAGGCAATACCCTTCCTGCAGCCTGTCCCCAGAGCCCCTGGACTCACTCAGACCCCAGAGTGAGAGCTGGGAGAATTCAGCCCAATAACAAACCCCAACCTGCCACTCTAGAAACTCCTGAAATCACCACCATCACACTTGAACTTCCAGGGACACTCAGGAAAGGGACAGAGATGACCAAGGCCATTCTCCACCCCGATCCTTGCATGTAAGGTCTTTCCATCTGGCCAAACCAGTGCTACAATGACTTTTGCATTTTGCCATGATGCATAATTAGCTAAAAAATTACCTGCTTCAGTCAGAAAAGAGGAGCCCACAACTTCCCCCAGTGCAGAAGAGGGCACGCTCTCACCATTCACCAGCCCCTGCCAGCAGCTGAGGATGTGCTGATGCAACCACAGTTCATTGTCATGGAGACAAGAAGAGTTTTTGTCTCCAAACTCAGCTTAATGGCTTGGATTAAAACTGCCTTCCCCTTGGGAAGTGCAGGACAGGGACAGTTGCTTTGTCCCTACTTCCTTATCTTCTGGGCTTAGCCACATGCACCCAAGCACCCCTATCCTCACCAGTTTGCACCCCACCAGTGCACGGCACATCCTCCTGGTCACAGCACAGAGGTGCCCTGTATCAGTCCCTAAACCCATCCCAACCCACACACACCCCACCACAAACAGCCTGGACTCAAAGACATTTTCATAGACCCACCCCCCCTCATGTGTCTCCCCTCTTGCAGGTCCCAAGCAGCCAGAAGATCCCCAGGGACCATTTCTCCCAGGGGAGACCAGAAGCACAAGATCTTCATCAAGGTGAAATAACAGTAATAATAAATATCTTCAAGGTTGTCCCTTTCCCAGCTCCCCAGGGACAGAAAGAACCAATCACAGCCAGGGAGAAATCCCTTGCTGTGGGGCACCAGGTATGGAGGGGATGGAGGGACACAGGGTCCCCGAAAGGTGTGGCAGGCACAGCTTGGAGGGAATGACCACACTGCTTACCCTGACAGCACTCCCAGGACAAGGTTGAGGACAAAGAAGGATCCAATGATGATGAGGGGGATGAAGTACAGCCAGTTCCAGGTGGCTCCTAAGGCATCATTGGTCTGGAGAATAAAGAAAAAAAAAAACACGTGAGACATCACCTTCAACACCAGCAAAGGGGCAGAGGGAGGGTATATTAACTCCAGTGCTCCAGGCTGATCACACCAGGCTCCTCAGAGTGACATGGCCATGCCTGCCAAGCCTTGGTGGGCACTCTTCCCCACCAGAAGAGCCCTGGCACCCCTCAGCACCCTGCATTAGCCCTACTCTTCAGTCTCCAGCCCTCATCAGGCAGGACTGCTCTCCTCCGCCCTCTCCAACCATCCCTGCAGAGACTCTAAGAGATGGGTATAGCTGGAGGTGCAGGGTCCTGCAGCCCAAAACTGGGGTGCTGAGGGCAAGGGGTCACCCTGAACATGTTTTCCCCAGCAGTCTGATTCAGGGCTCCCACGCACATCCACCAGGACGGGGCAAAGCAGCCCCACACCAAGCAGAGATTTATAGGGTGCCTTAAGACCAGGGAAGGTGGTGTCTAAAGAAGAGGTAGCCAATGTTTGTCCCTTCATGCATGGTAGGAAACCTCCAAACAGGCATTTTCATCACTAACACCTTGCAGACACCCTCCCACCACAGGTACGTCCCCCAAAGCCAAGGAGCTGAGATCAGATGGGAGCTCTGAGCGCCAGGCACAACCCAACAGCTGCAAAGGCTCCTGATGAGCCCTGCTCAATACCTCCAGACATTAATTCACCAGAGGTTTTAATAAAGCAGTGCCCCTCTGTCCCTCCCAGGCCCCATTTGTCCTCTGGTGTCAGGCACAGTGCGCATGACGCCAGGCTGAGGGTGATGCGGCAGAACGTGACTGTCTGGGGGAGGTGGTATCAATCTTCTTGCAATGAAAGACTCTTTCTCTTTTCTCTCTCTTCCCCACTCTCCCTGTGCTAATTAAACCCTCATCTTCATCTGAGTCATTGGCACCACATCTCCTGGTCGGCCAGTGCAGGAGCTGAGGCGAGGCTCTGCAACGGGAGAAGCGCGATTCCGAGGAGGAAAGAAAGTCACCGTGCTGGAATCTTCCTCCAGTGGGCACTTCAGCTGGGTGTCCCCATCACCCTGACACCGAGCCCAAGGCAGGACACCCCAGCACAGGCATTGACCACAGCACTGGGACAGGGGATGTGGGCAGCGATCTCAGTGACAAGGAGCACCTGGCACACGTAAGAGCAGACATAAGGGCTCTGAAAGCATCTGGAAGGACTCACTGTTCTGCTCCTTTGGCACTAGGGAAACCACACACATCCTCTTAAGATCCTGCTCTTTGAAGAGCCCCAGCTCAGCTCCAGTGCCTTCCTGTAGGGCACAGGAGAAGCAAGCACAGGGAGGAAGGAACGATGTGTGGGAATCCCGAGCAGCCAGTGTTCACCACAGCCCTCCAGAGACACCCAGGCCACTGTACGTGGCTCTGACAGCTCCATCTCCCATGGCATTAGTCTTCAAGGCATCAGCCTTGCAACCCTCAGCCCAAGCTTGGCTGGGCTTCAGCTCCCTGACAAGATGCCACTGGGCACCTGCCACTCATGTCAGGACTGCTTGCCTTTTAAACTGGCTCCTGCCCAAAAACCACAAGCTTTCCCTGAGGTCTTCGTCACCGGGAATGCAAAACTGCTGAGCTCCTTTCCTACAGGAGAACAAGACATCTTCCCCTAGAACTGGGCCATCACCACCCTTTCTTCAGCCATTTCAGCAGGGGAGAGAGGGGGAAATGGGCAGTTTCTCAGGGTTATCAGTGTCCAGACCACCTCTTCCCTCTGCATTTTTCAGGCAGAGCAAAGCTGGTGGCACTGGGGACCTGCAGCAGGGAAAGCTGAGGCAGGAGCTTGGCAGGACTCCGGTGGCATGGGCTGGCTGCGATCCCAAGCTCTGTGCACTTGCGTGCCTGGCTCCCCTGCAGGTGGAGGCAAAGGGGGACGAAGAGATTTTTAAGAGATTTGGGAGGTCACAGCACCTCTTGCACCCAGCAGCTGCAGGAGGGGCACTTCTGGGGTAGAGCAGGAGATGGAGAGCTGTGGCCATGGACCCACATACTCAAGGACACAGCACTGGCCACCGTGAGCTCAGGGATGGTCCCAAACACCCAGGCTGCCACCAGCATCCCCAGGAACAGCACTGCCACCAGCATCCACAAGGGTTCTTCTGGCTTAGCTGGCATCCCCCAGCCCCAACATGAAATTTCTCAGGGGATAACCCAATGCTCCCTACAAACCCAGGAACTGGTGATGCCCGGTCTGGATGCAGTAGCTCCAGATCATCATCTGGTACTTGCCCAGCCACTGAGACTGCCAAAAACTCACTATTCCCACTGGAAGCCTCCTCAAGCAGATGCTCCAATGGTTGCTGTAATTTCCAGCCTAAATTTATTTGTGGTCATTTTCTATACCACTCCAGTCTTTTGCCAGCACTGGCCTTTGGCTGAAATAGCTCTTTTCCTTCCTGTTTCCATCCTGATCTATTTCTAGACAGCAATCAGAGCCATCTCCAGCCTCTGATTTGCTGGCCAAAGCAAGGTTCTTCCAGTTCTCTCTTGCCCAACTGGCTCTCCTGCCCTGTATTATCCAGTAGCCCATTCCCTGCTCAGTCCAGGCTCAGTTCATCCTTCCTGGACACAGGAGACCTGAGTGAGCAATTTGATGGGTCACACTCCATCCCTGCATGATGTCACAGAGACTTCACCACCCCACCTGCATCCCACCATCCTCCCTCCTCCTTCGTGACACCCCTGCCCTCAGCCACCTCATGGCCACCCTGATGTCACCCATCCACCCTCTCCTCCTTCACGCCACTGCTTCCCAGCCAACAAGACCTGAGCTCCAAGGAGAGATCTTGGCTGCTCCTTAACAAGCACTTGGCTTTCCATTTCTCACTGCATCACACATCTCTTCCTCTGGCCCTCAAATGCCTCCCAGTTCAGGATGGCAGCCTTGTCCCTCCAGCTCTGGGAAGCCAGTGGATGCTGGAGGCAGGAAAGCCCATGACACATCCCCGAGGACTCCACGAGTCGATGACATCCCCTTTGTCCCCTCAATACCATCCCAACACTGCTCACTTCCCTGCCAGCCTCACAGAGCTCCTCATCCCCTTCCCCTCTTCCCCTCCCCATTACCACTCTCCCATTTACAACCCCTTTACTACAAGGAGCAGCTCTACGACATTCCCAGGCCTGCCATGCCAGGTTAGCCTGGTGTGACCTACCTTTGACAAACCCATGACTCCCTTTCCTCTCTTGCCTCCCAAATCTGTTCTGAAATGGCATGCGATCGAGGTCAGCCTCGCAGTCCTATTCCTGCCTGCCTTACTTTTGCTCCCCTCCTCCCCCCATTTTTAAATATAGGCATCGCATTCGCTATTCTCCAG
The DNA here is from genome assembly GCA_013397375.1 of Toxostoma redivivum. Taxonomy (NCBI): domain Eukaryota; kingdom Metazoa; phylum Chordata; class Aves; order Passeriformes; family Mimidae; genus Toxostoma; species Toxostoma redivivum. The sequence goes on along the minus strand of VXBI01002866.1, from coordinate 804,435 downwards.
TCAGATGGTGCCTCCCCCAACTCGATGGAGCTGTTAAAAATACTTGTTACCAGACCTGCCATTTCATGTGCCAGCTCCCTCTGAGCTTGGGGGGAAGCCATCCCAAGCACCCTGGCTGGTGGGTGTGGTGGTCTCAGCCTTGGGCTTCCACGTTGGCCATGCCCTCATTCCTGGTATCCCGCCTTTTGCTGCTTTGCCTTGGCCAAAAGCAGGGCTGAAATGGCCATCCATGCCCAGATCTCTCCAGATGTAATTTCACTGGGCCTTGGTTCCATCTGCAGAGGTGGGGAACTGCTCACTGCTCCTCCAGGAGGTCTGTGTCAACATAGCTTTGCTACAGCCCTCACAGCACTTCCCAACTTTTTTGGCACCAAGATATTGTTGTCTTGACTGAGCAGCCTCTTTTCCCATTCCTTTGGGGCATCATTAGTTCTTGATATCCTCTGTAAGCAGTAGTTCATCATCTTGGTCCACTGTGCCTTCCCAAAGGTTTTTTTCCCCTTTGTTGAAGGTACCAGGAGGTTGTTGTTTGCAGAATTCAGGGAAGACACAGGAATTTTAATCCCTAAAAATCCCTTACACCAGCTCCTTTAATAAAGAAATTTCAGGTTCCTGCCTTGCTCCCTGCACAGCTGAGCAGGTCCTATCACTCACACAAGTGCTTTGGGACAGGCTTTTTATATTCCTTTGGGAAATGGAAGATCTGCTTGGTGCCAAATTTTTGCTGCTTCTTCCCCTCCCTTTCAGAGACCTCCTTCTCATTATGCACTCCACCACCCCCCAAACTCTTCTGCAGCCACCAGACCAACAACCACCTCACTTACATCTTGGCATGACCCATCCTGCTGCCAGGAAAGCCCTCTGAGCCTATAAATGACACCACCAAGTTGTGGGAGCAGGACTCTCCTGCAGGAAAGAGCCCCCACTAGCTCCTGCTTCTCAACCCCCAAGCACAAGGTTATTCTTTAGGCAGCTCTTGTGGTGTTTGTTTGGTTTTTTTTTTTTGGTTTTTCTTTTTTCCCCCCAAAGGGCAGGAAAAGGCGCGGGAAGCTGCAAAAGCAGGTCTCACTGGGGGGGCCAGAAATCTAAGGAAATCTAAAGAAATCTAAATATATCCTCAAGTTGAATGCACAGCACAAGCTCACAGCCCACACATCCCCTCCCTCGGGCTGCGGCGCATGGGAACCTTCAGGATTTCGCTGCTATAGGGGAAGGGAGGGGGGAAAACCTCAATAAACCCCTCAAACTCAGTCTCTCCTGGCTAAAAATAAACAGAGAGCAGGTTCAGTCTGTGCAGGGAGTCTTAATGGCCACTCATTGCTCACCAGCTTGGGAAGGGGAACTGTGGGCACCCAAAGCTTTCAGGGAGCAGCAGGACATGGATTTCATTCACACAGAGGTTTGGGGATGGTGGGAAAAGCCATGGATCTCGAGGATCTCAAGAGCCTTTGCCCTGGGAGCTGTGCCTGCCTTCCCCAGCACTTCTCAGGTGCTTGCAGAGCAGGACAGCAGGTGCAAAACCACCACAGCTTCCATAATTTGGGCTCCAAATCCTTGGTTTGGCAACTTCCAGTGGTCTTTGCCTAGTGGTGGCACCCATGGTGCCCCTGCCATGGCTGATGATGTCCCGCCAGCATCACCTCCCCAGCCCCTGACCTGCTCCTCCCTGCAAACCACTGCTCAAAAAAGCTGAGAATCCAGCTGAGAATCACACACAGGCCAGCAGTCACAGCCTCATAGCCCAGCAAAAGGGGAGAAAATTAATTCTAAAAATACCTCGCAGCAGATTCCCTGGCCTAAGCAGTTCCCTCCCGACACTGACACCCGCTGCTGCTCTCCCCAGCACAGTAACAGATCTCCTTGTTCCCTTTAATAGCAGTAATTGAATCTCCTGCATGCAGGGCCATGCTTCACTCCCTGCCTGGGATCCATCAGCGACCCTGGAACTGGACAAGATCTGAATGGAAATGCTTTGCTTTCCCAAATGAGGTTAATGAGGAAATGGGTGCATTTCCTCTGCAAGGCCAGGACTGGCCCGGGGTGGGACACATCCCACCATGGCCAAGTGTCAGGGTCTCCAGGCAGGGTGGGCACCTCCTGCCCCATTCCTTTCCTCCAGCACTGCCCTACATTGGCCTTGGGAAGTTCTGGAATAATGCCAGAAGAGGACATAAAGCCCAGCATAATCTTCCCTCTGGTTGTGTGCAGGGAGGGAGTGGGGAAACAGGAAAAGGACATGATGCATTTCATTTTTCTGCTTCCTAACTGGAATGCAAAAAATGCGTTGCTAGAAACATTACTAGAAATCAAGCCTTTTCAAAATATTTGAGATAGGCACCGAGACCAGTTTTGGTGCTGTTCTCCTCCAACCCACTGAGAATTTGCACCCAGATGCCCCAGCATCGATGCACAAACCCAGTCCCCGTGTGCTCCTCTCACTCTGCCTCTCCCCACAGTTATCCCTCACTGTGATTTCTACACTTTTGCTCCCAAACTTTAACCTTCCCCCTACCCAGACCCCTCCTGCACCTTTCCCAACACCCCCCTAACCACTCTGCAGGCAGAACGAACATTTCCTGGCAGAGCATTTGCAAAGCTTCACAGTTCTTTCCAGGGCAGACCGACATGCCAGCACAACTGCCTCTCCAGACCCTGGATGCTGCAACAGGGCATGGCTTCCACAGGATCATCTTTGGGGCTGTTTCTTCATGGGGCCTGGATCCCTGCTTTGTTTTGGGCATGCTGCAAGCCCAGAGAGGCAGCTTGGGCCCCATATGATTTTCATCGTTGTATGACACTCCTAGATGAAGGAACATCCTTAGTTTCAGCTGTGCTGCTCTGGGGCAACAGACCCCTGCACAACCTCCCTCATGGCGATGCCTTGGGTTTTAGTTTTTATATTTTCCAGAATCTCTGCTGCTTAGTGTGTAACTCTGAAACTTCATATTAGGTGTTAGTAAGGTCTCTTCACAGGGGAGTTAGACAAAACAATTCCTTTCTGGCTAGAGAATCAAGGACAACTGGTACACAAAAAGCAGAAACAATGGTGAGGGACAGGGGGCAAGCCAGGGGGCTGAGACTTCATAGCCTGGGGATGTGGTTGGAAAAGTGACTCCAATATGAAGATGAACCAAAACTTATAAAAGTGTAAAACTCATTACCAGGATCCATCTTGGATTTGATTTGGATATAGCCCTGGCTGGGCTCTTGTACTACCCAAGGTGTATCCTTTCAATAAATTCCTATTTTATTCCTTTTGCTCTGTCTAGTCTCTGTTCCAGGTCAGCCTTTCCAGGCAACAATGGACCTCAACAGCCCCATAACCCAACCCTGAAGCACAGGAGCACATTTACCAAGAGGTCTGGAACCAGCTGTCCAACACCTCACCAATGCCATTTCCAGTACCAAACCTGCTCAGGGAATTACTTAACGAAGTAATGGGCTTAACAAAGATGACCGAGGCAGCGCTGAGACCCCCTGCCACCTCCCACCCTTGAGCCTGGAGCTGCTGGGTGATGCCAAAGCACCTGTGCTGGAGCACTGGTACCTCCACCAGCCCCCCGAGCTCCTCCAGTGCTTCCAGCAGATCTTGGAGTGAGACTTTCCCGCGCGGGCAGGGAGGAGGTGTGGGCAGGGAGCTTTTGATAGAACATGCCTGGAAGCTGGGATCCAGCAGACACAGTTTGTTTCTTGCTGTGTCATTTCATCACACACACACACACACACAGAGGGAAAAAGGGGAAGAAGGGGAAAAAAAAGGCAGGAACATTTGGCAAGCTGGTGAGGGTCTGGCTTTGCTGAGTGTGGAGAAAGAGACGTTTTTCAGAAGGGAGGAGAGGGGAGAGCAGGCTGGCTGCCACACACGTGCCTGGCAGGGCTGGGCTCCAGCACCCACGGCTGGCAGCACGGGCACCAACTGGAGCTCATTTTTTGGGTTCAGAAGGGTTTGAACCTTTGGGGTGGAATCTGAAGTCTCCTCTCAGAATTTGTTCTAACAAGCTCCCAACTGTGCTTAAAACACACAGCATTTCAGAGGAGGGAGGAGGAAAGGGCTCTGTCCCACAGTGTCACAAATGCTGGGGACTTTTTGGCAGCCCCCATTCCCCCACCCTGAGCCCGGAGCCACCAGGAATAGCTGCAGAAGCATCACGGGCTGTGCTCACTGCCGAGCTGCTCGGAGCTCTGGGTGCTGATTTGATTTTCATACCTCCCCGCCAGGATATTTTGTGTGTGTTGAGTTTTAATTTCAAAGAAGGGACTTCTGTTCCCTTCGCAAGCATTCTGGCTGGAGAGCCTGGTGCCATCCCAAAGCACAGAGGGCTAAAGAGCCAGGTGTTTTCCCTCTTTTTGCCATCCCTCCCACCTCTCCCACTCTCCAGCCTCTCTCCCTCCTCCTCCTCCTCTTTCTGCTCTTCCCAGCTCCTTGCTGGGAGCCACCGTTATGCATCACACTTCCAGCTTCCTGCTGTACTGAGCTCCTCCAGGCCATCCAGCTCCTCCAGGGCTGTTTTGGGGATCTCTGCACCACAAACAGAGTTACCACAACCCCTTGGCTGGCACTGCTGACCTCAGGAGACAGACACCCGTGTCCAGAGGATCTGTAGCAGCTCCTGGAAGTACTGGGGCTCAGGGAGGTTCCCCAGCTCATCTCAGGTCTGAGCAAACCTCCTCAAAAGGGGAAAATCCTCTCTGGTCAAGTCATTAATTTTACTGCCTATGAAAATTAATTTGGCTGCTCTATGGAAAGTCAGGCACTGTCTGCACTCTCCAGAAGGTTGAGGAGGAATCAACCCAGAGCTGCACCATGCTCAGGTCTGACTCACACTGCTCACACAAAGGTGAGGGCAGCTGAGCACCTTTGGGGAGGGCAGTTGAGCACCTCAAGGGATGGCTGTGAAACCCCAGGAACTTATGCCAACATGCAGTGAGCAATTTTGTACACACACACATGCAAAAACAACAGTTCTGCAACAGATTCCTCCTCTGATCCCCTCCAAAGTCGACTGGGGCAAATGGGGGTAGGGCAGGAAGCAGAACAGCCAAGCCCTGCTCACATCTCTGACCCATGTTCTAGGGATATTAACATGACTAGGGATATTAACACACCTCCCTTCCCCAGCGTCCCAAATCAAGCTGGCCTGAACAGTCCCTGTTTCAAAAAGGATGGATGTGTCACTGCAATTCAAAGCCAGGCTCCAGCAGAAGACCTTCAATACTTGAAGGGGGTTCATAAGGAAGATGGGAACAAACATTTTAGCAGGGCCTGTTGTCACAGGACAAGGGGTAGTGTTTTAATTTGAAAGAGGGTTGATTTAAATTAGATATAAGGAAGATTTTTTTTTTTTTACAAGGAAAGTGGTCACATACTGGCACACATTGCTCAGAGAAGTGGTGGATGTCCCATTCCTGAAGGTGTCCAAGGCTAGGCTGGATGGGGTTCTGAGAAACCTGGACTAGGGGAAGGTGTCCCTGCCTATAGCAAAGGGGTTGGACGGGATGACCTTTAAAAGGCCCCTTCCAATACAAACCATTCTGTGATCTCGAGTTTGGTGCTTCACAGACAAAGCCAGTCTGAGCCAACTTGTGCAAACCCAGCCCTGCACTCAGCAGCACAAGATGACTTCTGCACATGGTGAGATTCACCAAAGCCCTTTTGCATCCCACACATAGAGGAGATCCCAGACACTGAGGGGACCTTCCCCTCCTGGCCCCAGCACCTCCAGCATGCTGGAAGCACGTGGGGGTTGAGTCACATATACTGCAAACCCCCATCCTGGCAGCAGCTCCCATTTTCCAGACACTCCTACAGCATCCCCACATGCACAGCTCACACCAGGCACCCAACCTGCGCCTCTGCAGCCTCCTGGCTCTCTGCTGCAGCTGCAAGACCCAGACCCACCTCCCCCCAGGCTATGCACACAGCTCTGCTGGCCACCGCTACATTTTGGGAGGTGTTTTTGGAAGCCACCCACAGCAAACGCTCCCCTCCTGCTGGGAAAGCACCCGGAAGGCTCTCAGCACTCAGCCCTGCATCTTTTAAGGCTCCCTGTACTGCTTGGCCCTGCTGCTTCCCTATGTCCCAATCCCTTACACCAGGAGAGGATGAGGAGTTCAGCCTGACAGCCAGATCCATGCAGGGAAACATGCAGCAGGCTCAGAGCCTGTGAGCAGTGCCAGCAGGAATCATAACCGTGTTTGGGCTGGGAAAGCCCTCTAAGGTCATCGAGGCCAACCATTAACCCAGCACTGCCAAGGTCACCACTCAACCATGTCCTCAAGTGCCACATCTGCACGTCTTTTAAATCCCTCCAGGGATGGTGACTCCACTGCTTCCCTGGGCTGCCTGTTCCAGGGCTTGACGACACTTTTGGAGAAGGCACCTTTGCTAATATCCAGTCTGAACATCCCCTGGTGTGACTTGAAGCTGTTTCCTCTTGTCCTGTCCCTTGTTGCCTAACAGAAGAGATTAACCCTCCCCTTTCAGGAGCAATAAGGTCTACCCAGGCCTCCTTTTCTCCAGGCTGACACTTCCCAGCTCTCTCAGCTCCTCCAAGCTGTGCTCCAGATCCACTCTAGGAGGAGCGGGCAGCCCTGGATGCCCTGCCTGCATCCCCTTACAGAGCCCACCTGCTTCCAGCACATCCTTGCATTGAGTGTTTTTCTTCCCACCTCAGCTCCTGGCAGCGTGGGGGGAAGAGGAGAGTGTCAGATCCTGGCAAGCCAGGCTCCTCCTTGCTACCTGCAAGCACAGCAGCTGAGCAATTCTGAACAGGAACACAAACAAACAATTGCACAGAATAAATACAGCTTCTCGAGCTGGCACTCTGGAGGAAATATCAATTTCAAACTCCTCGTCCCTTTGCTTTCTGGGATCAAGGGAGCCAGGCTGAGCATCCAAAGCCACCAGAGTCACCTGTGCCCCACGCCTGGGGAGCCCCTCAGCAGCCCTGCCATCCCCCCAAGCCCCAGCAGCACCGTTTAATGACAAAATGCATCCCTGCCCCACTGCAGAGGCGGAGAAGTACGACAGTGAGACTCTTTGCCAGAACTGTGCTTCCCTCTGGTCCCCACAGAAATCAGGCTTGGTCTGGAGCCAGCCCAGGGAAGGGGCATCTGCTCCAGGAGAAGAAGAAAACCAAAATTCTTCTTAGCCCCTGTTTCAGATCACAGAGGGAGTCTCAAAGTCAAACTCCTCTCCAAAAGAAACCAGTGTCTCTCAGACTCCCAGGGACAGGAGCTGGAAAAGCCACAACACCCCACAATTCTTTTATTTCAACCCATACTATGATTTCTACTTCATGAAGGCAAAGCTGACATGAAGAAAGCAAAAAGCAAGCACACAGATGAAATAATCCATGTGGAAATTAGCCTGTTGTAATACTGCCTGCAAATTCCAGAAGCCACGCTCCTAGATCTGATAGAATGGTGGAAAAAACAGATCTTAAAATCATGATGCAGTCACACAGGGGAATTTTATAGTAAGCAATTTCTTTGAGAGATTGCTAAAGTGGTTTTCCTGCCATCTCCCTCTCTCCTGCAGCGTTAATCCACAAGGACACAGCCACCCATGGCTTTATCTTGGTGGGAAAGCAGAGTGCCCCACTGAACCTCCCAAACCTGGGGCATGGGCTGGGCAAGGTCCATGCTGTTTAGCAGCAGGAGCCTGCTGTGGCTTGCTGCCCCAACTGATGAAGGTGATGGCAGAGCAACCCTGTGGTTTTCCAGCCCTCCTCCTGCATCCCCCAGAGATTGCATCCATCATCTTTTTATTATCAAAAAAGAGAGAAATTCATTTTTCTGTCTCCAAGTAGCAAAAGAACCAAGCACCCACAACCTCTGCACCATGAGTTCCCCTGAGAGTCCCTGGAGAGGATGGGAGGTGCATCCCAGCAGTGCTGAGAACACCAGCTCTGGCCACCCCTCGACGTGAATCAGCAGCATTTAATGATACCCAGGCCCCACACTCTCATTCAATTAAAAGCCAAGGAAGGTCCCTGCTCCTCCCATAACTGGTCAGTAACAGCTGGTTCTTTGCAGAGGAACAGGGAAGGGAGGCACCTTATTTATGGTCCTGACCATCGGGAACATGGTGACAGAGCACATATCCCCAGCTTTGCTAATCATGCTGGGAATATGATTTGGATCCCCAAAGGGGTCCCAGTGAGCCCCCAGTTTAGCAGCTAGGGTAGTAAATAGAGGTTCCTGTAGGGTAGGCATGGTTTTCAGAGCTCCCAGCTCCTGGGTTTTCAGACCCAGGTGGTGAATCAGCAAATCCCAGACACTGAAGGGATCAGCTCCAGCCTTCTCAGCCAGGACACCTCAAGCAGCAGGAGACCAGACTCACTCAAACAAACCCCTGAGGTCCACTAGACCATAAATTGTCTGTCTGTTCCCCATCCCCTCACACCCCACCAGCAAGACTCCAGCACGGGCAGTGTTGCTGCTGATTGCTGCAGGCTCCAAAGGCTGGGGAGACACAGGAATCACTGATGGAAGCAGGTTTTGCAGAGAAACAGTGACTAACACAGAGCAAGGCTCAGGGCAGGGGGCTGGCACCAGCCACAGGCATGCACAGCTACATATGACCGTGGGAGCAGCTGCCCAGGGCACTGGGAAAACACCTTCCCTGATATATTCAATTATACCTGGGCAATAGGTGCTCTGGGTAAGTCTCTAATCCCATTGACACACCAGAAACAGACACAAAATTGAAATTTTTTGGTCTGAACGCTCAGGTGGTTCAATCCTGCTTAATTCCCCTACTGACACAGCAGGATCCTGACACTCCTTTAGGAGTGCATTTGCAATGAGCTCTCTACTTTCTATTCCAGTCTAGGTTTCACAATCCATCTGTCCAAGCATGCCATGCTGCACCCCCAGAAGGACCCTGTGACAGACTGAGCAAGACAGGGGGCCCCAATGCCAACAGCCTGGCATTGGCCTGGGGTTTAACAAAAGCCCTTTCCCCAGTGCCAGAGTCCCTCCTGAAGCAGTTTCCCCACCACATGCCATCCAATTTGCCTCCCGCAGAGCAATGCCACTCTGCAAATCTCTGGGCGTTATGGGAACCAGGGTATAAAAACATTCCCGGTGCAATGACGCCAAAATTGATGCTGAAATTAGGCTGGGAACAGAACAGGCACGGTTGCTTCTAGCCCACAAACTCAAACATGCTGATATGGCCAGTCGCCCACGGCGACGTTGCACTCTGGGATCGCCTGGAGCTTTTTTCCCAGCTTTGCCCTCAAGCTGCTCTCTGGGCACTCCAAGGGCTTGAGGCATCAGCAGCTTCCAGCAGCCGCAAACCTCAAGAATTCAGCCCAGCCACTCCCTGCTCCATCAGCACAAAGATCCCAGCTCCCTGCTGGACACTAAAATGCTGTCCCTGCCCCAGAGAGGGGGACTGAGCCCAGCTCTGAGGCTTTCCCAGGCCACCAGACATCCTTTGCCTGGTCTGCAATGCCCAGAAACCATATCCACTCTCATAAAGCTGCCGTGGGGAGCACAGGAGGAGCAGGCAAGGAAGGATGGCTCCCAAGGACAGCCTTCAAGCAGGAGGATCATTGCAGGACATGCCCACGAGGTTTTGCTCTCTGCAGTGAGTCAGAGATGAGGACCAGGCTCTTAGAGCTCCCTTTGCCTGGAGGCATGGAACACACTCGTCTGTCCCCCATCTTCTGGAAGGATTAACCCCATTTCCATCACAAAGGAAACTCTGGATCTTCTGAGCTTCCAGCACACAGCAACAGCCTCCAGCTCCCCAGAGAGCCCCCAGAGCAGCACTACTCACATTGTACAGGACTGTGGTCCACCCTTCCATGGTGATGCACTGGAAGACGGTCAGCACAGCAAAGAGGATGTTGTCAAACTGTGTGATCCCGTCGTTGGGACCAATCCACTCCCGGCACTCGTAGCCTGGGGGGCAACCCTGCACCCCGCATGGATGGGGAGGGTCCAGCTCCTCTAGTTCACCTGCAAGCACACAGCAGAGAGCCAAAGGAGGCAGAGGTAAGGGACAGCTCATCCCAGCTTTTTTCCACTCGTGGGATGTGAAGAGGGTGCCAAGCCTTTGTCCCCACCTGAATTATTTGTGTAGCAGGCTCGGTGCAGCTTCCCGCTATAGAACTCCAGGCCAATGATGGCAAACATGAGGATAGCAAAAAAGAGCAGCAGGCCAATCTGCAGGAGAGGCACCATGGCCTTCATGATGGATTTCAGGACAATCTGCAAGCCTGGGAGAGGAGAGAAAGGGCACAGCTCAGAACAGCAATGCAAACCCCCTTCCAGGGACACATCCACCCCAGCTCTGGCAGGAGGAAAACAGGAAGCAGAGAGGATGGACAAGTCAACAGAGAGATGCAAGAGGCCAGCACAGCCTGGAGGATCCCTCTGGGCAGGAGGATCCTGCAGGAAAGCACCATTGTAGGGGAGGGAAAGCCAAGCTTCAGAGCAAAGCTCCAGCAGAGGTTGTTTCTGGTCCCCACTCCAATGTCCTGCCTGTCCTTGGCCCACCTGGACTTGGTGGTACATGGTTTGTGCAGCTCTGTTCCCCTCGTTGCCCCCTAAGGCATGGATCCAGCCCTGCCAGTGCCCAGGGAAGGAGGGACAGGAGGACTGGTGCCAGCAGCACCCTAGTTTCTTTATTTATCCATCCCCGTGCCAACAGATGAACTCTTACAACAAAAAGGAAAAAAAAAAAAAAACAAACCAAGAAATCTCCCCTGAATAAGCCCCAGTCCTGAAAGGATCCACCCACCGCCTTCTGGCCAGGGAAGAGGAGCTGCCAGCGGGCTCTGCCAAGCATAGAGCAGGCTGGGCAGGGGACAATGCCACCCAGGGACACCAAGTACTGCCACCTTTGAGTTCCCACTAGATGGAATAATGGGGTAAGGTGGCACAAGGACCCCTCACACCCCAGGGACATCAGGGATGGATGGATGGATGGATGGATGGATGGATGGATGGATGGATGGATGGATGGATGGATGGATGGATGTGGGCATCCTGGGAGGAAGAGCAGGAGCATCCAACTTACTGGGAATGCCCGAGACAAGCTTCAGAGGCCTGAGCACTCGCACAGCCCGCAGCGTCCGCAGGTCCACGTGGGTGTTGAAGTGTGTCCCAGCTGTGGCCAGGATGCTGTGGGCACACAGGGACAGAGCAGAGTTATCCCAGGGAAAGCCCTTGGCCACTTCTCATGCCAGGCTGGGGGAGGCCACAAGGAGAACCATGTCCCTGGGCAGGTACAGAGATTCAACTCTTCCCAAAGGTTAGCGAGCCTCGTTTGATGCTCTCACCCAAGTTCATGGTCCACCATGACCAGAAAAAGCTAACCAGGGGGCCCCCCCAGCCCCAATAGCCCATCATCAGTGCCCCTCCCACACCCCAAGATTGTGGGGGACAGCCCCACATCACCAGTGGATCCCATCTGGGGTCTCAACACCACCAACACCGCGTTCATCCTGGCTGCAGAGGATCACCCTCCCTCCCAGGAAGGTGGCACATGGACCAGGAGCAGCACCTCAGAGATGTGAGTCACTCCCCTCTGTCCTCCTGTGGCAGCACCTCCAGCCATCAGCTGCCCTGGCTTTTTCCACACATGGAGCTTCCTCAGAGTCCCACCTCTGGGATTGCTGAGAAGGAGCTGAGAACCTCACATACATTCCAAAATCTATAGTAATGAAAGTTTGATGACCTTGGAAGGCAACTGGCAAGCAGAAGAAGGACTCCAGAGGTTTTCTTTTAAAACACAAAGATTTTTTTTTTTCAAGCCCATCTCTGGAAAACAAATTGGGGCAGGAGGGAGCTGGTGCACACGAAGTCCAGCAATGGAAACACTCAGGGCCTCTGCACCTGCTCTGGGAACAGGGATGCTGCACCTCAGGGATGCTGGCAGAACCCTCTCCCAGCCACGCTTGGTCCCCGGGTGCCGGGTGAGGAGCAGCAAAGTTGCAGTAGAGCAGCAGGGGGTGGGAGAGGAGGGGACGGGGAGGAGAACGGGACAGAGGGAGGCAGCAACCTCAGGGTTGTTTGCAGCAATCCAAAAACTGAGGGAAATTGGGTCATTGTTCCACTAATTCATCTAATTACAGGCCAGAGCAGCTCTCTGGCGTGCTGAGCAATTAGCACTCTTTCTCTCACCCTCTCCCTGAGGTACAGCAGGTACCAACCTGTCCCTCCAGAAAGGCGGCTGCGTTTCCTAGGATACCCTGGCAGCAGAAACGCTCTCACATCTGCAAACCAGGTTGTTTCAGCTCCTTTTCCCAGTCTCCTCTTCCCCCCTGCCCCAGCACAAGAGGTCACAGCCTGGCCCCAACAGCAGTTGGGATGCACTGCCCACAATCCCCTCTGTATCACACTGCTTATCCCTGATATTTGCAGGGATCTTTTACCCTTGCTGGCATTTTCCCCTTCCCCCGAGCCCTTTCCACACAGTCTCTGTGCCCCAGCCCGCGCCCAGACCCCGCTGCCCACAGGGCTGACAGGAGAGCAGAAAAGGGACTTAATTAAGTCAGGAGCACCCAGAGGCTGGCGAGAGCTGTGCTGTTAAATTGGTTGTAAGATCAAAATCAGTAAGTATGATAAAAGCACGGCCACTTGGCAGTGCAAGGGAGGGAGAACAGCCCTGTCACTGCCTGCCTTTTCACACAGAGCAGGGGACCCCAGTGGTCCCCGAAATGCCAGTACAGGGGACACACTGTGCCAACATCATGCTGGAAACCCCGAGACCCTCCTTCAGCTTTTGCTCCGTATGTGCCAGTCCCTAGAGTGCCACCAGCCTCCCAAAGGGGCAGGAACAGCCCCAGTGCTGACTCCAGCCAGGACTGAGCCCCTCCCGGAGACTGGGGATGCTCCTGGGCAGGATGCAGGCTCCATCCAGCCCCTTCTCCCGAGGGCTCGCCAAAGCCAGTCCAGCTGGAAGGCTCCTGGCAGCAGAGCAGGACTGGGCTGGGCAGCTCTCTGCTCTCACCACGGATCCGAGCGAGCCGTGGTCCCAGGCGATGGGAGGATGGAGGAGGAGCCCTCGCAGCCTCACCACACCTCCCGTCCCCGGGGCCGGAGCAGCGCCTGGGAGCGCCCCGGCTGCAAAGTCCTCGGCTAACCCAGATTTGTTTGAAGGGCTCCGGAGCCGCCGCGCTGAGCCTCCAGGCAAGGCTCGGGCGATTTCAGGGCACTCCTTCCCCGCGCTCTAAATTAGCTGCTAAGAATGGGACTCCTCTGTGACAAGGTGACATGCTCCTTGTCCTCGCTGGGGGACAGGGGACATCACGAGCTCTTTGGGAAGGAGGTTTGGACAGATCACCAGACCGAGGTGGCTGCGCTCAGACCTGTCACACGGCCGGTGACAAAAAGCTGACCCGCTGCTATGACACAGGTGCCTGCACATCCTCCTGCAGGCACAGCCCCGGCGAGGGCAGAGGCACCAGGACCACACAGGAGCTGCTCCCAGCAAACCTGTCCAGCACAGAGCTTCTGGGCACACGGTCTGAGCAGCCCCGCACCACCCTTAAACCTAATAAAGTGGCTGGGAAAAGCGAACCAAGCTTTCAGGCACGCCAGGCTGGCTGCTGGCTGCTCTCCCCAAGCCATTCTGTGGCTGGAAGTTGCACACATCCCCCCTCCTGGATAACCAGGCTTGGCTGTAGGCACAGACACCACCACCACATCACTGCTAATTATAAATCCAGTGCTCAAAGCACATCTTGCTGCTTCGGACTTCAGCATATCTCACCTGTCAACTGTTTATTAACCCTCTAATCATGCCTTTTATTAATAATTATTTTTTTTTAACCGTAACTTCCAGTTTCTGCACTAAGGTTTCTCACAGCTCCTGAAATGGGACTCGGGCTGTGACAGACCTTTGTGCTGCCACAGGGCAGCAGCTCTGGTATCTGTAGAACAATTTAAACCCTTTTCGATCACTTACAATATCCACGTCTGATGTGCTAATAATTATTCTTTATTTTTAGGCAAGGACCCAAACTAAAATTACATCTCACCATCCAAGTTATTTGAAAAAAGCTGCCAGATTTAGGCTATAAAAATCCCAATGATCTCATGCTTTTCATCATATGTACTGGAGGAAAAAAAGAAGGAAAAAAAAAAGTGAAGGCGTTTTTATAGGTCACCCAGGCAAAAGGGTTAGTTTTACTTCAGAGGAAAGGGGGAAGAGAGTCTTCAGGTGGAGAAAAGAGCAGAGAGGAACTTTTGGAAGGATGCAAATGAGAGAGGAGGCAGGATGGGAAATATATGCTAATCCTCCGAAATATAATTGAATAGTGAGCAATCACCAGCAGACAAAAACACTCTTTCAGGAGAGGAAAAAATAATAATCCAATGCTTTGTGTTTGCAGCCTGGATGATTATTTTATTTTATTTATTTGGAGGCTCCAGGGAGGAGAGCGAGCTCCCGCTAGGGCCACCACACCTGCGGGCTTTGGGGCTTGGCAGAGCCAGGCTCAGCCCCTGGCGCCACTGCTCCAGCTAAAGCAGCTGAGCAGAGCACACACCCTCACCTCCAGCTGAAGACCTGCACCTTTAGATCTCTTCCCCCAGGAGTCAAAAGAAGGAAAAAAAACCCAAGAATAATCTCGTTTTAAAGGATTACCTCCTCTTTGGGACCATGCAGAATAAAGCACGAGTGATGCTCGATGACACTGCCCATGCAAAGTCAACACTGAATTTGGTCTCTATCCCACTCTACAGCACCCATCGTGTCCCCTGTGCCTGTGCAGGGGCTGTGTATTGCTGGGCTCCCACCCCCATCATCATCCCATCCCACCCCACCAGCGCCCTCAGGAAAGGAACAGCACACAGCTCAGGCCACACAGCAAAGAGCATCACACCAGAGACTCCAAGAAAAGGGCTGAACCCCAAATTATCAGATCGACCCTTGATTCACCCCCCCGACCCCAAACTGAGCCCCTCTCAAGCATTCCCCTCAGGGAGCACTGCTGAAGCTCATGCAGACAAACTGTCCCAGCAAAGGGTGTGCTGGTTGGAGAGAGGCATAGGCTGAGACAGACTAATATCAACCCAAAATCTGGGGCAGGCAGGATGCTGGCTGGCATGCAAATTAATATTTATAATTAAGTGGAAAGGCCCCTGAAGGCTTGCACTGCCACCTGACTCTATGAGGGAGACTACTTCATAATTAATACACTGGTCAAATGGCTCAGAGAAAGTGAGTTACCTGATGAATTCACCTCATTCCTGCCCTGTTCTGGGGGTGAATCAATGGGGTGAATCCACCCCACCCTCTCTGCAGGCAGCATCATGTGTAGCAGGACATTCTCATGGTCCTTGGGTCCCAGCCTGGCTCGAGGCAAGGCCAACAAGGTCAGGTCACCCACTCTGAGGATGCAGAGCACAGCCTTGGGGACACCAAGGGACAGAGACACCAGGGCCGAGTCCTGCCCTTGGCACAGTTCAGAGCAACGTCAATGCCTCCATCACCTTCGCTTGCTCTTTCTAGGTTTTGGGGCTGTGACCCAGGTGGATTGAGCTGCTGCAAAGCTCCTGCTCCTGCCCCTCCCAGCAGCTTGGAGAGGTCTGGATGGGCACAAGTGACTCCCTGAATGGTGTGATGAGGCTGAAGGACAAAACCTGCCCTTACCAGCCTTTGATCTGGGGGGTGAAATGATCCCTCAAGGCCACCCCTTCCTGTAGAAGCCCCCAGGATTTGGGGCATGAGGGAGCATCCCCTGTTCTAGACCCTGCGGGCTGCCCAAGCCCCACAAGAGATCCCTCCTGCCTCCATCCTCACACTGCCTCTCAGTGGATACAGGATTTGGCAGGGTGAGGTGATGCTGATAAAACTGCATTTGTACATACAGGACCCAGTGGAAACCTAAAGCCACTGGCAGCAGATAGGAGAGCTGTCCCCACAAGAGAAGTGGGGAACAGGCAAGGGTGGAGCACAGCAGGGCCTGTCTGAACTCATGATGAAGGAGGAGGGGTATGAGATCCCAGAGCATCCACCTGTGTGATCCCACCTTCTCACCGAGGATGAGAAGGAAACAACTCACTGCCCTTTCCCTCAGGCCAGGCTTATACCCCTCACCCCATCTCCCAGAGCAAGGTGCAAAGGAGCCTAAGGGTTCACCCCCACAGGACAATGAGGGCATCCCCCCAGACCAGGAGCTCTGCAAGGGTGTCGGGGTGCAGCAGGAGCCCCTGGGGAGTGCAGGGGGGCCTGGCAGGAAGGCAGTGCCCCCAGGGACCAGCAGCCACGTGGGAGGGACTGACTCACTCTGCGGCTTCAGGAAACCAACCGGCGGGAAGAGGAGCCGGGAAGGATGGAGCCGGGAATCGCGTGAGCAGCACGAGGGCCACATCCTGTGCTGTAGAAGGCGGGATGCCTGTCTCCCTCAAAGCCAGAGCCGGAGTTCTGCCTACCCAGGGATCTCCACCCCCCATCTCCAGACTTTTCCCTCCTCACCCAGCCAGGGAAGTGGTGCTGCCCTTTGTGCAGGGTGCTGGTGTCGGGCATGTCCCAGCGGCATATGGCACATGAGTCATTCACCAAGCTGGGAAATTAATTATTCATCCAGACGAAAGACCAAACATTTTACTAATTGTCCTGAAAGGAAGGAGCTGGGAAAGGGATGGAAGAGGGGCATCAGGTTGGATACTGCCAACATTCGTGAATGGAAAAGAAGGAAAGAGGGGGAAAAACGTCTTGTCTGGAATTATTGAAGTATTGCTAGGAATTTGGAATTTTTTGGAGTTGCCTTTTTGCTGGTTTATCCCTATAGGACAGCACTCCTTGCATTGGCTCAGTCTGCAGCAGGATAACCACGTCAGGATGCTGCACTTGTGCTCTGATTCCACACTTTTTCTCCAAATCTCTTATCTGTTCCCCCAAGCTTCCTTGCCTGGGCGTGCACTGTACTCTCTGGGTTAGGGAAATGCAGGTGTGGGCGCCATGGGAAGAGCCTGTTCCCAGCCCAGGTGTGCTGTGTGTGCTCTCTCACCTGCGTGGTGTGCCAGACACCTGTGGGGCCAGCACCCCAAACCACCAGGGCATGCAGCACATCAGTATTCTCAGATGCAGCCGCTGCCAGTGTCTGTTCAAGGATCCCCCTTCCATCTCTGGAACTCTAAGATTGAAAAGAGCACCTAAACACATAGAACTGGGGTTGTGTGAGGTGCACTGAATGCCTGAGAGCAAAACATCCCTGTCTCCCACGGGGGAACTCAGGGGCAACCATGAAAAGGGAACTTTCAGGACAGTCATCTCAAAATCCAGGTAGCATCAAAACGAGCAAAAAAGCCAACATGCCCTCCTCATCCCTGGGCTCACCTTGCAACCCTGCAGCACAGTAGGGAGCACCTTCCTTGGAATGATTCTATCCTACTTCCCACCAGCCACAGCAGGAAATAAAGGCACAAGTGTGCACAGGATTGCCCTGGGAGGTCAGACAGAGAGACCAGGCTCACAGCTGCTGCTTGGCTTTGTAGGGAGAGGATGACGGATTTTGGGACAGGTCTTGGAGAGCCAGGCTTTCCTGCTCCAGCACAGGCTGGTGCCCCTGCAGTTGGCTCTGGGTTTGCTAAGGGAATGGCAGGCAGCACCAGCAATCCTTCACTCCTGCTTTCCCTTGGCCATGCTCCACCCCACAAAACCCTTTAATGAAAACCACCGTGCCCAAGGGCTTCACAAAAGGCACCCAGGTGTAGCGGCTGTTATTAAACCCTCCCAAAAACCCTGACAGCAGCGCTTCCTTTGCATGACCCCGGCATATTGATCCAGCTTTTACAGCAGCTGCTTCCCCAGCTCCTGAGCAGAACAACTTCACAAGGGCCTTTTGATTCCCGTTTGGATTTTTTTCCCCATTGTGAGCAGTGTTCCCCCACCCCTTCACCTCTCACGTGTTATTGTATTACTGCTCTAAAAAAAAGCCAGTGGTGCTTTGATAATGCTGAGGCACCCGTGTGTGTGTGTGTGTGTGTGTGTGTGTGTGAAGCACACACCCACCTGGATATTTGCAGAGGGAATTTAACCCTTCCTATTCCATCAGGTAGGGTGTGTAGGACAAAGCAGGAAGCTGTAGGGTTCTTGTTCTCTATTCCTAATGGCACCCAGGGAGCAGAGAGCTCATGCTCCAGTTGCTGCTGGCTGAAACTCTGTCAGCCTCACTTTCTCAGAACCACTAATTAAGAGGTCACCAACCTTCCTCTGACCATTTCTGAGTCATTTTCCCCTTTTTTGGTCCAGGTCACACATTGCATCAAGCAGGTCCCAAGTCCAGCTTCAGCACCTAGGTGGCTCTGGTTCACGCAGAGAAAAGGTGAGCATCCCCAAACCCCAGGGGAAACACAGATGTTCCCCTCGCTGGTTCTGCCTCAGAACAGTTTTTTATGCACACTTTAATAGAAAGTTATTTTTAGCTGGGGAAGAACAGGCTGGTTTTTTTTCAGGCAGCAGTGATGATTTGGAAACCACAGGTTACAAACAGAGCAGGTTTACAAATGTGACTATTAGTTCCCCAGTGGAAGCTTTAGCATCAGGGAGTTTTAGGTGGGTGTTGATTTCCACTGAGATGAAAAAAAAATTGATTTATTGACAGAAGAAGCAAACACCAGTTGAACCCTAGTCAGTGCCATCCACTCCTGCACAGGGTCCCAGGAGGCTGCTCATGGGAGAAATCCCTCATTAGGCTTATTTACAGCAGGGAGAGGTTGAAGAAAATCCCACAGTTCACAGAAAACCCAGCGTGGTGTCTGTGACCATGATGCCACCTGCGCTAAGGACATCTCCCATCAGATACATGGCAAAAAATAAGTCCAGAAAGGAGTAGCAATATCCTGTGTCACAACTGGAGGGACAAGGGCCAGTGAGTGTGATGCTGGCTCCCTCTGGGTCCTTCAGGGATGGATCCTGGGATGGGTCCTGCTCACATGGATATTTTCTCTGGCCCATCAGGGGATGCACCAGCATCCAAACCCACTAAGCACATCCTGAGGCAAGCACTACCCTGCATTTCCGATCACAACATCCCCTCCACCACAGCCACAGCCTTTCCATAAGCCACAACAAGATCCCCACAGCCACCAAACCTCACAAATCTCTGTGCAGACACTTTAACATTTGTCAAGCAGAAAGGTTGAGTCTGCAAAGGCGATCCCAAAGCCCCTGTGCAGGCTCCGCAGCCCGCCTTACGCAACCAACACAGAACGAGCCAAGTGCAAACCTTCTCCCACAAGCTGTTTGCAAGTCATTTGCCAGCCAAGGATTATTTGCTGCAGGAATTTGCCAATAATTCAGCAGATTAAACAGGCGAGAGTTTCCTGCATGGGAAGCGCAACCACGGCACGAAGGAGCAGCGGCTTTGGCACCACAGGGCAAAAGCAGGAGCTGAACAGTGCGGAGGAGCCCACGGCCTGGTGCAGCTGATCCCAGTGATCCCAAAACCAGCCCAGAATGAAAATCCATGGGTTGCCTTCTCTGCCCACCGTATGACAGAATATGCCCCAACAAGTCAGTGAGGCCACGCCAGTGGGCACTGCTGGGGCAAAGCCAGCAGGTGAAGGGCATTCCTTGGGCAGGGCTCCACTCTGCC
The DNA here is from genome assembly GCA_013397375.1 of Toxostoma redivivum. NCBI lineage: Eukaryota > Metazoa > Chordata > Aves > Passeriformes > Mimidae > Toxostoma > Toxostoma redivivum. Next base: position 784,870 of record VXBI01002866.1, on the reverse strand, counting down.
AGAGCAAACATCAGCATCCCAGTGGGGCAGGGGTGAGGAAGCAGGCGCTGGAGGGCTGTGCCCCAGGACTGGCAGCCCTGGGGGGGACATGGGTACCTCGTGTCAGGGTGGCCAGCACGGTGCTCGCAGCCCTTCATGGACAATTGATTCCCTGGCACAGGGCCCGGCTCAGCCTGGCACCAAGAGGAGCTGGCGAGGCTTCTGCGAGTGAGTAATTGCCGAGCGCTGACTCAGCACCAGCTCCGTTACAGCAGCAAGCCCAGAGCCACAGGGGGGGCAGGAAGAGGTCCCTGGTGAACCCCTCCTCCCAGCCCAGTGCTGCCCCTTGGTCCACACCCCAAAGGATGCCCAGGTTGGGCACAGGTGATGGGCATTTCCCAGCCCCTGGCTGCTTCCTGCACACTCAGCCCAGTGAGGCCAAGAGCCCCTTTTGTTGCTACCAGTGTGGGTCCCATGCAGTCCTCAGAGGTGTGAGCGCCTTTACCCAGCCCAGGAGCCACAGGACCGTCTCCATGAGTCACTCTGCAGATGTGGGTGAGCAGCAGCCTCCCGTGCGAGGGCTGCACCTCCCACAGGCCGCCTGCTTGCTGCCCATCAGAAGCATCATCCACCACCAGCACACCCTCCACTCCCAGCTTACATGGTCCCACCCCCCAGCAAGGCCATCCAGGTCCCCACCGGACCAAGGGAGTCAAAATGTCCCCAGCCATGTTCTCCTCAAGCCTCCTCTCATGCACAGTCCCAACCTGCACTGCTCCACCATGGACAACCATCACCCACCACCACACCCCAGCAGAAGCAGGCTCAGCATTCCCCTTCCTTCTCCAAACATCCAACTAAGTGTCACATGCCATGTAGTGCCACCACCCTGCAAGCCAAGAGCCAGGACTGTGCAGGAGGAGGAAGCTCTGTAGAGACCCCAGGCATCCTGCCTGGTCCCTATGCCTCATTTTCCCAGCCAGCCCTGCAGCTGCTCTGTACCCAGCAAAGCTCATGGAGCACTCAGAGCCACGAGCACCATCTGTTTGTACACATCAAACCAGCTCCTCTGAGCGTGATGTTTCCATTAGGAGGCAAAAAGAAATATCCACAATCCAGGCACCACCTGCCCTCCACACAGAGGGGAGCTCAGGGGTCACCCTGGCTGGGCTTCAGCTCGAGGTGACTGCCAGTGTCGGCTAGCACAAGTCCAAATGCCCCTGCTTGTTTCTGTGTCACCAGGACAGCCCAGCATACTGCAAGCAGGACTCAAATCTGGGCCATGTCGCTGGCAGGTGACACCACCAGTGACACAAGCAACACCCGTGAAGCTCTGTGTGCTACCACCCCCAGCACCACTGCTGCATGCTGGGATGATGACAGCATCCCCTGGGAGTGTGACCCCACTCAGACCTCATTCCCAAACCTCCAGCACCTGGGCAAGGCTGGAAAGTGCTTGAGAGGGCAAGAGGAGAAGACATTTCCCCTCTCCTCATGCAGGGTTTGACCAGAATCTCTCCCATATCACATCCAGTTGCTTATCAGGTCACACTACCACCTTGTCCTCACCTTGCCTTGTATTCAGGTGAGTGACAGGCCACCAAGTGAGGAAAGCTAGACATGGTGGCCTCAGGGCCAGCCCTACTGCCCCTATAGGGAACCTTGTCCCACTATCAGTGTCCACAGCAAAGCTAACACAGCACCTTCAGCACAGAACCATCCTCCCCTCCCTCACCAGGACAATGAAACACCACTGACAACAGCAAACCAGGGGCTTTCCCCGTGCCCTGGACATTGTGTCCTCACCAGGATGAGCCCCTAAGCCCAACCAACCCCACCCGTGGCCCCACAGCACCCAACTCACCCGCTGAGGACCACAATGAAGTCCATGACGTTCCAGCCATTGCGCAGGTACGAGCCCTTGTGGAAAACAAACCCCAGGGCCACGATCTTAATCCCAGCCTCGAAGCAGAAAATCCCAATGAAGTAGGGCTCTGTCTTCTCCTGCCAGAGTGAAATCAATGACCCAGTGAGAGGGAGAGACTGAGCAAACACAGCACCAGGCATTTCACGCTGACCCAACTCATGCTGCATCCCACCCTCCCCAGACCCATCATCTCCTTTGGGAGCTTTCCCAGCCCTTTCTCAGCCAGCAGCAACCTCAGAAATAAAATAGGGTGTCTATGACACACTCAGATTCCCCAGTCCTTCACTACCTATTTTAAGGGGTTTAAACCTCCCTGAACCCTTTCCATAGAAAAGGAATATGTTGTAGCAGCCCCAGGAAGGCTGGAACAGAGGAAACCTCCTGTCCAGCCACCCCAAAATCAGAAGAAATTGCCTGGCAGGATTGGCTGGCTGCCCTTGACTCCTCCCCCATCCCAGAGCACAGGAGAGAGGGATGGACACGGGGTACTCACTAATCTCCGTGACATGGGCGTCTTGTCATCCTCAGGGAGGTGCTGCTCCAGGGCCAGCACGATGCAGTTGGCAATGATGGTCGCCAGGATCATGTACTCGAAGGGAGTGCAGGGGAGTTAAGGAGCAAAGAAGAGGTGGGTGACACCCCCAACCCTCCAGCCCACCCTTTGTTTCCCCTGTTTTCCCCATGGGAACATCCACACACACTGCTCTCAGGCAGGAGGGTGAAGTCCACCTCACTGGAAATGAGAGGGGTCAGAGCCCCCCAAAACCTTTCTCCCTGAAGACCTGCTGGGCCTCCTCACCTCCTCCCCGAGCTCATAGGACATCAACCAGAGGTCTTTTGGGATGAAGACTCCCCTGGGAGAGAGATGCTACTTATGCAAGGAGCCCAGAAGGTGGACATAAGGTTTGAAGTGGGACAACCAGGCTGGGCTTTGACTGGAAGAAGGTTTGGTCTGGTCCTTGGCAGCATCAGGGAGGCTCTCCCTGGCATGGCACACTACTGGCCAGGGTTGGCATGTCCCTGTTTTCCTTCTCTTTTCCATCACCAATCAGCAGGAGATGGGAGTCAGGAAGGGGAGGTGTCACAAGGTATCAGCAGCCCTTGCCCAAAAACGTCCCCATAGGAGGAAGCACCTGCACAACCTGAGGAGGATGGAGCATCCCTTGCAAGTCCTGGGGATCTGACCTGGATCAGTCTGCTGTGTGCCCTCACCAAGCACCCTGTGGGCAGCAGGATGAACCCAGGTGGCATGGGGAGCTGCAGAGCACTTGGCTGAGCATTCACAGCTCGAGGCACTGATAGCACCTGGGTCTGAGCTTCAGTTCAGGCAGGGTGGAAATCCCTATGGAAGTATCTCAGCTCAGCCACGCCCCAGCAAGACCCCAAAGGGGTCAGCAGCACCTTGTCAACAGGATCTGGTTGGACTCTTAAGAGCAATCCTAAATCCTACATCCGTGTCTAGGTCTTACAAAACCCTTCTCCAGGAGCCACCCTGAGCCAGGACAAGTGGCAGCAGATGCTGGTGTCTGAGGACCTGAGGAAGAAAAGGGCAGGTTGACACCCAGGAAAGCACCCCAAACTCAGCTTCTTCCTGTCTTTTGATTCATGGGATCGAGGCAGGGACACAGAGCACTCTCCTGCCTGGCCTATTGCCGAGCTCTGAAAACAAAGCACTTCCAAATGACAGGATGGCCATATCTTTCCAACTTGCCATCCATCTTTCCCAGTTCTTCACAATAAAAGCCCAGTTGTCCTCAATAACTAAATGTGGAGCAATACAGCAGCAGGCAGCACACCCCTGATTCCACTCCCTCTGTGCCGAAACAGCTCTATTACTGCACCACTGGCACCAGCAGTCACAGAGAGAGGACTGCTACCTTTCCAAAACTTGTGTCTGTGGAAAGGGGATGTGATCCCACCTGGGGTGGATTTGCCCATGAAGGAATCATCCACACTCCCACCATCCCAAGCTGGCTAAGCTCTTCCCCACCACACCAGGCTTCTCCAGACTTACATCCTCATACTGACATGTTTCAGGCAAGGACGTGTCCAAGGTTCATCCCATCAGCCCAGGGAAAAGGGGTGATTTTGTCTTTTCCAACCTTGTCCTTTGGCTACCAATTACAGTGAAATACTTTCAACCAGTGGCCTGGAGCCCACAGGCAAGAGAAGACACTCCAGAGCCCCAGGGAAACAGGAAAGCATGAAGTGACCCCAGCAGCAGTGATGCTGGGCACGCTGGCAAGGTAGGAGCAGGGATGGGCATAGAAACAGGACTCCAGAGAGATGGCCAGGAGAGGCAGCCAAGGAGGGCCTGTGGGAGCTGGGATGTATTTAACCTGGTAGGAAGAAGAGCCAGGAAAGATACATCCAAGGCATTTAAAAGGCCACTCAGTGAAATTAATGATTGCTTAGTTAGAGGCAACCCCAAAGAAAGAGGCTGCAGAACTCCCTGCTGCTGGCTCAGACCTTGCTGCCAGCCAGGCACGGAGCAGGAGCGGCTCCCTGTGCTTGGGAAGGGGGGGCAGACTCCAGAAGTTTTCCTCTGAGGCTCAACACAAGTAAATATTTCTCTGCATGGCTCCGGCAAAGGCCACGTCCTCTCCCTGCATCCCACCTCTGGCTCCAGCCGACCGCGGCGCTGGCCCCGTGCCACCAGCCTATTTGGGATCTTTTTGTATCATTTTCCTGAAAGTCTGCGAGCAATTAGCACCGGCTTAAGAGACAAAGAGCGTGTTAGTGGGGCGGGGCAGCAGCTCCCCAGGCACCAGGCACATTTGCCTAGATGAGAAGTGGGGGAGCGGCGCGGAGAGTCCGTCTGTCCGCCCCGGCGCGGCTCAGCCCGCCCAGCATCCCGCACATCCCTGCCACAGCCGCTGTTCCCGTGGGAGAGACACCCGGGTGGGAAAAACCCAACAGCAGCAGCGTGGGAGCCCTGCTCAGAACTGCCTGGGGGGGTCAGGACCACCTGGCCCCAACATCTGGTTCAAAGCACGGGAACGGTGCACATCTGTCACGCCCCTGCACAAGAGCTCCGGCTCCACCTCTAGCAAGTGGGTGAACAGATATCATGGAATCAAGGAACAGTTTGAGCTGGAAGGGACCTTAAAGACCACATCGTTCCGACCTGTCATAGACAGGGATGCCTCGCACCAGGAGGCTCAGAGCCCCGTCCAACCTGGCCGAGCTGAAAGGGCAATCACTCCCCAAAGCACTGACCTCAGCATGAGGTCACTGCCAAAAGTGATTCCCCAAACCCCACTGGCCCAGTTTCTCGAGGAGTTGAGCCTGGGTTATCACATCCAGAGCTGTGTGAGACATCAACCCCATGGAAACCAGCCCCCATAGCTCCAGCTGTGCCAGGTTTTGAGGGACCAAGAGGAAAAGAACCAAGGGACCCCAAGGGACAGCAGGAACATCTGGCTGAACTGAGGGATATTTTGTCCCCACTCTTTACCTCTGCCAAGCAAGCATCCTCCCAGTCGGGGCTGAAGCCCACCAGACAATCCTCTATCAGTGCTTTGTTTTCTTCCACATCACATGAATAATTACACAACCTCTCAGCCACCCAAAATGCAGAGTAGCCCTCACCTCCCTTCAGGCCCAGTAATGACAGCCCATCTCCCTCCAGCCTTCTCCTCCTCCTCTTCCGTCTGGCTTCTCCTGGAGGATCATTAGGGAGCCGATAAAAATAGGTTTTCTTATTGATTTATCTCCTTTACTCAATGCTCTCTCTCCCCTGCACCGTTGACTTGTTTCCTTAGCAACTCGGCCAATCCCTGTGCATGCCACACCTGCAGTTCCACGCTTCCCTCCCGGTGCCTTTGAGGCAGGGACAGCGACCCCAGGCCATGGGGGCATCCCCCAGAGCACCTGGAGCAGGCACTGTGGGCTAATCCCACACCTGGAGCTGGAGCTCCTTGGCGGGCCTGTCAGGAAGATGTTCAGCCACTGGCAGATCTTCCAGCTGTGACCTTCCTCTTCACCTTCCTCCCCTGCCAGAAGTCCAAACCAGCCCACCCAGATCTTGTTAAGACAGGGAGTGAGCCCAGGTCCAATCCCTGGAGATGGGTTCTGGTGCTGATGGGATGTTGACACAACCTCTGCCGGAGGCTGGGTACAAGATAAATCTCTAAATCCCTCCTTGGATGCCGGCAAGGACACGAGTTATGGAGAGCTCCTCTCCACCCCACTCTACCTCTTCCCAGTCCCTTCTCTCCATTCCTGGGCAGGCAGGTGGGGAAGGAGCAGAGGAGCCAGAGGAGTGAGGCCACATGGGCCTTAGGGAATCCTACCTTCCAGTGCTACCAAAAGAGCAGGAGCAACTTAACCCCTGTCCTTGTCTGCATCATCCAGGTTCCAACATCTCCTAGAAAGTCATGTCTCTATTTCCCACCTCTCCTCATGCCTCCCTGGAGACCTGCTGCTCTGAGGGGCTTTCCCTGCTCAATTCCTACACCTTCATCTTGCTGGTCCCAATCCCAGCACTGCTGCCTGTCCCACACAGACAAGGCATGACATGATGAAAGGCCCACATCTTCAGCATCCACCCTTAGGATGCCCAAATGCTCCTCCTCTCAGGTCCACATCCCAGTAGAAAAGAGAGCACCTTCTCTCCAAGGCTGTATTCACAGAATCATGGAATGGTTTGAGTTGGAAGGGACACTAAAGGTCATCTGGTTCCAACTCCCTGCCATGGGCAGGGACACATTCCACTTGACCAGGTTGCTCAGAGCCCCATCCCACCAGACCTTGAACAATTTCAGGGAGTGCACAACCTCTGTGGGCATGTGAGGTTTTTGGTTTCCAAGAAAAAACGAAAGTGCCAAGTAGAGCAAAGCCTGTGAGTGGCCCCAATTCAACTCTGGGATTCCCCATCCCCACAGTACCTCCCTGGCTTGTCCCTGAGGACACAAGGGATATCTGTCCACTGATAAGTCCAGCCACAGAGCTGTGGCCCCTGTCTCTATCCCTGTGTCCTGTAACCCAGTGCATCCAGCCCATCCATGCTGGGGGGGATTAAAAGAAAGCGACATCCAGACCCCAAATCCTCCCACTTTGAACACAAGCCAGCTGCTGTGTGCCTGCTACACAGAGGCTCAGGAGAGTGAATGTGGGCTTGGATTGTGCTTGTGTCCTGGAGCACCCAACCTGCCTCAATCCCTCTGCATGGACACAGGAGATCACACTCCCTCTCTGCAGTCACAGCTGTTGCTGCTTCCATGGCTCCAAAATGCAGTGGTTTGGTTTCCATCAGGGGTTAAAGCGAAGGCAGTGACAGCCAGGAGTCCAACGGGGCAGAGCTGCCCACACTGCTGCCGCTCCCGTAGGGATGCGGGATGCAGGATGTGGGATGCCTGCCTGCCACGTGCAAACAGCTCCATGGAGAAGCGTCTTCTTCTCCCCCACTTCACCCTGGAAATCAAATCTCTCTTCTCTCCTCCTCCTTTTTTTTTTTTTTTCCTTAAACAAAAAAGGACCACATCATGTGATTTTCCTGCCTTAACATCAGTTTTTTAACTTTGGTTGCCACAGCAACAGGATGCAACTTGGCATCACCATGACAACAGCTGCCTCTGTTTAAATTCACCATCTGACAGGCAGCCTCGCTCTCCCCGGCTGTCAAAAAGATGGACCTGCCATTACACCTACTCGCCCCACCCCAAAAAAAACCTTCTAAAATCTGATGAATGGAGGGCACAGCAAACAGGCTGGGAGGTGAGGAGGGGGAAATGTTCTCGGTGAGTGCACGGATGGAGCTCCCAAGGATGGCACGACATGGCGCAGGCTCTTCCCTTGGGAAGGCGAGACATGCCGGAATCTTGGCTGGGGAAAAGCCAAGGTACAGGAGATGCTTGGACAAGGTGGGATGTGACATCACCAGGGTTCCCAAGGGACACTGCCCACGCAGCATCAGGCCACAGTGAGAGTTGTGGTGAGCAAAACAGTTCAGGCACTTACGAGCGTGCTTCCCATGGAGCAAAATCCCCCTGGCTGTTGGAATGGGGGATGTGCCCCAGGGCTCTGGGCACTCCAGCTGCTCTAGGCCAACCCAACACCAGATTTGGTCCTCAAAAGGGCCGAGACAGGTGAAATCCCTCAGCAAGGTCCTGATGGACATCCTCTTTCCCTGCCACACTGGGGATAGGTGCAGTGGGCAGCCTGCAGCCAGATGCTGTCCTTGGGGACACAGCCAGAGCCACACAATGTCATCTGGCCTTCCTGGGGCGGGAGAGGGATCTTATCCAGGTCAAATGTGATTAAGTGGATGAGGAACGGAGCAGATATAGATGAGCTGCAGCCCATCTCGTGTACTAACTGAATTGGAGCCTTCCAGGCAGCCAAACAAATGAAATCAGGGTGAAAGGCCTGGCCATCAGCAGGAAGAGAGCAGGCAGGAGGACAAGGCTGCATTTCCCAAGGAGAAGAGAAGGAGATGTTCCTACAGCCAAAACAGCAGCTGTCCCCTGGTTTGGGCAGGACCAGTTTTAAAAGAGCAGCTCCAGTGGAGGCAACACACTGGGCTTTCCAGCGAGGAACTCGGCAAAGACTTGCCTCCCATGGAGCTGCATTCCAGTCCCAGTTGCTCGTATTTCTCCTCCTTCTTCTCCATGCATCATCCCTATTTACACTGGGAAGCCAAACTGCAGAGGCTGCTGGTTATAATTACACAGTTACCCAGCAGATATCCAGGCCTGAATCACCAGATATTTTTAGCCCTATTACCTAGTCAACCAGAGCTGGATGAAGAAGAGCCTCCACTTCGCCCTGCTCTCCTCTCCAGCCCCTTTGGCTCTCCTCAGTGCTGTGCCCACCCTGACCCACAGCACCAGGACTGGCCCATCGCCCTGCCAAGGCCAGCAGCTCCTACTGACCGTGGCCAAGATCCAATGCTCTCTTCCCCAAAACACCCTTGCCCAGGAGCGATGAAATGGGCTCCAGGCCAGGCAGCTGAGGTGCTCACATGATTTTCCTGGCCCTACCAAAAGGCACCAGCTGCCTGTGCCAGGCTACAACTACAAGGATGGGAACAACTGGCCTGGCCAACAGAACCAAACTTATCACCAAAAGGCTTTGCCCATTCCCAAGCCCTCAAAACTCCAGTGGTGCAGAGAAACATCCAGGGTGGATGCATTTTTCTTGGAAAGAGATGGCAGCTGGGCGGGGGATAGGCAGGAACGCTGAGCTCCCGCGCCTGGAGCACGCCTGTTCCCAGCACTCACATGGGAATATGTCACTTACTTCTGGAAAAAAAACCACAAAACGAGCCCATCTCCCTCATGCATTGCAAATTCTAGGGGAGAATAATGCTGGGGAGTTCTGCTCATGTGGTGGTGGAGCTCCAGTCTCTAGGAGACAGCGGCTGCCTGGAGATGAGACATCACGCCGGCACGGGACCCCAGCCCACGCCGGGAGTGTCGGGCCAGTGCCAGCACCCCAGCTCTTTCTGGCTCCCAACAAAAGCCAGAGGGGCGAGAGCCCTCCCACATCACACTGGAAAAGCACATGAATAATTTGGCATATTCTGGAAAAGCAGGCAGGCGGCCTGGCCGCTGCCCTGCAGGGCTCCGCGCTGAGCCGAGCTCGCCACCACACCAGCGGTCCTGCAGCGACCCGCCCTGTGGGCGCTGCCAGGAGGGGCAGATTCAGGGGTGCCATGGGGAATTCAGCCCCTTCAAGCCAGCCCTTCATGCCCAGGTCACCCCTCAAGCCTAGAGATGTCACAGCTCCCCAGACAGGATTGGTTCCTGCCTGGCAGAGGCTCGACCTGACGTGTCGGAGCTGCAAAGGGACAATTCCCCTGTGATGCTCTGCAGGGTGGGTGACCTGTCCTGCATCCCTGGGCCTCACCAGAGGCTTTCCCCAGAGGTACCTGTTGCACCAAACCGAGGCATTGCTGCCTGGCACCAGGGAAAGCTCTCCCGTGCCCACCAGAGGAGCCAGGAACTCAACCAACAAGTTGCAGGGAGAGAAAGCGGCAGCAGCAGGAGCCGCATGGAATCACTGCTGCAGAACACGGTACGGGGAGGCTCCTACAGCCAAAGCGTGGCCACGCTGAAGTTTTCAGGCTCAGCTCCTCCGTGGGGGCAAAGCCCAGGAGGTGTCTCAGGGGCCAGCAGGCATTGAGCCCAGGTTGGTGTGGGGCTGAGAGCTCTGGTGCTGGGCAGCAGCCAAGGCGCCCAGGGGCACCCACAGGGAGGGTGGGAGGAGAGAAAGGTGCGTGGGGAGGTATGAAAGGATGGAGGAACAGGGGAAGGAGTGGGAGAGATCTGCACCCTCCACCCTGTGCTAGGAGAGGGGTCCCTGGGATAAAATCAGGGCTCCCCAGGCCAACCTCCCCAAAAAGGGCCACGGGGCACAGCCAGAGGTTTCCAACATCCTTCCCTCTGCCGCAGGGAGGGGGCAGCCAGTTCCTAGAGCCACCATGGGGGGCCGGGGGCTGCAGGGCGAGAACGGCTGTGCCCCTGCCAGGCGTGATCTGCAGCAAAGAGGGCACACACAGGAGGGACAGAGCCACCACCCAGCAGGGACTGGAGATTCACGGACTCCCAGGTGGCTCCGGGTGGGGTGGGGTGACAAAACTCCACAAGACATCGAGGCACAGAGAAAAGGCCACTACCCCCCACCTCCCCAGGCACACACACAGAGCATCCCAAAGCACGCAGAGATCAGAGCACCCGTCCCTATTAGCACAGGGGGCTAATAAATCCAAGCCTCAGGAGGGGCTGGGGAGCTCCCAGAGGGGAGAAAGGGCTCAGCTCCTATCAGGAGCAGGCGAGGAGCCGAGGACAGAAGGGGAAGCAGCAACAGGGCGAGGAGAGCATCCCCGGGGGCCGGGGCACCCCTCTCCGCACACCTTACCTGCCCGATAGTGCCACACGCACGTGTCCACCGAGGCAAATCCGGGCAGCAAAGGTGGGGGCTCACAGGGGCTGCAGAAAGGATATGGCCAGTCGATGAGCTTCTTGGCATATTTCCTGACTATGTTCTCTTCCCCAAAGAGGAAGAGAGATCTGTTGACGGTGAAGCAGTTCTGCCGGACGGGGATGGGGTTGTACAGAGCCATAGTCCGGGCTCTCTGCGCTTTGGTTTGCTTGAAGGCTCCCGGGCTCCCTCCCGCAGGGGCAGGAGCTCCTTGCCGGCTCCGGTTCTGGTCGGAGCCCCCATCTCCAGAGCCCAGCCTGCCGGCCACTGCCTCCCCAAAGCGAGCCATCCTGGAAGAAAACACACAGGTGAGCCAAAGCAGCAGCACCGANGGGAGGGGGGTGGGAGAGAAGAGGGAGGGGGTTGCGGGGCGCAGTCCCAACCACAGCCCCCTCCTCCTCTCCGGGTGATGCTCAGCTCCGTCTCTCCTCCATCCCTCCGGGGGAGCAGGGACCCGCGTGGAGGAGAGGTGGCAGCGTGCGGCACCAGCTCGGCGCCTCCGGCACGGCACGGGGG
>VXBI01002866.1:709519-773485 GCA_013397375.1 Toxostoma redivivum | reverse complement strand
ACCAGAACCTCCAGCCCCCCCAGAACGGCCACCCGGGCAGCAGGGCGGGCAGCGAGCCCTCCTCCTCCGTGCCCAGCGGAGGCCGCAGCCGCTCAGCCCCCAAGCACCTTCCCCCACGAAGCAAGGGGTTAAACCCATCCACATCCTCCCCACCGCTCTGCCTGCAAGCCCAAACCAGTCCCTTTTAACCCCCCAAGCCCGCCGCAAGGCGAGCGGAGAGCAGGCACGGGAAAGGCAGGGATCCGAGTCCTTCCAGCCACCCCCTGGCAAAGGAAGGAAGACACAATTCGGAACAGCACCCAGCGCAGCAGCCGCGGCCGGGGGAACAGGTTGCAGCGTGGTCCAGCCTAGTTGGAGCCAAGTGTCCAACTCCTTCCTCCCGACTCCATCTTCAGCATCCTGCGGGAGCCCGGCCGCCCATCTGCCGGCTCGCTGGGGCAGGGGCGGAGGGCTGAGCCCCGGGCGGGCACCTGCGGCGGCAGGGATGCCCAGCCCTTCGCTGCCGGGCCAGGAGCGCGCAAGGCGACGTCGGCTTCCCGCAGGAGCCGGGCCACAAAATTAAAGGCTGCCGCGCCTCTGCAGCTCGGGGACAGCTCGCTTTAATGAAGTCAGTGGCAACACAGGCGCACACAAGCGCGCACACACGCACAACACGCCCGGCTCGCTCCCTCGCTCCATCCAGTGCGTTCTTTTGGCAAGCACGGGAGCTGCCGCAAAGGAAAATCAGAGGCGAGGGGTGGGTCTGAAGGGAACAAAGGCAATGGGGGAGCCCCCACCCTGCCAGAAGCACACACACCCCCCGCCCTGGCTGCAGAGGGCTTTCCAGCACACGGGTGCTCTTAGGTGAGTGGCTAAATTGGGGAGCATGGGGGGCTCCCCTCCCTGCATCTCCCCCACCCCACCTCAGCCCGCACCGAGCATCTCTCTCCGGCCACACGCTTCATCCTCCCCCCATCCCTGGGACACTTCGAGGCTCCCGGCTCCCTGCCGGAGCCGCCCGATGCCAGCGGGTGCCCGGGGAGTGCCCTCCTGCTCACTCGCATACAGATGAACCTCCACACCTCGGTATTTTCCTTTTGACACGCGATGTTGTCTGGAAGAAACAGCGGCTCATCTAAGAGGTGTAAACAACCCGGGCTGGATGTGTCCCTGCAGGAGCTTCCATGGGGGTGGGGGGGATGTCTCTGATCCTGCTCCCCGCCCCCCCGCCAGGCACCCCAATAAGGGCAGGGGACTGGGGACACTGCTGATGCTACAGCCAGGCGTGTGCCAAGGTCACCCAGGGATGGCCAGGGTCCCTGGGCTGCGCTGTGCCCCGGTGGGGGGGCCTGCCCACCCACCCACCTCTGGGGAACCCACCCTGCCCTCCTGGCACACACAGGGTACCCCCAGACCCCCAGGGGTGTCCCCAAGTCCTCTGTACCCGCCAGGCAGGGCAGAGCACAGCACACAGCACACCCTGCGAGCTGTTCACACGCAGGGTCCCCCACCCCTCCCGCTGAACCCCGAGGCCACAGAGCTCCCTAGGGCCTGTGACACTCGCTACCTGCATTTCCCACAAGCAGACCACTCATGGCTCCAGCCAGCAGCACAAAACATCTAGTGTCCCTACCATGCTCTTCCCTCGTCCACCCCACCAACAACCTGCTCTGCAAACAAAGTGGCTGCTGCCCTGTCCCTCAAACCTGCTGTGGGGCAGCCAGGACTGCTTGAGGCATTTAAACGAATACAAAAATATTAAATAAATCTAGCTCTTAATCACATAAATCATTAACTCATTGGGGCCAGGGCTTCTCCCTCCGTGCAGCCTGGCAACACCTGACCAGGGACTTCCCCACTTCACAGGCACTAGAGTGGCTGAAGGGCCATAGGACCCGTTTTTTGGCCCAGGCCCCCCAAGGGTGCATTGCCAGGAGCCTTTGGGCTGGCTGGGTGAGAAAGAGGAAGGGCCAGATCCTCCTCAGCAAGATAACAGAGGAGTGTTGGCAGAAAGGGTAGTGGGATCATTGCCCCACCCTCAGCCAGGCACTGCGAGCCCACCAGCTCTCTGTGACACCCAGCTGCTGCTTCCCTTCTTAAATCTCTCCTTCCAATGATCTTTATAACCAAAGTGGGCTATCTGGGGGGTTTTCCCAGCCACCTCACTGCCACTCTGCAGCACAGAGTGGAGCAGAGGTACCGAGATCCCTCCCAAAACACTTCCCAGGCCACCAGCCAGCCAGAGTGACCCTGGCTTTTCATTCTACAAACAGGCAAGGAGGTGGCCACAGCAGCTACCAACTAATTACAGTCCCTTCGATTCAGTCCAGGCAAGACACTGCCCTAAACGAATCAATTATTATTTGTAGCTCCCCCACCTCCTCCTCCTCCTCACCACCAACAGAGCTTCGGCAGCGATGCCGCTCTTCCCACCTTTCAGCCCTTTAAGCCACTGTTAATTAAGCCCGAGGCTGGGCCGATTGCCAGGAGCAGATCCTCAGCCTTGCAGAGCTCCTGCTCCCCTCAGCCCTCTCCCATCCTTGCCTGCACGGCAAGACCCCACCCAGCCGAAATGTTCAGGCTCTGTGTGGTACCCAGAGCGTGAGGAGGATGGGGAAGGCTGCACCAGCACTGCCCCTGCATCCCCTGCCTGGCTCAGAGCAAGGGGCTGAGGGGGAGGAAGGCAGCCTTCCTCCTCCATTCCCTTAGAGAAGGGATGCACCCCTTACCTGGACACTTCTGCTGGGGCACTGGGCTGTCCCCTGAACCCGGAGCAGGCTCTTGCCTCTACTCTACATTCGCTGCTGCAGAGAGAGCAGAGTGCAGGATGACCTCGCTGGGAGTCTCTCTCCTGCTCAGACGGTGCTAAAGGACGGGATATTTATGAGAAAGCAGCTCCTTAAGAAAAGATTGAGAGCCAAAAGGAAATAAAAAAGTCTCTGGCTATGCCAAGAGATGCAGGCTCTGTTTCCCAGGATGTTTATTGCCATTCTCATCTTGACCCTCACCCAGCACGCTGGGATCTGTGAGTCAGGGAGAAGTGTGGCTGATGCCCACATGATTCAACATGGCACAGGGATTCAGAGCCAGCCATGTGGGGCTGTTTGGGTTTTTGTCAATGGAGGAAACGCAAGAAGACAGGGAACAGCGGGTGCCAGGACAGGAAGGCATTCGGGATGCGCTTGCTTTTACCAAGACAGGCTAACATTCCTCCAGTCTGGAGCACAGCTCTGAGAAGGAGCAGCTGAGGGAGCTGGGGGGGGGCTCAGCCTGGAGAAAAGGAGGCCCGGGGGAGACCTTATTGCTCCTGAAAGGACGCTGTAGCAAGGTGAGGGTTGATCTCTTCTGTTAGGCAACACAGGACAGGACAAGAGGAAACAGCTTCAAGTCACACCAGGGGATGTTCAGACTGGATATTAGCAAAGGTGCCCTCTCCAAAAGCGTTGTCAAGCCCTGGAACAGGCAGCCCAGGAAGTGGTGGAGTCACCATCCCTGGAGGGATTTGGAAGATGTGTAGATGTGGCACTTGAGGACATGGTTGGCAGTGCTGTATTAATGGTTGGACTCGATGATTTTAAAGGCCTTTTCCAACCTAAATGATTCCACGGTTCCACAATTGTCACACCAATATTAACATCCAGGTCACCTCCTTGCTTTTACCCAGCTCTCCCAGCCATGCCACCACCCCTGCACGGCGGGACATCACCGGAGACACGGGGCTGTCCCCTCGGGGGTGATCCCCAGCCCCTGTGCCACATCGCCCCAGCCTCCCCCTGCGCGGGGCCGCTGCCGCCGCTCCGGCATTGCCATCTAGTGGCAGCTGTCCCCTCCCTGCGCCCCCCGAGCCTCGGACAGCAGCCCGGGCCCCGGCTGGGCTCCCCTCGGCTGACCCCTTCCCAAGGGATGCTTGGATCAGATGCAAACCCCCCGCGCAGTTCCTGCATCCCTTTGCGCAGCCACGGGAGCAGCCTCAGGCACCGCGGAATCTCTTATCTGTGCACTGCTGGGTACAGGCACAAAAAAAAAATAAAAAGAAAACCGGGAAATAGTGTTAAAAGCATCCTCTGCCAAGTCCCAGATTGCTCAGAAAGCCAAAGCTGCTCCACAGCTTGGAGGGAGCACCAGGCAGGGAACAAGTCCCTGAGGAGAGGCTGAGAGTTGGAGTTGTTCAGCCTGGAGAAGAGAAGGTTTCAGGGAGAGTTTAGAGCCCCTTCCAGTGCTTAAAGGGACTCAAGAGAGCTGGAGAGGGGTTTTGGACAAGGGCCTGGAGTGACAGGACAAAGGGAAATGGTTTCAAGCTGACAGAGGGCAGGGTGAAATGGGATATTAGGAAGAAATTCTTGACTATGAGGATGGGAGACACTGGGACAGGCTGTCCAGAGGAGCTATGGCTGCCCATCCTTGGAAATGTTCAAGCCAGGTTGGATGGGGTTTGGAATAACATTCTCTAGTGGAAGGTGTCAGTGCCCACAGCAGAGGGTTTGGAGCAAATGATCTTCAAGGTGCCTTCAAACCTAGACCATTCTATGACTCTAATGCAGGGTCTGGAGAGGGAGGACAGGCTCCCCTTCCATGACTGATATTCCCAGGAGATGTGATGGACTGCACTCATCTTAGAAAGTGGCTTTTGGCATCCTGATTTATTTTTTAAATATGGCTATGCTGAGATGAAAATACAAATTAATGAAAAAAAAAAAAAAAAGGATCAAATGAGAATCATCTACAGTGTGCTCTGGCCAAATTTCAAATTGGGACTGAGTAGCTGTGACTCAGAAGTGTGTTTATAACCAAGCAGGAATGCAAGTTTTTTTCCAGGAACAGTTTCATTACCTGCTGGATTAGAAGGAATATGTTCTCCCCGCTTGCAAAGGAGAAGTCCTGCTGAGCTGAGCACCTCTGCAGCAGCAGGGAGACAGAATCCCTGGGCTGGAACAGCTCACCCAGGATGGCATCTCTGGAGGAGGGCACCACACCAGCCTCTGCCTGATGCTCATCTGTGCAGATGTTGGCAGCTGTGGCACAGGCCAGGACAGCCCTGATGACATTTCTTGTGCCAACAAAACCCTGCAGAGGCTCTGCACCACCTCGCAGCAAGGCAGCTCTCACCCAAACCAGGGAAAGTGTTTCCTCTCTGCCATCTGCTTCCACTTTTTTTCAACAACCTCACCAGGATGTGCCTTCTCCAGCACTGGCAGAGATGGGCACCATCATCCCCACATCCACCAGGACACATTCCCAGCATCAATCCAGAGGTGGAATTCACAGGGTCAGCACTGGCATTTATCCACGGAGAGATCAGAGGGCTGGAAAAAAAGTGAGAGCCAGCAAATCTCACGCCAGGCTGTGAATTCTGCCTCCAGATTTAATCCACTGCCAGCACTTCCTCACCCTGCCCTGGGCTGCAGCAGCCACTCCAGGTGTCACACAGCAGCCATGCCAGGAGAACTGGGATGTGTGAGACTGGAAGTGGAATTATCTGCACACTGCTGTGATGAAACATCCCCACGTTCACAGACACCACTGCTTTAATTACCAAGACCCACGAGTCCAGCAGCCAGCCTTGGCATCTTCAAAATCAATAGCAAAACAATCATGTAAAGCTCTCGTTTGCTAGGATAAGGGATTAATCCTCTGCAAAAGGAGACTTGGGTGGCTATAGTTCCCCTCAGACAAGCTTTTGCAGGTGATGGAGACACAGAAGTAGCAGTGCCCAAGCAGCTCTCACCCAGGCTTCCCCCTGCAGCCCCTTCCCAAGACCCCAGCTGCAGCACACCTTGCATTCCCACCCTAGGGATCCCTTTTCCTAACCTCTCTGCAAGTGTCTGCTTAAGACAATCCAGCCCAGAACATCTCTGGTCCCTCTCGTCAAAATGCCTGCCAGTTCTCAGCTGCTGAGCAAAACACAGCACAAAAATGCCATGCAAACACAAGTGGAGCAGGTTCCACTCAAGGTTCCCAAGCCCATAACATCCCACCACAACCCATCAGGGCCCAGCAGCCTCCAGCTGCCCTAGGGATGAAAGGCCAGGGCTGATCAGCCACAGCTCTTTGGGAGGGAGCATCCATCCCTTCCCCTCCTCCCCTGAATGCAGATGCTTCACATTTATCTGTGGTGACATCTTTCTGTGCAAGCAAAGGGCAGACACATTAATGGTGTCATGACAATTTTTTAAAAATATTTTTAGTGGTTTTAACATGCATATTTGATATTTTCTTAAGCTAAAAAACCAAACGTCTTAAAAGCTTCACAGTTAGAAGCCAAAAAGTCTTACATTATTTTGAAAAACTAAAGTATATTTTAAAATACATCTTACAAATTAAGATTAAACTAATTTAAGGGAGATGTGGCCCCACACTGCACTGCTGTGGGACTGGGCCAGCTCATGCATCAGAGCCACTGATAAAGCAGAACATTGTCATATATTGAATTAAAGGTGGATTTAGCAACCAAATCGTGGAATCACAACCAAATCCTGGGTTGGGAGGGACCTTTGAAGGCCATCCAGTCCAATTCCCCTGCCATGAGCATCTTCAACTAGACCAGGCTGCTCAGGCCTTTGAATGATGGCAGGCTAGGAGAAGCTTAAAGGACAGCAAAGGAATCTCAGGTCCTGAGCACTTATGGGGACACAATGGGGATGTGCATCCAGTCCTACAAAACTCACAGGAGTTGATTTTGGTGCTCAGTCTCACTCTGTCACTGTACAGCTCATGCTTGCACTAATCCACCCCCACACGCTGCTCAGGACTTTGTACTTCCCAAAAACACCCAACTAAAACCAAAAGCCACTTTTGTGGCTGCATGACAACACCCAAACGAGCACAGGGGGGTTGCTGACACCTCAAGCAGAGGCAGGTGAGACCCCATCACCCCCAAACCACGGAGAAAAGGGACAGCATTGCTTTGCAGTGCTGGCTGCAGGGATGCTCTCCCCTTTCCTACCTCAACACCCCACTCTGGCAATGCAAAGCTCCTCGGGCTGACTCTGCCTTAAGCCAGGAGGCTTTTGTGGCTCAACTGAAGGGCCCTGGAATAACCACCCATTAATAAATTGCCTGGAGTGCCCTGCTGCTTTATGTAGCTTTGCCAGCCTGGGCTCTAATTAGCATTTGCAGTCACATCCTGACTGCTCTGGGCAGGCAAGCAGCAATTCCACCTCTCAGGGAACAGCTATTCACCCTCCCCTGCTTGCCATCACATTAAAGCAAATTTCCATCCCTGCTTCCAGCCCCCAAATCCCTCTACACAACCTCTCTCCTCAGCCAAAAGCTGTAGAGCATCCCAGCCTCACACTAAGCAAGCTGGCAGGAGGTGAGATCACACCTCTCTATCCTTCTCCATCTCAGACAGGTCCAGCTTTGGGCAAGGCACTTGCAGAGAGGTCCACTTGAGAAGATCCAGTGGGGGATAAATAGGGATATTTGAGAATGGCCCTGCCCAAAACATTGGGACTGAACAGCATAAGTAAAGGGAGAACAAAGAGATGAAGGACAGGGCAGAGACCCGGGGGGATATTCCCCTTCTTGCCACCAAACCCCTGCAAGAGCCAGACACCAAGCTGCCAAAGTTTACATGCGTGTGGGACAAGCTCAGAAAAGACATCCCCAGAGCCATCCATAGACAAACAACAGCAAAAAACTTATTTCTAGCCTGTCAAAGGGTTGGAGAGGGATTTCTAAAAGCATTTTTTAAGCCACTGCACTACCCAAAGCAAAAAAAATCCCCCAGCATCCTCCTGACCCCTCCGGCACAGCAGTGTTAGTTCCAGCCAAAGCCAGCAGGAGATTTTCTTCTCCCTTAGACCTCCTCTTCACCCTTCCAAGAGGCAGGTCTATGCCTGAGGACCATCCAGTGCTTTCTCTGATTCTTTGCCTGCCCTGCAAGGATTATCCAATCCTCAAGTTGGATAAACAGCAAAACACCCATTGCCAGGGGGTGGGATGACAGAGGAGTGTCCTTCCTGCTTTCAGACTGCAAATTCCCCCTGCAATAAAAAGAAAGCTGGACCAGAAACCCACCAACTCCATCTCCAACCTAATGAAGCCAAACTCATAGGCTCAGCTTTCTCCAAACAGGTGGCTTTGATAAAACTACATTGTCAGGACAAGCGCCAGGAGAAGACGGAGCTGTCGAAAAATTTTTTTCCAGCAGGTCTGAACTTGCACTGAGCAGCTGATGCTCAAGACAGCCAGAGAAGCCCCATCCCTGGCATGCAGCCAGGAAGGAGATGCTGCTTCCCTCTCCCAAACCTGTGAAAGAGAGAAGGCCAAAGAGCAAAACCTCTCTCTGAGAGCTCCTCAGTGCTGGGAGGTGTGAAAAAACGTCCCCCTTGCTGCAGCGACAGGCAGGCGGCAGCTCAGCAGCCTCCGTGAAGGCAAACACCCTCAGCAGCCAAGGCTGAGCATGGCTCCCAGAGATTCCTCAATGGGAAAAAGTCCATTGAAGAATTTTTAGGCTTAATTCCACCCAAGAAATGGCAAGGAAAAGGCAGTTACAGCATATCAGGTACTGTCTCACGAGCTGTGGAGAGGTGGGGGAAAAGCTACTCCTGTGAAACTCCTCTGAGGACAAATAAAGGAGTTGGGATTTGTAGCAGAGCTCATGGAGATGACACAGGTTTCATCACAGCATCATCCACCACCCAAGCTTGCAGGAAAGCTCCTTCCCACCAAACAAGCTGGCTGGCATCATCCAGGGAAGACGAGAAAACACCAGCTCTTTCAAGTGGGTTTTGGGAAGGACAGTGCCCCACTGACCTCCTTCCCCATGGCTGGGATAAGCACCAAATATTTGAAAGCTGCTTTAGTACAACTTCAGGGGCCTCCCTGAAGTTTCACAGAACCATGGAATGGTTTGTGCTGCAAGGAATCTCAAAGATCATCTCGTTCCAACCCGCTGCCATGGGCAGGGACACCTTCCACCAGACCACATTGCTCCAAGGCTGGCTTTGGACAATGCCAGGGATGGGACATCCACAGCCTCTCTAAGAAAACCTTGCCAGGGGCCTCACCACTCTCAGTCGAGAAAATGCCATTTTGGGAGTGCACATTCAAACATCCTCTCTATTTTAAAATGGAAAATGTTGAGTTAAATGAAAAATCAGTGATTGTCTGATCAAACTAGATACCTCCTGAGGTCCCTGAATTAACCTAGTACACTGTCATCCCTGAAATACAAACAGTGTGTGAGGGTGGGAGGGGCAAGGCAGGTACTACACCTAAGAAATTGAGAGTAGTAAATAACATTAACCCTACAAACTGGAGAGGCTGGAAAACGCCTCTGTCACAAACACTTCCCAGCCAGCCTCCCATCAGAATCACACAGGGACAGCTGGGTACTGCCTGGGAGAGGGGAAGAGGTTGGATTGTTCCAGGGGAGGGAAAGGACAAGGATGCAAACGAGCAGGAAGTATCAGAAGTTTCGGTGCCTGCAGGCTGCACCGAATCCTGCTCCGCCAGTGCAGGGAGATGCTAAAACCCAGGCAGTGCTGAAGCAGAGGGCTGTGCTGCCATCCAGAGGGAACTGCAGCAGCCTGGAGGAACAGCAGAGGAGCAGCACGGAGCTCAGCTCCACGGGAAACACCAAGCCCTGCACTTGGGGAAGAACAAACCCAGTGCTGGCTGGGAAGGGGCTGGGCAGGGAGAGCCCCAAGGGACCTGGTGGCCACCAGCACTGTGCTCTGGAAAAAAGTGGGCCAGCAGCCCCCTGGGGTGTGTTAGGCAAAGCCAGTGGGTCGAGGAGGTGGCCTGTCCCCTTCATTTAGCCCTGGTGACACATCCAGAGTGCTGTGCCCCACAGGACAGAGACATGGGCTACCAGAGCAGCTTCAGCCAAGGTGACAGAAGGAGAGGAGCTGGGAGAGCTGGGGCTGTGATCAGTGGATCACATCACAGGATGTGAGCAATGCCCAGAACACCTGACAGTGGGGGAAGAGGCAGAGCTCCTCTCTGTAGCACCCAGAGACTGCACTAGAGGCAACAGGCACAAATTGCAATAAAACAAATTCTGCCTGTACAGGGGAATCAAGTTTTTCACTGTGAGGGGAACTAAACAACTGGGACAAGCTGCCCAGAGAGGTTGTGGATTCTCCATATTTGGAGATATTCAAAACCCACCTGGACATGCTACTGGTAGAAACTTGGAGGACTGTGGAGCCTGCTCTAGGTGACCCTGCTTGAGGTTCTTTGCCACTTCACTGCCTCACAATAATTCTGTGTTTCTGAGCCACGGCCAGCCCCAGGCTAAGGGGGAAGCTCTTTCCAAAGGCTGGTTCCTGGAAAGCATAGACCATGCTTTGAACACTGCTCCAAGACATGCTAACAAAGCTTCCCAACACCTGCAGCTGAGATTCCAGTGAGGGAAGCAGGATGCAGTGGCAAAACATGAGGCAGCAGCTCCTGACTGGAGGCATCTCCCGGGAACCACCTTGTCCTTGCATGCTCAGTTCTTAAGGAGCTCCCTGGAACCACTTCTGAGCCTGCACTGGCTCAGCCACGCAGGAAGGCTCAGACTGTCCCTGAGTGCCCACCCCTCTGGCAGCCCTTGGGAGGCTCTGCAGTCACTGGAATTAACTCAGGGAAATCCTGCAGGGTGTGCCAGAAACCCAGGCTTTGAGGAAATTCGGTGAAGGATGCTGCTATTTCCATGCTGTTGCCAGGATATTCAGTGCAACTCGAGTTCATGCCAGGTCAAAAAACAAACTCTTCCTCAGGATGCAAACCTTGATGTGCACTAAAGGGAAGCAGGGAGAGCACAGGGAGGTTCAGGGCAGATACCTTTTGGAAAGATGTTTTTCTGCTGCTCAAGGCAAGGTACCATGACAAAAGCCGTATTTCACTGCACCCACTGCCAGGTTTAGCATATCCACAGCCCTTTTCACTGCCTGCATTGCTCTTCATGCAGGGTAAAACATAAGCAGGCAGAGCCATGTTAACAGAGAGAGACTCCTTAGGCTC
The DNA here is from genome assembly GCA_013397375.1 of Toxostoma redivivum. NCBI lineage: Eukaryota > Metazoa > Chordata > Aves > Passeriformes > Mimidae > Toxostoma > Toxostoma redivivum. Next base: position 762,550 of record VXBI01002866.1, on the reverse strand, counting down.
AGAGAAATTAATTGCTTTGCAGGGAGTTGTAGAAGACTTGGGGGCATGGGTGGATCTACAGGAGGGATCTTCCCAGGTACATAATTCCCAGCATCACCTGCCACCGAGATCCCAGGGCTTTGACCTGCAGAGCCCCCCGAGCTCCTGCCAGCTGCCTGAGCAGCCCAACCCTACTTCCCAGCCCTCCCAAAGCCCTGGGGTCATGGCAACAGAGGTCTGAAGAGGAGCCCATGGTGGAGAAAGACAGACCCGGATGGTGCAGGGAGGCAGCAATGGAGCTGGCAGCCCAGCATACAGCAAAACGGCCCTTTGTCTCATTCAGTGCCAGTATAAAAAAAAAAAAAATTAAAAAAAAAGGGATGTAAGGAAAAAAAAATACAGCTTCATTTGTAATCTGGGATGCAGAGCGTGCACATAACCAGACAGAGGCTGCCAAGTCATAAAAAGGCATCGAGATCTGTGAGCAACACCCTGTGTGTTTGCAGCCTGTTCTGTTCCCTCCCTGCTTCCCATCCAGCCATGCAGAGGCAGAGCTGCAGGAATGCTCCAGCCCCAGAAGCTCCCCTCGGGTGAGCCAGGCAGCAGCACAGAGCTCCCTGCACCAGGAGCTTGCAAGGTCTCCTTCTCCTGGGAGCTCCCTAGGCTCCCAAGAAAAGGAGACCTCTCAAATTCACAGCACCAGAGATATGAATGAAGATGCTCCAAGGCAGGACATCACCTTCACTTACATTATCCTTACACTACACTCAAACCCTCCACCCATCACTCAGGTGTTCAAAAGCTGAATTACAGCATCCCACCTTCACACTGTGCCACGAGTCTGCTGCTTCCCCCTGCCCCTGCAGTGTCCTCTATTCCCTACCCCACATCTGCCTGGAATCAGGCTTTTCCATGCATTCTGGCTGTAAATACCATCCCAAAACAAGGGCACAGCATGCATTCCCTGAATTGCACAAGCTGAGCATAACAAATTCCCATGCACACGTGGGTTTTGGCCATGAAAAGTGGGATTGGGTGCTGTGTGATGCAAATCCAGCCTGAAGCTTTTCTGGGATGTGCTCCCCGTGTGGCTCTGCCTGTCCTTACCATCAGCTAAGGAAGCAGTCGCTCCTCCTGGAGAAGCCACAGGAGGTTCCCTGTTTGATTATTTTGGGGAGGAGCTTTTCTTTCAAGCTGTCTCTAAGCTTGACATTACCCAAAGGATTCATCCAGAGAAAAGACAGCAGTGATTCAACCTTGGAGCACCGCAGATCTCTCCAGACACCCCCATGCTTGACCCCAACATGTGGATGGAGGGCAAGGCAGCAGGATGGGACTCTGGAAAAACAGGATTTAGTGTCTGCCTGGGGCAGAAGTCCCTCAGACAAGAACAAGGTAGGCTGGTACATTCATTTTTCACCATTAAAGTTAATCCTCCCCCAGAGCCACTGCCCCACAGGCACTTTGTTCTCTGCCTCAATTTCCCCTTGGGAAAAAATAAAACAAAACAAAACAAAACAAAACAGGGAAAAGATCATTTTACCCTTCCTATTCTTATCCTACTTGTGGAATTGTTTCACTGGCAAAAGGCAGCACAGGTGGAGGTTTAGTGAGGGTCAGACCTGCCAACACTGGTGAGCACAAAGAAAAGCCTTTCTTCACACCCTCAGAGCAAACCAGATCGAGAGCAGCCTAACATCTGGCTACACACCAGGAATGTCACATCTGCAAAGACAGGGCTGCTCCAGGGGAACAGAGGGCTCATGCAGCAGAATAAAGCCACATGCAGCATCTTTCGCTGTGCTCACCACCCTGCAGACCACCCAGCCACAGCCTGCAGCTACTCAGACATTTTCCATGGTTCCCATGTCCCATTTAATGCCCACCACGATGCTGGAGTTATGGGAGAATATCACCCCCTCACTGCTAAGGCAGAGCCAGACTGCCCCAGTGAAAGCCCCCAGGGTGATCCAAGGCATGTGAGATGAGCCCTTCTGAAAATGAAATCACAGGGAAATTGCATTATTACTAATAAAATTACACATAAGGAAATTAATTTGCTTTTTCTCCCGCATAAGGTATCCATCTCATCCCAGAAAACATCTATGGTACTGGGGTTACTAGTTTTGCACACCTTTTAGCAAAGCTTTTGGGGAGAACATGGATGGTTTGTCCCAGAAGGATAGAATGGTTTGGATTGGAAGGGACCTTAAAGATCATCTTGTTTCAGCTTCCCTGCCACAGGCAGGGCCAGCTTCCACTTGACCAGGTTACTCTAAGCCCCATCCAACCCGGCTTTGGACACTTCCAGGGATGGGGCAGCCACAGCTTCTCTGGGCAGCCTGTGCCAGGGTCTCCTCACCCTCACAGTCAAGAATTCTTAACCTTAAACCCACTCACTTTCAGTTTAAAGCCATTCTCCCTCACACTGCCACTGCATACCCTTATCAAAAGTCCCTCTTCTCCTGATGTTTGAGTCTGATGTTAAAGCAGGAACCTCTGGCATGTCGATTTTGCAGGTTGATGGGGTATCAGGGCACATAAGTCTGGGAAAGGAGCAGATCCAGCCTCTTGGTGCTCCCCAGCTTCCCGGGAAGGGCCTGGCAGAAGCAGGGAGTGGGGCTCTCTGGTCCTCAGTGGGACACATGGTCTGCAAAGCCCAAGGGCCAGAGCCCATTGTCCTCCCCAGCATCAGAGGCTTCCCAGAAAACCATCACAAAGCGGGATGAAATGACAAATCAAATCACCCAGGAGCTGGGAAATGCAAAGGCAGGACCCTTCCAGCCTGGGGAAATATCCTGTTAAACCACATTGGGATGGCAGCACCTGGCACTGTGTTAAAGCCAGAAATATCAGGCTTTGTGTTTGAGCCACTGCTGGATGGAGCTGAGGGCAGCTGGGGGGACACATCCCACCACCAGGAGCAGGAAGGGCTCCAGCTTCACATCCCTGCCACCAAGCAGAGCTGTGGAGCTGCAGGCGTTAATTAGTGCTCCTCCAGCCGACAATTAACGAGGCCACCCCTCTGCTTCCTGCCCCGCCATGATTTATTCATCCAGCATCCCCAGTGGGCTGCAAAAGATAACGAGGCACCGAGCGCCTGCCGAGCCCATATGGCAATTTATTTCCCCTGCAAAGCTGCCTGAGTCCTGGCCAGGAGGTTCCCTGGGCACAAAAGGATGAGCACAGAGCTGAAAGGGCTGGGAGAGCCCGCCTCAGCCACGGGCTGCTCTCCAAAAAAAGCAGGAGCAGCCTCAGCGCCATCATGAGCGGTTTTATCATGGAAACCAACCCAAAGAAATCCTACCAGCTTCACATGAACGGAGAGCTGACCTATATCTTGCCAAAGCAACGTGCTGCATCTAATTAATACGGGGGCTCCCGTCTCCTTTGGGGGTTTTATTAAATATTATTCCCCAAATCAAGTTCTGGAGGCAGGGAACTGCTCCAGACCAGTATAGTGGAGTAGGATGTGCTGCAACAGCTCATCCCAGAAAATCTTGCTGATTGCTGAGCAGACACAGGGAGGGGAACCTTGTCCTTTAAACGTGGGACTGAAGCATGTGGCTGCAGCCTTGTCACATAGTGAGTGTGGGGTGAGAGAGGCTAATCCAGGACTTGGAGCTGGGCTTTTCTCACAGCACCAAATGATGAGAGTAAGTTAATTAGAGAAAAATAATAAATAAAACCAGTGGGTTCTAGCTCTTCGGTTTTCTCAAGTTTGTTAATGTCCCAGCTTGCTCTGATTCAGGAAGACTTAGAATTAAATACAAATCATGGAATCACTGAGGTTAGAAAAGACCTCTAAGATCAAGTCCAACCACTAGCCCAACACTGCCAAGTCCCACAAAAAATGTCCCAAGCCATAATATCTACAGATAATCCCCTCACAGGTGGGTCAAGCCACAGCAAAACCAGAAAGTCAACAGCCCCAAATGTATCAAAATACCCAGATACAGCCAAGGAAAACTGCCTTGAGGACTTCCAAAACAGGGAGCTTCCCACTTTCCTCTCCACGCCACTTTCCCCTGCCACCCCACAATTTGGGGACACACCATTCCCACGGGATATCACCTTCCAGCTCAGAGCCATGCAGCCCAACTCAGCAGCGCCAGGAGATGGAGCACAGCCGGCACTGGCTGCTCCACAGGGAGCCAACAGGACACCCCCAGTCCCTCCCAGCAGCCCGAAGGAGGACAGGGAAGGCTCCCAGTCCCCAGCTGCCCACCTGGGCCAGGGGCTCTCCGGTACTTACTCCCACTCCTTCCTCCGCGCCTGGGGCGTGCTCTGCATCTTGTGTGCCTGGTGTGCCTTGATGATGTCCCTCTGCTCGATGAGGCCTCCTCGGCGGCGCTTGATCACGTCGGGGCTGACGGGCCCCAGCGGGCCCGGCCCCAGCTCCGCCTCGCCATCCCGGCAGCGGGAATCGTAGAGGGCGTCGAAGGAGGCGGCGCGGGACACCAGGGCCTGGGCCAGGCTCTGAGGCTCCAGCAGGTTGCAGGACTGGGTGCTCTGCATGAGGCCCAGGCGGTGCTGGCGCCACGTCTCCTCCTCGGGCAGGGCCAGGATGCAGCGGGACGAGGCAGCGTCCAGCTCAGCCCCCCGCCCCGGCGCCGCGGTGCCCATGGAGCACGTCCCGAATCCCAGCATGGCTGCTGCGGCTGCGGCTCATCACTCTGCGGGGGGACAAGGCAGAGGGAGGCTCAGGGGGTTTGCTCTGTTTGCCCCATGATTCCCTCCCTTCCTCCCACATCAACCTAAAGTCCTGCTTCTCCTCGGTTTGTTGGCTTGGACCCTCTCGCACCAGCACACACATCACTGGACCCCGAGGTCAGGGCAAGGGGCAGCACCTCCTGCCTCCCTCATCTTTCCCAATTTGGACATCCTTGAACCTGCAGCTTGCTGGCCCTGTAGCCAGCTCTCCCTGGAGCAGCAGAGCTTGATGAGATGGGAAAAGAGATTTGGGACACCAGGATCTAACCACCCAGGCTCCTTCCATTTGGTTGTTCTCTATGGGGCACTCCTGGCTGGAGCATCCAGATCCCCCTCCAGCCCCACACTCAGGGGACAGCCAGGCAGCCCCACAGACAGGCAACACTTCAGGAGGCTGGATGGGGAAATGCTGGCGTGGGTTTGAGTCGGGAGCTGCACATGGGGAGCAAAGGCACGGGAGCAGTGCCAGGAACACCACACCGAGGAGCGCTCCTTGGCCAGGCAAAGGAGGTGATGCTCTACAGACAGGAGATGCTCATGTCCAAGACTACACCAAAAGCCATGGTGAAATGCTTTATTTTTGTGTTGGAAGAGCTCTGTTCAGCATGTTATTGCTGCAGGAAAGCCTTTGATTTCCCAAAAATTCCCCATCTAGTGTTTGCCCACAATGAAGGTGAAAAAAGGGGATGAGAGAAAGCAGAAGGCAACCGAGGCCATTACTCCCTTCCAAATCCATCCCTAATGCAAGAGAAAGCAACCCAGCAAGGAAAAGGAGGATTTAAATACTCCAGTCATGCAGCAAACTGAGCACATCATCATCTTAACCCCTTCCCAGGGCATCTTTTGGAGACACCTCCAGAACAAACGGAGGTGAGAAAAGAGGAGGGCATAAAGGCTGAAGCAAAAATAAATTAAATATAGGGGGGAAAAAATTAACAGTAACTGAGGGGGCACCATGGAGAATGGCCTCTATCCTAGTCAAAATAAGCCTGACATTCCTGATGAGGGGAACGGATGGAGGGCCCTGGGGAACATATTTCCTTCAGGTCCATGGTGCTGCCCTGTAAATAGAAGTCACTCAAAGTCACCCTCAAATTTAAACCAGTCCAGCACAGGGGATACTCAGCCCTTGGCAAGCTCTCCAGAAAGAAAAAGGCAACTGCCAGCAAGAGCCTCAGCAAATTAATTAGCACATTGATAAGACGAGTTTGGCTGCTCCCACTGAGCTATAAACAGATCCTTCACTCCACTACTTTGCTTACCCATGCGACTTTTTTTAGGAGCATTAATTACTTCTTCAAGTCAGTTCTGGACACCTTCATCATATCTAATTTTCAGCAACTTCTGCTTTTCCTTTTCATATTGCTCTGCTCATATTCAACCCTCCCCTCTTAAAGTTTAACTCCAGGTTTCCTTGGGTTTTGGGGGCTTTTTTTTTTTTTTGTTTGGTTTTCTGTTTCCTGTGGTTGGTGAGCTTTTTGTTTTGTTTTTTTGTTTGTTTGGGGTTTTTTGTTGTTGTTTGTGTTTGTGGGTTTGTTTGTTTGTTTGTTTTTGTTTGGCTAGGTTTTGTTTAGCTTCTGTTTGTTTTGGGTTTTTTTATGTTTTTTTAAACAGCCATTAGCCCCTGTTCCTTTCCTAAACGTTTCCTTGGCGAGGACAGGAGGATTGCATGCACACCAAGCGTGAACACTCCAGGTTTCAGCCGTGCCTGAGGACAATTAGCCAAGAGCAAATGAGAATAAATCCCAAGGGGAGCTTCAGCATCCCCACAGACACTGGCTCTGCTGATGCCTCCCAGTGCATCTCCCACTCCAGTTGACTCCCAGGCTTGGGAGCAAGTGGAAAAGCTCAGGCAGAGCCCTCAAACAAAACACTGAGAAAGTTTGAGGAAATAAACAGAAATAATTAGCTCTGCCTCCTCCCAAGCAAACAGGGCTCACGCTGCCAGCAGAACAAGCCATGTTCCCTCTGGAGAAGTGACAAGGAGAGAAGGGAGGATGCCAGAACATTTTGTTAAGGAAAGCTGACAAGGTTTCACACTAACGAGGGTGCTCGAGGGATACCACATAGCAGGTACAGAGCATCTGGTACCAGGGCACCTGCCCCTCTTCTGGCCTTTGGACCCCTCCTCACACACTGAAAACAAACACTTTATTTTTACCCAAAATCTGAATTAATGGGGAAAAATACCACATTGGCTCATGTAATTTGGCTTCTGCTGTTTAAATGCCAGCCCTGCTTCTGTTGGTGGGAACCCATAGGTTGGGCTGTGATGGGAAAAGACATGGCCAGAGCCAGGACCATGGAGCCATGCAGCAGCCCTGCCTCCAGCCTGGATTTTCTTAATAACACAGACCTTGTCTACATGTGTGTCACACAATGGCCTGGGCTGGAAAAAGCCTTTCTATTCATCTCGTTCCAACTCCCCTGACAAAGGCACTTGATCTTCCACTAGACCAGGCTACTCCAAGCCCCATCCAACCCGGCCTTGGACACTTCCAGGGATGGGACAGCCACAGCTTCTCTGGGCAGCCTGTGCCAGGGTCTCACCACCTTCACAGGGCAGAATTTTTGTCTAATACCTAACCTAAACCTACTCTGTCAGTTGAAATCACTCCCCTTTGTCCTTACACTCCAGGCCCTCATAAATAGCTCCTCTCCATTTTTCTTGTAGGCTCCCTTCAGGTTTCAGTGCCTCTGAGCCCTTCCAGCTGCAAACCAGCCCTTTTCTGGGAATAAATCCAGGTTGCCACACAGTTCCCTGTTAACAGCTGGGCAGAAGATGACTTCACACCTCCACTAATGAGAATTAGGGGTTAAAAATAGCAAAGGAAAGCAGCATATCCACCTGTATTGACTCCCCTGCAGTCCCACACGTGGTTTCCAGCAGGTAGATGGATGCTCACTGTCTGTGCCTCTGGTGGTGTGACTGGGATGCAGTAGGGACATGGGACAGCCCCTGCCATCCCTGCCACAGGAACTGCCCAGCAATGGGACATTGGTCTGTATTTGATACAGGAGACCCAAGGAAGCACCGTGCAGTGACACAAAGCTTTCAGTACGTTAAAATGAAGCCTCTAGAAGCTCTCACCTCCCAAACTTCATTCTAAATGCAATAAAAGTCAGGAAATTCACTGTTTGCTCCTGCTGTGGAGAAATCATCTGGATAAAACCATGGCCACAGGGCACTGAGAGCAGCCAAACTGAATTAGAAAAGGGATATTCAGCTACAAAAACATTGGCACTTGTGCTTTCTCCTGCACAGTGGCTAGGAGCAGCGTGGTGCTCCCTGCTCAGCCCAGGGCACAGGTCACCCAGCTGTGTTGGCACAGCTGGAGGTCACATCTCTGTGATCCCCATCACAGCTGGGGATGTCAGAGAGACTGCATCCATCCATCCATCCATCCATCCATCCATCCATCCATCCATCCATCCATCCATCCATCCTTTCTCTTCCACATGGAATTTACACAGCCAAACATGGGCAGAACAGTGAGCAGCCCTGGCCCCTTGGCCTGTACATCAGTGTGGGCTGAAATGGGACACAAAGGCAGCATGCCCACCCCACAAACCACTGAAAAAAGGCTTTTCAAACACCAGAGCACAAGTGATGAAAGAAGAAACACACAGATCCTCTCTACAGAATCCCCAAGAGAACCAACCCTGTTATCTCAACCCTAGGCAGGGAATGCAGCCCCAGCAGGCAGGAGACCCTGAGATCTCACACCATGCTTCATTTTTCCCCCCTCTGGCAGCTGATTAACTAATAAAGAGCCGCAGGGAGGAGCAGGTTCCCAGCAGCAGCACTGCCCTCCGAAGAGGAAATTCCTTTTAGGGGTTTTCTGCGCGTGTGTTTGTGTTACAATGGCAGCAATCAAGCCTTTAGCCAAGTAACGATGTATTACCATAATAACTACACTCAGCACTTAAGGCGCTGGGTGAGCTCTTTGCTTCCATTATCTGAACAACTTTTACCAAAACGCCTGGAGTTAAAGCAAGAGGTTTAATGCAGTGCTGGTCCACAGGGTCGATCTTCCCCAGGCAGCACTGCATGCTGAGCTCCAGTGCTGCCATAAGCCCCGGGAGAGCAGGGAAGCAGAGATCCCTTCCCAGAGAGGGCAGGATGGACAAAACCTGTCTCTGGTGTATTCCACAGGCAACAAAGCTGCTGGAGCCCTCCAAACATGGTTCAGCGCCCCACAGCAGCCTACCCTGGGGATTTGGAGGATGATTTTGGCAGCAGCATCAGAGCAAGAAGCTGTTAAAAATATATATAGATGAAAAATATATATGATACTATCAATATATACACATAATATAAATCTATATGAGAGCATCTAGGATGCTGCTCCCAAGCACCTTGGGGACACCCCAAGTCAGGCAAGGATTCTCCACTTCATCAGCCCACGGGAGATGTCTCCTCCCCAGCTTGGCTGGTCTCCCATGCTGGGATAGCTTGGCTTGGTTCCTCCCTTCCCGAGGCACAGGGATGCTCCAAATCCAGCCCCTGCTGCCCCTTCTCCCCAGGTCAGGGGGCCACTTGGCTTCCAGGACAGTCAGGAGCCTCTCTCCAGTGAGCCATGCTTACCCTGAGCTGCCAATTACCAGTCCCTGCTCCAAGGGGGAAGGGGAGCTCAAGCAGCGTGGAAAAGCAAAGCACCGAACCTCGGAGCGCTCGGAAGAATTTCAGCGTGGGGCCCTTCCAAACAGAGACAGATGGGCTGCGAGAGAGGCTGATTCATCCTCGTGGCCTTTTCCTCTCCTGCCACGTGCACTTCCCCTCACAGTGACATGGATGCTGGGGTGGGTGAGCCCTGCCTGGGTCAGCTCCAGGCCCCCCTGGGTGCTCCAGCCCATCTGGGGCTGTGCAGCAGGGTGGCTGTGGGAGCCAGCTGGTGAGTGGGTTATTTTTAGTCGAGTCATTTGATACTGGGTGAAAGTTTGTGGGTTTAAACCCCCCTCCCAAAGCCCCCAGCATTGGCAGATTTGCAGTGGCTCTGCTGGGAAGAACTGCTCCCAGCATCTCTGGGACCCAGTGAGAGCTAGGGCTGCATTCCAGGCTTGGGAGCTTTGTATACAAGTAACAGAGGGACTTAAACAAGGTGGGAAGGAAGGAGAGAAAGAAAGAAGACATTTACAGGCAAAGGCTCCTTGCACAGATTTAGTCCTACACACAGCAAATGGTGTGGATGAAAGGGTCAGGATAAATGTACCAAAATGGGAGAGTCAGGAAAGGTAGCATCACATGTGTGAGTGTGTTGAGAGCAGAGGGATGTGGTAGAATCAAAGAAAGGCCACTTGGGTCAAAAAACATCATTTTCTCCTCACCCACTCATATATTACACACTATTTTTTGGGCCATTGTGGTACCAAAACAACACAACAAAGACCTTTGGAACACCTGCAAAGATCAGATGGAGGAAAGAGCAGAGCTTGGAACACCCAGGAGATGCTTCAGGAGCAGACATCAGACACCCTTTTGTCTGGGAAACAGCTTTTGTTCTGCCACGACAGGGTTATCATAGCTGGGGTATCATAGCAGAGTCCACTCCTGGAGGCTCAGCACCACTTCTGCTTCCCAGGAAAAGCTGAGCCCGGATGGAGCCAGGCTCCTGCTCAGGCCCCATCCCAGGCAGGAGGTATCTCCAAGGCCAGCAAGCTCCCAGGGTACAAGGGCTCACCTTGGGTAGCACAGCCCCGAGCACAGGAGCCCTCCTACAGAGCACCACTCCCAGCCACTCCCAGGGGGGTCAGCTTTAGGAATACCAAAACATGAAATCATCTCATCTCTCCTTTAAGAGCTACTGTTAAACAACACCACTATTTATATAAATGTACATGAAAGAACTCAGCACTCCTCCAGCACAGAGAGCCAAGAGAGACAGAGACTGCCAGGAGCAGGACCTTGTCCCCAGTACTGCTGTAGGCAGCAAACCCCAGCCCTGAGGATGGGCAAGCACATCCCTGCTGGGGTGGCAGCGAGACAGGGCTGTCTGGCCTGGCACAGGGGCAGAACCAGGCACAGTGATTGGGAACACCCATCCTAACAACCCAAACTTCTTGCAGCACCGCCTTTGAGACAGTCTCGTTTCAACCCTTCTCACTGCAGGGCAGGCAGGGCTCTGCAGCTCAAGGAAACACACCCCTCATCACACATCCACAGCACTTACAACCTGCCACCCCCAATTCCAGCTCCACACCAGCATCCCAAACCCCAGGAGACCAGAGCAAAGGTGGACAGACAGACCTGAGGGGATGTGTGCCATCTGCCGTGGGTAGGAATGGGGAAGAAGGGACGATGCCTGGCACAGTTCAGTGTTCCCCTTCCACGAACGAGCTCTTCCACCCAGCAGGGGAGAGGGATTGCTCCGGTGGGAGCAGCTCTGCAAACAGCAAGGACCAAGCTTGGCAATAGGAATAATCCAGGATGGGAAAGCCAGAAGGATCCGTGCTCCAGCAGTGTCCAGAGCCCAGCAGCGCTGAGCACAGCCCTTAGAGAGCGCGCCCTTAGGAGTTTGCTTTCCAAAGAAGGGCACAGCCAGGACTCCTTAAGATAATTTCCAGGCCACCCTCCAGGAATTAGCTCTGCTCCTGCATAAGAGTACAGGCTGTCACCCCATGGAACTACGCTGCCCTTCTCCCTCTACTCCCACCATGAGGACATTCTCCTTGGAAAGGCAGAACAACCCTCCTGGGCTCAGTTTGTACCCCGATACATGGCACATAGCTGAGGTAAAGCACAGGTATAGGAACAACCCCAAGCTCATGGGCCTCTAACTGTCCCCTTGCCCAGCCACACACACAGGGAGAGTGGCACCTCCACGGCCCAGGCCACCATTCCCTGGATATTTGGTGATCCAAGAGCCAGTGCATGCAGGTGGCCATAGACAGAGCCCCACCACCTCAAGGACAGCATAAATCTACTTTTTTTTTTTAGTGCATGGCAGCAGCACTGACTCTGCACATCACACCTCGGCTGCTCCCACACCCAAGGAATGGGAATATGGGAAGCAGTGCTGCCAAGCCTGGCAATTCAGCCTGAGCTGGCACATTTCAAAAGGGACAAGAGAGCCCACACAACATCAGAGCTCAGCATCAGTCCCCATCTCCCTGAGCCCTAAAGCAGCTGAAGAATTGCCAAGGTATGGAGAGGAGCAGGAGCTGCCCGCACGAGCCAGGGTGTGTTAGAAGTTGCTGTGCAACAGAGAAAGAAAATGCCTTTAAAAATAAATAGAGCAGCCTCTGGGAATCAGTGCTGGCAGAAGGCAGTCAGCTCTGGCTCGTCGCTGTGGAGCACCTGGGAGGAGGCAGCCTGCAGGAAGGAGCTGAGAGCAGGGCATTGCTGCTGCTGGGGGCATCAGGTCAGCTTGAAACCACAGATGTAATGAGGATTTGATGCAGATAGAGAGGGAAAAATAGGGAGCCATGCGTGAAGCATTCAGTTCTCCTGTGCACTGCCCTGAGAAAAGTTTGTTCACCCATGTCAAGGCTGAACAGGTGGTCCCAGGGTCCCAGAATGATTTGGCTTGGAAGGGACCTTAAAGCCCATCTAGTTCAAACTACCCTGCAATGGGAAGAAGAATTTTTTCCAAATATCCCATCTAACCCTGCCCTCTGTCAATGTGAAGACATTCATACTTCTCTTGTCACTTTGTGCTTTTCTTAAAAGTCCCTCTCCAGATCTCTTGTAGCCTCTTTTAGCACTGGAGGGGGCTCTAAGGTCTCCCCAGAGGCTTCCCTTCTCCAGGCTGAACAGCCCTAGCACTCTCAGGCAGCTCTCAAGGACAGGTGATTGTAAGACCCTGGGCTCCTCAGAGGGCTGTCCCTAGCCTGAGTGGCACCCGCTGCATCCCAGGCATCTCCAGAACTCATCCCAGTCCTGGCTTCATGCTTCAGCTTATGGCTTCTCCAAAAACACCTGCCTTAGCCAGGAGCTGGGATGGGGCAGGAAGGACACCCAGCATCAGAAGGGGACGGCTTCCCATGGCCACACAATCAGTGTTTAACCTGGCAAAGGCAGGGAAAACAAGCTCTCATTTCCATCAGTGCCTTGGCTGAGGTGACTCACGAACCACAATGTGTGTCAGTGCTTAATAGACCTGCACAGGTAATTATTCCATCCTGGAAACAGCAGATTCCTGGCAAAAGGAGTCAGAGCACCCCTGAGAGGGGAAAACAAAAGGATGCTACAAAGATGAGCGACAGCAGGCTTTATTCTTCTTTGACTTCTGCTTCCATGATGCACAAAGACTTGCTGGAAACGTCTCATTGTTTGTGCAAAAATGAAGACAATCTCTTGCACAAATTGCACGGTGAGGAAGGGAAGGGGGTAAAGGATAAGTCTGGCCTGCCTTGCTGGGGGGAAGAAATTCCTCCCGGTGAGGGTGGTGAGACACAGGCTGCCCAGAGAAGTTGTGAATGCCCTATCCCTGGAAGTGTTTGAGCAACCTGGTCTCAGGGAAGGTGTCTCCCCATGGCAGGGGTGGCTGGACCAAGATGATCTTTTAGGTCCCTTCCAACCCAAACCATTCCAGAATTCCATGGAGAGCACGTGCTACACATCCTCCACAGCAGGGTCCTCACCAGCAGCTACAGCCACAAGCATTAGGACAGAGCAGAGCCCTAAATCCCTGGTAAACATGGCAAAACCTTCCTGATTCCACCTTAAAGGAGGAAAAGCAGGTTTTCCTTTTGCTCCTTCACCCACACCTTCCATAGCCAGTTCCTGTTCACCTCACGCACCACAGAGAGTGGATTTGCCTTATCCTGACTTGAGCAGGGTTGGGACAAATGGACAATAAAAAGCAGTTTCTTGCCCTGGCAGCATCACATATGCACAAATCAGGTCCTGAGGACGCTTCAGCAAGCAACCAGCCTGGACCAGCCCCTCCCCTTCCTCCCATTCCATATCCTTCCCTGTTCCTGCCATCCTCAGCCTCTCCAAGCTGCTACACACCCCCAGAGCTCATCCTCTGAGCCCAGTATCTCCCACACTTTGGGAGATGGGAACAAAACAAATAAATGTTATTGTGGAGCTAAAAAGAACATTTCAGCAATCCTGCTTCTTCCACCAGGACTAATAACCTGGCTCAGCAAGTACCCAATTCTCACCTCCTACTCAATGCACACACTCCCAGGAAGTCCCAGGGGCCACCACCAAATCCCTCAGGAAAACCTGGCTGCTTCCTCTTGGCTGCCAAAGGCTGGACCCCGCAGAGGGCCATGGTCTAAGCCAGCCTGGCCACGAGCCCAGATGCTTTGCTGAGGTGCCAAGTGAAGGGTCTGTGCTTCTGGAAACCATCTGGGCAAGAGGACAGGCATGGAGCACAGCATTTGGAGGCACTGCTCTTTCAGATACACCCAGCTGGACCTCAGCCACCATCAGTGGCCTCTTTTCCCTTCAGCAACACAGCTTTGTCCCCAGCTCCGATGCCAGTTCCTGCTCCAAACCACAGCCACAGCGGTGCCCATCACCCACCATCTGCCTTGCTTCCTTACAGCCAGCAATTCCAGCACCTCCCTTTGGACCAAAGCCACTGTCTCATCCTTGGGCTCCCTCTCCTCCTCTAAATGTTTCTTCTTTCAACAAGAGCTCATCCAGCGCCGCTTTCCCTTCTTTTATCCGCTCGCTACAATCGCTGGCACCGAGCCGCGACTGCCTTCCCTCCTTCTCCTCTTTGTGGCATTATTTCATCTCTGCTGTTCCATCCCTCTGAAGCACATTTCTTGGAATAATTTGTGCCACAGCAACCTTTCTGCCAGAGAGCTGCTTTGTGGGACACTTAAGCATGGTGCAAATGAGCTCAAATTAAGGATGAGACTAATTCATGGAGCAGAGGAGTGCAGGCACAGCCAGGAATAACAGCCTAGCCCCAACCTCCAAGCTCCAAGCTGGAGCCTGGGAAGATCCAGCAGAAAAAGAGCAATGCACATCCCATTTCTTACACCAGTCTTTATGTAAGACATGCATCAGTCCAGCCCTACATTCTCCAAGCCCTCCACAGCAGCTGAGCAGCCAGGCCAGGCACAGAGCTAGAAAGAGCTTTGCTCTGACCCAAGCTGACTGCTCCACTCATCAGCTCCATCTCCCTGCTGAACTGATGCCCCACAGCTCCATCAGTTCCTAAATCCATCACGGAATTGGCCCTTTGGCAGCAGCACGTGCCCTTGGACTTCATCGTATTTGCAAACATCAGCCCTCACACTGCGGTGGCTGCTCACTGGCAGCCCCCCCCATCCATCCCTCTCCAAAACTGGGAAGGAAAGGCTCCTCCACAGGCCACACACACAGAGCTCTTTTTACACCAGGGAGCTGCCATCTGGAATATTTAGACATCTCCAGGATGGCTGGGGCCCGGCAGTGCAAGACTGACGGCGTATGTCACCCAGCCTGCACACAGCAGCGGGGTTCTCCTGTTCTCCTCCGGCGTGGCACGGCCAGCTGGCACTGCCCAGTTGTCCAGCACGACCCCGTGCTCACCACCACCCCCACACTGGACACCAGCAGAGCCCATTGGCTTCCAGCCCCTCGGCAGCTCGGGAGCGGGCAGGGCTATTTCTGGCAGCGTCACTCCCCCTCTCTCTCCTCTTGCCCACTCACTCCTTCCTAAATAGCTTCACACCACTGATTTTCCCCATGCCAGCCATCCACCGTCTGCTGGCAGGATTCAGAGCATGTTTGAGCTGGGGAGAACCAAGCAATCATCCTTCAGGGCCCCCAGCCCTCCCCAGCACAGCTCAAAGTGGCAGCAACCAAAACCCATCCATCCCAGAAGGGACCAGGCTGACACATCCACCCTTCCCAGACTGGCACTGATACATGACTGCCATCCAATATTTCAGGTTTAAACCAGGTCATTTTCTTGCTCTAAGCCTTGTTTGTGTGTCAGCTGACAGCTGAACCACTTGTGAGGGCTCCAGTCTTCCTCCAGGGTCTGTGGATCTGCCTGGGGTGCATTAAAACTCTGTCACACAACACACCAGCACAGAACCACCATTTGGGAATACTACACTCATGTGTTCCTGTGTTTTACACCCTTCCCTCTGCCTGAAATGGGCTGGACAGTCCCTAATAACAGGGCCAGCAATTTGTCACAGTCCCAAGCTGAAAACAGGGAGTGCTCAAAGCCTGTGAGCACCCAGATGGGATCCCCCATCTCAGAGAGTACCTGGCACAGGATCCACAGGGTCAGCACAACAGCCAGAACCAGACATCTCCAGAAAAACCAAGGCTTCCCCTAAAGCAGTGGCTGTCAGTGAGTTTATGGCCTCCCCAGCTCCAAGAGCTGCTCACAGGCTCTGCCCCACAGCCCCACAGCCCCACAGCTCTGCCACCCTCTGCAGGCAATGCTCAGGGCGTCACCCCTGCTACAAGTGACACTCAGCTCATCACTGCACTGGGGCCCGTGGAATCAGACTCCATAAATGGTTTGGGCTGGGAGGGACCTTAAGGATGATCTTGTTCCAGCCCCTGTGCCATGGGCAGGGACACCAGGTTGCTCCAAGCCCCATCCAGCCTGGCCTTGAACAATTCCAGGGATGGGGCAGCCACGGGACCAGAAGAAAAACAAGTGAAGGCAAATGGTCTGTCCTGGTCCTTTTTCCTGTGAGTGAACAACTCCAACGTGCCAACAGGGAGGAAGCAGGCCTTGTGTGCAGATCTTTGATCTTCCCTCCTCCCCTGTTTGTGAATGCCCCATCTTTGGAAGTGTTCAAAGCCCCTTTGATCAACCTGGTCTCATGGAAAGTGTCCCCCCATGGCAAGGGGTGCTAGACTAAGATGATCTTTAAGGTCCCTTCCAACCCAAACCATTCCAGAATTTATTGAGGAAGCACCAGTTGGACACAAGACATAAACCTTCCTCATCTCCTCCAAAAACACCCTCGAGCCAAAGCACTGGAACCTTCAGGCTAAAACTACTCCTACACATGAGCCAGCCCAATACGGACCAGAGCAGATCCTTCATGTATTTCCCACCTCCCAGGCACATCCTTGGGACAGATCCCCAGCCTTGCACACACAGGCTGGGCTGCATCTTGGCTCAGATTTGTTTTGCAGAGAAAATCTGGCCCCAGAAGCTCAGCAGGAAAGCTTTTTAACACCAGTGAGTGCCCAAGGAAGGTGTCAAGCCACCTGCAAAGAGCTTCCCAAGTTGTCAGCATCCTTGCAGTGCCGGGAGGCACAAGACTCAACAAAACCTTGGCACCCAAGATACCCTTCTGGAGAAGCTTTTTGGAAGCAAGAATAATCCACAGTGGTTTAAGGCTCTTTCCAGCCACAGTGTGCAATCCCCCATAGCCTGGTGGGGATCCAAGAGTAAGCCCAGGTATTCACCTCACTTCCAAGAGCCAGCAAACTGCCCCAGCAAACTGCCAGAAGCTGAGCCAACACCTCTGGGTCAAGATTCCTTCACCTCCAGGCTTTCCCACCCCACTTGGAAACCAAAGCACCACAGCACAAGACCCCACCATGCAGCCTAACCCCCAAAATAAGCCTTGGCTGAGGATGCTACACACCAAGCTATGCATCTCTAAAAGAGGTTTGGGTGCTTTCCACATCCCACAGGAGCTGTAACACGAGGCCAGTACTGAGTGTTTCTAAAAATCTCTGCCTGCTGCGAGACGTGCAGCCCCGTGTATGTAGAGCCTGCTTGAAACGGCTAACGGATTGCATTTTTTCCAAGCTTGCTATTTCCATATGCCAGGAGGAAAGAAATAATAATAGAAAAAAAAACACCCCTAAATCAGAGCAGTGATAAATTTCTAAAGCTACTGTAGCAAAGGCAAAAAAAAAAAAAAAAAAAAACAAAAAAAAAACCCAAAAAACACTGTAGTAGAAGCAGCCTCCCAGAAATTCCCCTGTGCTGCAAATGCCAAATTAAGTCAAAATGAAGAGGAGGGGGAAAACCCACTTCCATAACAACATACTGTGGACAAAAGGACAACAGCAATAACCATGGTCTGTCACTGCTGCCATCGAATTCAGCATCCACTGCAGCAGCTCATTATTTAAGAAGTAAAACCTGCACTTTGACCCCCAGGTCCAAATGGAAACACATGGAAACACAGGCTGGCCCCACACTGCCTTGGCAGAGTAAGAAGTGTGCAGCCACCAGGCTGTCACCTAATGGGACTTAACAAGGAGTGGCAGGGATGAGAGTTCACCCTAAACCCAACAGGACTGGCCTGATTTCACCCTTGCTTCCCACAAGGCTTCCCACAAGGACCCCTGAATCCCAGCAGGCTGCTGCAGAGAGCTGGACATCTCCGGTGCCAAGTGCCTGCTCTCATGGTGCACAGCAGGGAGCAACCAGCTCAACCTCCCAGCCAGACCTGCATGGAGCTCCTCAACATCCCAGGGTCAGCTCTGACCCAGCCATAAATTTTCCATCCAGGAAAACCTCGGGCAGTGAGCCCTTCACTCCCAGCACAGCCCAAGCTCAGCCCCCAGGTCCCACTATGGAGCCATCCCAATGGTGTCTTCCCAGTGCACCACTGAGAGCCCGAGGGACCCTGCAAACCTAATGATGCTTTGGTTATTTATGAAAACCCTGGGGTCTGCAGGCAGGAAATCAGGGAAAATTCAGCTCACTCCAGGGGAAAGGCTGGCCCAGCCCATGGAGATGCAATCCTGGCTCAGAACTAGAGGAGCAGCAGTGCCTGACAATTCCCAAAGCAGCCCCAGCCACTGAGGTTTCAGGAAAACACACATCAAGCAAGCTGCTGATTTACTGAAGAGTCCAGAAAAGAAGAGTGGTGTGGAAAAACATGAGTTTGGAGAAGGGATGAGAAATGCAGTTATTTGGCATTCAGAAGATGAAATGGAGGCAACAGCATCCTCAGCTCCACCAAGCATCACTGAGAGGCCACCAGAGTAAAATGTTCCACAACCAAAACAGGGCTGGACCAGAAGCCCCTCCCAGCCCTCCCTCCTTGTCCCCCGTTTCAGAAAACAGACAGACCTGAAAAAGTTAATGCAAGAAGCTAGTGTTTTTCAGCTAATTTTTTTAAGATGACAAACTAAGAGCCTCACACATTTCTATATCACAGTGCAATGTTTACATTCCTTAGCTGAAGGAAACAGCAGGAGCAGCCCAGAGCCTGCAGCACTCCATCTTTGAATCCACAAAACTACAGATCCACCCCAAAACAAGGGGAGGAAAGGGATTAAAAACCCAGAGACATTTAATGCAACCAACACACAAGGAGACCTTTTCAAGTCACCCACACCCTCCAGCCCGTTGGAAATACATTAAGCACTCCAGGACAGATTTTATATATTGTGCTGGGAACCATGCATGGCCCGAGGGAGGTGATTTGTCTTCTCCTCACAGCCACAGCCACCAACAGCCTGGGTGATTTGACGGGCACAGAACATGCACCAAGGCACCAGAATCACACAGGCAGCACCTCTCTCTGTGGCCACATCCACCCAGCTTCAGAGAAGCCCCTAAGGTCGAGACAGGGGATGGGGAGGTTATTCCCACTCCAACATGCCAGTGGGAGTTAGCCCATCACAGCAAAGCAGCATCACCTGGGCAGATAGAAACATTTCCCAATGCAATCCCATATAGCAATAATAATAATGTGCTGCAAGACAGGGTGATCAATTCCTGGTGTAGGGTACTTGTGTTTTCTCAGAGCAAGAATCCAATATCACCCAGAAAGGAGAACTGTCAAGGCTCAGTACTTACTCTGTAGCTCCAGGAGCCACATTCCACTTATTTGCCAGGTCTGGTCTATTTAATACAGAAAAAAAATCCTCCTAAATTATTAAGGGAACTGAGAAATAACAGAGAGAGATGAAAACACCTTCAGTTGCTCCCTCTCCAATCTACCCAACCTGATTTTTTTCAAGCATTTAAATCCTTGCTTTGACTCTGCTCCTGCTGCTGGGCACTTCATTCACAGCATAAGCCTTTATTAGTAAAATACATATTTGAGCCATCAGAGCAGCTTCAGCTTTTCTTTTCATCACCTCACCTCAGCTCATCCTGGGATGAGCTGCACGGTGAGGGGAGCAGGGAAAACACATGATCACTTGCAAGAGCTTAGCAAATTCAAAACAAAGAGAACAGCCCTTGGGGAAGAGAGCAGCATAATTAAAACATTAATTCAGGTTACAGCTTCTGCTCTGGGTGAGCTCCAGCCACCCAAAAATCCCAGCAAGGGACAGCACCAGGTCAGAGCCCAGCTCTGAGGCTCAGCCACAGCCCCAGGCACACCAAAACCCTTTCCATCGTCCCCCTCCCCGAGGCAGAAGCTGAAAAACCACCTCCCTTCAGAGGGAATCAGGAAAAACAAGCTTCAGCTCTCAAGAAGCAAATTAAATACCTGGAATAACAAGTAGGAAATAGGTGACGGCTCCAAGGCTAATAAACCCTCTGAGCAGCACTAACTGCTCCCTGCATGAGCAACACAGACAAAGTGACTAAAACAAAGTCATGACAGTCACAAGTGAGTCGTGGCAGCAACCAAGGGAGCTTTGGCAGGTGGCTGGAAGCAGGCACTGGAACAGGCAGCAAGCAGGGCACACTGCAGCATCCCTGGCCACACAGTGCTAGGAGAAGGGAAACACCACTCCAAAGGTCCAGCTCAAGAGCCTGGACCATAACTCAGTGGGAGAAGGGCAAAATCCTGCAGCAGAGTGAGAAATTCTCCCTGCAAGATCTTTAATAACACACACAGGTGCTGCCTGCCCAAGGTATGGGTTGGTAGCTGGGCACAGGGCAGGAGAGATCTGCTGGGGGCAAAAGTGCTGAGAAGGGGGAGAAGAAAGAAAAAAATGTCATTTTATCTGGTGGAAATTATCTACTCCAACCCAGCAGACACACTTCATTTCAGTTTTGCTTTTTATATCCCATCCACCACAGGAAAACAGCTCCAGATTTAAAAGATGGCTTTCAAACCTAAAGCCTCCAAACCTTCAGCTTTGTATTGCCCTTCCTACTGCATGTACCATCAAATTCAGATGCTTTTAAAGCTTCTACCTTCTTTTCACCCTTTTTACTGGTTCTCATGATTTTGTCTGGTGCAAACCAGCTTCACCCCACAGAGAAGCATTTCAGTTTCAACCAAACTGCTGCTTCCAAGGGTGGGGGCACATCCCTGCCCGTGGTTACCAGACCACACCCTGGTCCAACACACAGGGTGTCCTGGATTCCCTGGCACACCACGCTGCACCCTGAGGAGCTGGTTTCCTCCCCTCCTTGCTCAGCATCACCCCAAGCCACAAAAAGGCATTTAAGGGTATTCCTCACCCCGTGTGACACTGCAAAGTGCTCCAAGACCCAACAGTGCTTCTGATGCCCCAGGATCTACAGAGAGGATGTTCCTGGGACAGCTCCAGGGGTGACAGCTCCGAGACAAGTCGGGCTGGAAGGGGCAGCAGCCTCTCTCAGAGCTCAGGATACAGAGAGAGGGAGCAGGAGAGGGTTTACAGGACAGCAGGCTGATGTACAGGTTGCAAGACTGGTGGCTTTCCAGCCTAGATCAGAAGCAGGCTGGAAAGAGAGGGAGGAGCTCCACAGAGAGGTGGGAAGGTGAACCTGGATAAAGCAAAGCTCTCCTGCCAGGACCAGCTTCCCACAGGGTTACTGTGCCCATCCAGCTCCAGACCAGCTGACATCCAGCCCATTCCTGCTGCCTGTCCATCCCAACCAACCTGGGACACAGTCCAGCTGCTCCCAGGCAAGGAAAAGGGCTGGAAGGACAGGCAGGGCTGCACTGGCAGAGAGACCAGAAACCCAGAGCAGCCTCCAGGGCAGCACCAGCCTCCAAAGATGGAATAGGGAGGCAGGAACACCACTGAACACAGAGCAAGGAGGACCAAAAGAAAGGAAAAGTGGAGAGGCACATAAAGGATCCATAAATCCCCACGTAGATGTGGAAAAGCCACGTGAGCACCATCTCGCCACAGGACACTGGTGAAGCAGCAGCCACCACACAATGGCACAGAGCAAAAGATCAACCCAGTCCCCTCTTCCTCCTCCTCCCAGGAATCTGGCACCCTGGAAAAACCTGCCCAGCCTTTGCATTCTGCAAACTTCAGCTCTAAAAATAACGCTCGGTGCAAGTGACACATTTCACGCGGAGCCAGCAAGCGCAGCCCACGGAACCAGACTCCCTTCGCATCAGGGACAGGTTTTGTAAACAGGGCTTTTTTGAGGGTGCTTAGTAAGCCATAATCAAACATCCAAAGCCATCGTTGGGTGGGGAAGAACTGAAGGAGGGACCCCATCACAGGGAAAAATCCCACAGAGGAAAACAGGGTGAGGATAACTCAAGGGCTGGCCCCTGTTTCCCACCACGTCCCATATGCCTCAAGTCAGACCTGTAAGATTTTAAGATGGAGTTTCTCACCCTGTATAACACCACAAGAAGGGTCCCAGCTCCAGCCATGCCCACAGCAACCATACTCCCCTCACCAGCTCCTTACAGAGAGAAAAACTCCTATTTTTAGGGAAAGCAGAGGCTCAGAGATGGCCAGACAGACTTCACTGCTGGGGGCTACACCCCACTTCCCAATCCCCCAGATAAGCAGAGTGTGATCCTTCCCTGGCTGCTGCAGCCACTCCCCAGGGGCCAGGATGAGAGGCAGAGCAGGAGGAAGAGTAGCCCAAAGTGTTGCTCAGTTAATCACAGTAATTAGCCACCATCTTGAGCGACTCCCATTAGTTACAGCCTGATTTTCTCAGGCACAGTCAGTGCATGAAGTTTCAATTAAAACTCATCTCAAAACCAACATGGAAGTACCACCCTGGCCCACCATGGGGCTCATCCAGGACATGGGAACATGCACAAGAGGTGCTCTTTTCCTTCAAGGACCTGGTTTAATTAATTTTAAGCCGGGTATGACTTCCCAGACCTGCTTGGGAAGCCTCAGCACCTTCTGCCTGCAGCTCGGACAAACAAGGCAAGGGGAATGCAAATGCTCTTGGCTGCACCAGAAAACTTATCAAAAATATTAGCCACAGCTTAATGAGGTGTCTCCAGGGATGTGCTGTCAGAGAGGGGTAAGGCTCAACATTCCCCAGGCCTGCCCACACCTCTGTGCCTTGAGACACCTTTCCAGCTGGTTTGTGCTTATTTATAGGCAGCAGTCCTTGGAGACCCACGGGAGCAGATGAAGCTCAGCCCCTTCCCCCTGACAGCTTTGAGCTTTGTGCTGCCTTTCCCGCAGAGATCAGGCTCAGACATCTCCAGCATCTCACCAATGCCAGGGGGCAGGTGCTGCACACCAGGAGCTTGGGGGGTTTTAACGGGATGCTCCATTCCCTGCTCCTTAGGTGAGAGGAAATTGAGTGTTTTGCCACTAAAGAAACAGAACAATAACCCTGAACCAGGCTGGGAAGCACAGATGCCTGTGGATGGCAAACTTCAGGAAGTGAGTGTTTCGGTGCCTGTGCTGCTTCATTTAAACAACTGCCTGGAAAACCCAATATTGGATTTAAATCCACAAGAGGTGGCCTCTGAAGCAGGGAGCACGGATCCCAACACATCTGCCAAAGAGGAGAAACACAACCCTCCTGAGCCAATAAATAACACAGCTGGGCACAACTGGAGGGTCATCTTGACAAGGGATTTTTTGGGGAGAATCCCTCCCCTCTCATCTTGCAGATGCCACATCCCAGCATCACAGGGCAATTGTGAACAACTGATGCCAGGGAACACCTGACCCAACCTGGTGCTCAGAGCAAAGTCAGGATGATGCCAAAGGTATGGGAAAGGGAGAAAGCCCAAAGCCTTTGCCCAGCAAGCCCCCGGGCTCCCGCCTGCCCTGATCATTTCTCAGCCTGACAGAGAGCTCAGCAGCCTCTCCCCAGGCACGAGGCCTCACGCCCGTGACTAATGGTATGTTTTGACATCCCTGAAATACTCCAGCACTTCATTTCAGCCGCAGGGAGCAGGAAGGAAGGAGGGGACGTGCTGGTGGGGAGCCGGCACCAGGAGGGGAGAGCAGAAAGAGCTTTTGCAAGAGCAACAGGCAGGGATAAAGCAAAGCAGCATGGAAAAGATGTAGGAGATGGATGAGGGGAGGTTGGGACCTGGAAGACACCTGGCAAGCCTGTCTGGTCCCCTCTGCTCCTTGGCTGTGCCTTCCCTGGAGCTCTGTGGAGCTGCAAGGCTCTGGATTCATTTATCGTCTCCTCCTAAACAAACTGCTTGAGTGGGGACACAAGGATGCTCCACTGACCCCCAGCAAGCCCGTACCTGGTTTGGGAGGGGATGCAGGATGGATGGAGTCCCTGCCCGGGGAGGCAGGAGCAGGCAGTGTCCCCAGGCTCTTCCTTTGGACTGTCTCCAGCAGAGGCAGGAAGGTGACAGACAGCGGTCCCCGGGGAGGTTAATTAACGAGCGTCTTGTGCGTTCAAACAGGCACCTCCGGCCCCGGGGGAGCCAGCGGAGAAACAGCCCCAGGCTCTGGCAGGGCAGCAAAGAGCATCGCAGCCACCAGCCGAGCTGCTGGCCACCACCATCTGCCAGCCAGCAGCAGCGGGGAGAGGAGCAGCCGAAGCCACGGGGGGGGATCTGGCGCTTTTCCTGGCAGCTCCTGCTCATCAGCAGCTGCTCACGCTGGGGCTCCGTCCTGCTGCACCCCAGGAGCTGGGCACAGGCGAGAGCATGGTGTCTGCACGGGGCTCCACATCACCACAAGTGGTGCCCGAAGAGGCAGAGGTGTAAAATGGAACAGCGTTGGGAGAGCTGGCCCAAAATGCAGCCCTGCCTGAGGGAAGTGGCTCGGAACACCACCAGAGTCACCCCAATCCAGCAAGCAGAGCCCTCGGCACCAAGGCAGAAGAGCCACCCCCTGACTGCATCAGCCCAGTGTCCACCTGTAAATCCCAGCCACGAGCATCCTCAGTGGCACCCACGGGTCTGCTCAACCACGGGATGCAGAAATGAGCAGAAACTCTGGCTGCCGTCACCGGAGTGCCACTCACAGAAGTTTTCTTGGGTCACTGGGAGCGAGGAGCCCATCTGGCAGCAGCAGAGGTGCTGGGGGAGTGCTGGGGGGACTGATTTCTCTTTTCAGCTGTCACTAAAGTCATCGATGTGGCTGTGAGTGATTCACACCAGTGCATGAAAAGCCTGTGAGTCACACGCTGGATGCAGTGGGTGGGTGCATTGACTCAGCCACGCCGGGGATGGGGCACAGGGGGCTGCAGCCTCACATGGCCGAGGGGACAGTGCTGTTCGCACGGGGTCTGAGGCAGAGATCTGCCAGAGATCCCACACGCGTGCTCAGGTCCCCATTAGTGCCCTCGGCAGTGTGGGTGAGCCAGAGGGAGGCTCTGCCTCAGTATCGACCTGTCCCCTACCCAAAAGAGGTGCCAAGGTGCGATGGGGCTGGGCCGTGCTCTCACTCAGCCTTTCACTGGCAGAAGGTTTGCACTGCCCTGTGTGCCAGCAGAGGAGGAGGAGGCCCCCCCCCCCCCATGTACTCAAGGGGTACAAACGCTTCCTAAATTATGGCGAACAAACTTTCCAGGTATTCCAGGACCACTGAGGAGCGAAGAAACTCCCAGGCAGCAGCAGAGACCAGAGGGGAGCTCAGTGCCAGGGCCTGATGCCACCACCACCTCCTGCACCTCCCTGTAGCTCCTCATCCAGGGGAGCTCAGCCCACCTGCACAGAGACCCGCAGTGCTGCACAGACGCTCTGGGGAGAAGGGGCTGAAGGAAACCCTCCAAAACACTCACATTTGGATGGCGCTCGGTCTCTCCAGTCATTCAGCGGTGGTGGCTGTGCCCCAGCCTTGGCAGAGCTGCCGGCAGCAGCAGCCGAGGCTGCGAGCGCCTGGCTCATCCCTGACAGCGCCTTCCGTGATGCTCTGCCTCCTCTGCCAAACCAGCCCGGCCGTGGATCGGGACCAGCCGGGAGCGTCACCGCATCCCACGGCACCCCGAGCCCAGACCGCCCCATCTGCCGGGCGGACCGAGCCCAGAGAGCGGGGTGAGACCGCCCCGGGGTGCGGGGAGATGTGACCCCGGGACACAGCGCGGTGCAGGCTCCAGGTAGCTCTTGGCAGACCAGGATCGTGGGGGAAGTGTTTGTTATCCCTGGCCCCGCTCCAGCCGCGCAAGGAGCCACGAGCACCAAAACACCAAAACGCTCTGCAACGCAAGAGCAGCTGGGAGAGCTGGAACAAGGAGGCGAACAAACCCTGATTTAGGACCCCACTCATTCATCACTGTCACCAGCAACATCCAGGCACTCGGGAGCAGCACCTGGACCCACAGGGAGCGGGGCTGGGTGCAGGGACACAACACGAGACGGAGCACTGGGTACCGAGGGCTGGAAGAGGAGAGGAGGAGAGAGATCCCGCACATCTGGGAAGCCTTGGGCTGGCAAGGGAGGAGGGCTGGAGCCGAAGGAGCCCAGTGCTGCCCTGCATCCTAGTCAGGGCTCCCCAGGGCACCCAAGGCAGGGATGAGAGGGGGTTGACACCTCAATCCGGCTTCACCCACTGGGCCATGAGGGTGGGCAGCCCCCGGAACGGCCCCGCTTACACACGATCCTTCCCGAGGGTGGCGGGTCCCCCGGGACCCCCAGCCTCCAAACCACCCTAAGCAGAGAGCCGGGGCTCCCTTAGTACAAACTTTGCGAGTGCCCATCCCCGCACCCCAGAAGCCTCGGGAATGGGAAAAAGCGGGAGCCGGGCTTCAAACTTGGGGTGCCGTCCCAAAGCGGTGCTGGAGCCCCCCGAGCTCCCCAGGCACAACCCACCTGTGGCCGCTGGCTGCCGCCGGCTCCTTCCCCCGCGCTCCATCCCCGGAGCCCCGCGCATCCCGGAGAGCAGCAGAGACAGAAGGGAGGGGAGGAGGTGTCCACCGGGAATCGCTCAGGGAGAGGAGGAGGAGGAGGATGGAGACAGCCCCAGCTGGCGTCTCCCGACCGTCCCCAACAGGTAGCAGCGAGCGGGGGGGGGCACACAACGTCCCCGTGGACTTTGGGAGAGCAAGCGGGAGCTGGCCCAGGGCCACCATCCCGCTGGGCATGGCTTACCTGGGGACAGAGGCATGGATCCGGCTGGGGGTTATTCCAGAGAAATGATTTGTAATGGAAAAGGAAGGAAAAGAGCCGTGGGGAAGGGAGGGAAAAAAGGAGGGAGGGAAGAGGAAGGGGGGAGGGAGAGACGAGAGGAGCAGGGAAGGAAGGAAGGAAAGGGGGAGGGGGNGAGACAGTTAAAATCTGTCTCCTGCCCACACAGTGAAAAAGAAATTTCTGACAATCGGAGGAAGGGAACTCGCATATAAACCAGAGGGGGCAGACGGGGGATAACAAAGGAGGGAAGGAGCCGAGACAAAACACGGCGGCAGCTATCCGGGCACACAGCCCCTGGCACAGTCCCGGGGCAAGGACGGGGCACACAGCCTCCCCTCTGCCCATCCAGGCCACCCCGGGGCCAGCCACGGCCCAGCAGCAGCACCCACAAACCTGACGAAGGACCCCCCATTGCCCCACCAGCCCGTGTCAGTGCTCCTCACTGCCTCCTTCTCCTCCTCTCTGCACACCAGGGCATGGTGACCGTGACAACCAGCCGAAACAAGGGCAGCTCTGGGGACAAGGGGCACGGGTGCCTATCCTCTCCGCTCCTGATCCCCCAGGAATCGCTCCCACGGCACGTGAGAGCCGCCGCTGGGATGGGGTTGTGCATTCCAGGCTCCCTCTTTAACGCCGTTGGCAGCCCAGCTTGCAGAGGGGCATCTCCACTCCTTCTGCTTGGGCTCTGTTTGGCTTTCCCGGGCCAGCTGGACCTGGAGGTGCGGGGTGGAAGGGCTGGAGGTGGCACAGCCGCTCTGCCTGTCACTCGAGGAGCCCCACAGCACTGTCACTGGTGCTGCCAAGGGCTGCTGTGCGCTCCAAGGCACCACACACATTTCTGATATTCCCCCCGAGCACGGGCAGGGAGGAGCCCTGGCACGGCACAGACCCCCAAAATCTCGCTGTCACTTCTGGCTCCCCTGGGAGACCACACCCCGCAGCCTCGCCCAGGGGCGCCTTTGGGTGGCCCACACCACAGCGTCCCCTTGCCTGGCCTTTTTCCTTTCACCACGCTGCGAAGTATCCCAGGAAACCTGTGAGGCTTGGCAACATCCAGCAGCATCCTGGACTTTTCAGCTCCCAGGGCTGGATACAAAGGCTGCCCCAGAGCTGCCCCTTCCCCTCCCAGTGAGCCCAGGCAGTGCTCTGTGGCACACAAGCCCTGGCACACGCCTCACCTGCACGGCCAGGAGGCACCACAGGTGCCCATGCCCCAGAGCCGGGGCACCACTTCTGTCCTTGTGCTTTGCCAGGGTATCCTGTGGCTCTGTAGTGCCTCGCTGGCATCTCTGGGCCTGGGAAAACAGCAGAGCTACTCAGCCAGGCACGCCCTGACAGGGACACCGTGCCACCCAGCCTGGCTGCTGTCTCTTTAAAACCTTCATCCCTAAATCTGAATGAAGAAAATCCTGGAGATGAGTGCTTCATTTAAACATCTCATCCTGCACTCCCTTCATTGATTCATTCATGCTCCTGCCCCAGCACGCTCCTGCCAGCACCTTGGGGAGGAGGTGCAGAGGAAACACCTACATATTCCCATTCTCGTTGGGATGGATAGAAATCCCTCAAACAACTCCCAGGACCCTGCACACCAAAATCCAGCCCAAGCAAGGCCATTCTGGCATGTACAGAAGGGTACAAATGCTGCCACAGGGTCCACTCCTGTCAGTAATTCTCCCACTCATTCTGCTATGTTCTCATAAGCTGGCACTGATAGGGATGAGAACATTCCCTGTTAGAGGGCATCCCTCCAGCTCCCCAGAGCAGGGGCTTTGCCACCATGTCACATACAGCCCTGCATGCATGGTGCTCCCAAATCCTGCTTTCCATGGCCTCTCTGCAACTGGGACTTATCCAGGTGGGAGCCAGCTCGAACGCTCCAAGACCTCTTTTGCAGTGACAAGCCCAGGGTGTGTTTATTTAAATATACATGTGCTGTTCCTTGGGGACCAGGGATGCCTTGGCTGCAGATGTCTCCATGGTTACCTGCTCACGGTGGGAGCTGGGGGTAATTGAACTCTGGGGAGTTCACCATCCACCGCCCATCTCCCTGTCCCCCTTCCCCAGAGCTCCACTGCCTTCCCAGCAAGGCTGCTCCCAGCTCCAGTGCAGCAGGAGGGGGAGGAGAGGCAAGGTTCTCCCCAAGAACTCGTTACGTGAATAATTTTGCCGGCTCCGTGGATGATTGGGCACGAATGCAGATCAGCTTCCTCATCCCGAAAGAAAAGACATTCCTGATCGGCGCCGAGACAAAGCTGAGCATCTCCTCCCACCACCCAGAGCTAGACAGGAATGAAATATGGAGCGACAGCATCAGGAGCAGCCCCAACATCCCAGTGCTGAGCTGCTGTCGTCTCTGGGGAGCTGCCGGCATTCCCGGGGAGCTGCAGGAGCTTCCCCCAGCCCTGCAGGGTGAGAGTCCAAGGAAAAGAGCCAAAAAATGTGTGGCTGCAAAGCCCAGCCAGGCAGAAACGAGCATTTGTACCTCCAGGGGCACCTGACTCTGCACAAGCCTGAGGTTTGTGGGAGCACCTGCAGAGGGCTGAGCTCCTTGTCCGAACCATGTCCAAACCACTTGGACCTGATCCATGGTCTCTGCTGACCCCTTATCCCCTGATAGCAGCACTGTGTAGAGTAACCTCGAAGATCTCCAAGATTTTAACCCACAGCACAGAATCCTATCTGGTTTTCCTCCTCCTCCTCCCCACATATACAGCCACAAACATTCCAGGTGCAGACTAACAGGGGGCAGTTTAGAGGAAAATCAGGGGGTCAGCAAAATACAAGTTGTTGGGGGAAAAATTTGCCTGGAAGATCTGGATTTGTCTAGTCTGGAAATCAGAAGAGATTTGGTAGCAGTCTTCAATTATGTAGAGGGCTGCTGCAAAGGGTGTGGGAATAAATTGTTCTGCATCCCCACAGGGAACAACAGGACGAGGCTGTAAATTGTAGATTAGACTAGAAAAAAAACACCTCAGTGGCAAGGATTATTTAAGCTGTGGGATAGACAACAGGGAAGCTGCTGGGATTTGAGAGCAGGCGAGACAAACACCAGTGGGGTGGGCTGGAAGGAGCAGCTGCCTTCTTGAGACTGGGAAGGGACTCCTGTGCAAGGTCTGCTCCTCCCAGGCATTTCAGCAGTTTGTGCCTACTTCAAGCTGACTTTTCACTGCTTTCTGCCAAGCGTGAGTAGACCAACAGCTTTTTTTGGGGGGTGATGCCTCCACCTTCTGCAGTGCCCATGGTGTTGCAGGTACAGAAGGCATCTCACCTGCCCTCCCAGGGGAGGAGAGCACCCAGAGCTCTCTGTGCTTAGGACCCACAGCACAGCAAGGAACACCACTCAGGGACCACCTTCCCTCCCAGGGAAATTGCAGCAGGATGGCATCACCCACCCTCCATTCCCCAGGAGGAATTAGTCCTGGGGTCCAGCTCCTCACCCCCTTTGTGGCCAGCAGTACCTGTAAAGTTGGCCAGTCTGGATCAGAAACTTCAGCTCCTTGTGCCTCTTTTGAGTACCATGCTCATGGCTTTCAAGCTGATCTGTGTATTTTTTCTACCAAAGAAGCCTGTGGGGATTTTAAACAGAGCTAAAGAGACAAGAGATGAAGCCCAGGGCCAGCTGAAAGCATCTTTAGAAACAAAAAAGCCCAGTGTATACAGCAAAACCTCCAACCCAGCTGCCAAATTATCTGCAGATCCCATCAGGTGGTGAGAGCTGGAGAGACCCAGATATTCAGAGATTTCCATCAGGAACAAGTCCTGCTGCCCTGTAGAGAAGAAGTTGCAATTGCCATAGGAAAGAGAAATTGGGCAAGGGGTGCTGTGTGCTTTCCACAGCTGATAAATACTCAGAATTCTACCTTGG
This sequence comes from Toxostoma redivivum, assembly GCA_013397375.1. NCBI lineage: Eukaryota > Metazoa > Chordata > Aves > Passeriformes > Mimidae > Toxostoma > Toxostoma redivivum. Next base: position 731,943 of record VXBI01002866.1, on the reverse strand, counting down.
GGTGAAAAAAGCACCTTCCAGTAAATGCCACACGCTCACATTAAGGTTTGTTCCTGAGGACCTGCCTGTGCCAAACTACACACTTCTGTTTAACAACAGGAGAGCCCATGGAACTTGAAACTTTAATAATATTTATTCTCTCGCAATAATATGAACACTAACAAGGCCAGAAGAGAAAAAAATCATCCTACATCTCAGGATGTTTATGTCAAGTGAGACTAAACTTTCCTGAAGTAGGAACTTTTCCAAAACCAGACAATCCTCCCTGGAAAATAAAAAAAAAATAAATAAAATTTTTCAGTAATAAATTTATGAGATGAGGTTGCAAAAGAGGAATACCAGAGTGCTGTAGGAGACAGACAAAAACACGAATCTTTTTTGGGACTGTGCTTTTGGCCAGCTGAATCACAAGGAAGCTGCATCCTGAATGGTATGATCAAGAAGCAGTAAATTTGTCTGAAAAAAACTCCTAAAAATCTCATTTACCCATCAGCGATTGCAGACTGCAAGAAAAAATATCGGCAAATTTCCTTCTGAATGCTCTGGCCAAATTTTGTCAGCTGGGTTATGACCAAACAGGCAGCAGTTCGAGCCTGTCACTGAAACCTGAGCACAAAGGAGATGCCTTTGCCCTGCCAGCTGCTCCACCTCAGACCCCTAGTTTATATTCCATTTATGTAACAAGTGCTGTTCTCCACTTCCCAAATCCCATCTTTTAGCTGGAGCACATATTTTCCTGGCACTTGTTCTGCTTCACTACCCAGCCTCCTGTGTTTAAAATGTCTGTGCCATGTGGAAAGCACACAGGGACCTGTGCTCTTCCCCTGTTCCTCTGAGACTGCAGGTGCCTGCATTTCAGCACAGAGACATTTTTATCCACTTCCCCACCCTCCCTATTCGTGCCTGAGCTGTTTGACTCAAATCTGAGCCATTTCTCAGGGTCTGTCTCACAGCCCAGTCAACACAGAGGGAACTGGTGCCAAAAACCCATTTCTTTCTGATCTGATTGTTTGTTTTCCTGCCTTTCCAGTTTGGGATTTTTGACAGGGAGCCATGTGAAACCAACTGCTCATTGTTTACTGGGAAGCCTGCAGCAGCGTTTTAGTCATTTCACTCACCAAAGGACCCGAGGAGATGATGGAAAGTCAATTAGCTCCCTGCAATAACCTCTTTGGCAAAGCTCTCTGGTGTCCACACACACAGAAAAGCCAACCCAAACAAGTGCCCCGAGGTGTCTTCACCAGCCCAGGGCAAAGCTGCTCCTGCTGTGCTGCCCAGTTTCCTCCTCCCCTGCTCCCACAGCAGTGCCCCAGCTGAGGCACCTCCCCAGGGCCACCCTGCTCCTTATCCACTGATCTGGAGGGTTTGGAGAGAGGCACAGCAGGGCAGAATCCCTGAGACAGCAGCACTGCTCCAGCCCCATCATCCCAACAGCAGCTTCCCAGCTCCTCAAAAAAAGCTCCTCATGCTGGGGCAGGATGGGCAGATCCTCACCCTAAATGACAATCCAAGAGACAGATGAAGTCCCCCCCTTCCTGAGACAGCCCAAATACACCAGGTGCATTGGCTGTGTGGCACTTTTCCCAACAAACCTTCAGTCGTGTTTCTTGAATCTGCTCCAAGAAAACTTCGCAGCATCCCCCTGAGTGCAGAGCAGAACAGGGTGTTATCCCCAGAGAATAAATAAAAACCAGTAGCTTTAAAATGTGTGTATTTTTAACACGTCCCTTGGCACCTGCTGGCAGCTCCTCCCCAGCCCCAGGGCTCATCCAGGTGGGTTTAAGCCAGGATTTGATGGATTTGCAAAGCCACTACTCCTCTCCAGCCACTGTTTTCCTCCAAATACTGCAGCAGAGTGCTCCAGCTTCTCAAGCACCCAACAGCAGCATTTTGTCCTTTCCAGCTCCTCCACCAGCTGCAGACCTCACCAGCAGCTTTGCTGATTTTCACATTATTAAAATATTAGTGAATTATTAAAAATATTTTTAACGAGCACAGCTTAGGGCTGGCCCCCAAATACTTCCAGAAACAAACATCTTGTAATGTTCCTCCGCTTACAGTAACACTGAAACGGACCAGAAAACATTTTACTCATTTAAAACATTTAAGTCAAGCACAGCTCCTAAATCATTGCTTTTATGTATTATCTTTGTGGTGTTATCAGTTGTATGCCCTTCCCTCATAAAACATTTACCTTCACCAGATGAAGGGGGGGTTCAGCACCTTCAGATGCAGTAGGCAGCCAGTTTGTCACAATCTGTTATAAAGACTCAACAAAAGAGTCAACATTTAACAGCTTTGCCTTTTCCATGCTGTGTTTGTGGGATGCCAGAGGATGAGCAGGACCTTCTGAGGGCCCTGTCAGGAGCAGCACAGCAAATGCTGAAGGTTGCCCAATCTGCCTTCATCTCCCCAGTCTTTTCCAGCCCTGGCCTGGGCAGAAGTAGGAGTCAGGCCAAATCCCAGACTAGGGAACCCCAGGAAGCTCAAAAGCCATCAGATATCCCTTTTCCAAACACATCCACCCGAACACCTGAAGCTCAGCAGCCCCAGGAATTTTCACAGGCTGTGCCTAATCCACTCATTCGGGATGTCCTGGGGCTTGGCAGCTCCAGCCTAATTCACTTGCCTGGATCAAGAGGAATTTAGCACAAAACATCATGAAATAGAATCACTGGGGTTGGAAAATACCCACAAGATCATCAAGTCCAGAGGAATTTGTCCTTTCTCTCCACTTTGCTCTCCAGAAGCAATCTGGATTTTATTCCCCAAGCCTTTAACCAATGGATTTACAAAGAGACAGTGACTCCCCCAGTGGGATCTGACCCATGGATTTGAAGCCAGAGGGCTACAAAATGACCTGAACACTGCAGAGGAGGTCATTGCACAGCCACCATGCCAGGTCCAGCCACGCTGCCAGCCTGCCCCAGACTGACCTGAACACACCAAAGAGCTGAGCAAAGCTGAGAGCTGGTAATGGGCATCCCCAGAGAGTCCCAGTGCTGTTTCCATGGGGGATGATCCTGCCCAGCAAGGCAGCCAGAATCTCCAGGGCTGCTCAGGCTTGCAGGCACAGCTCCAACACACGATAAACAACAATATTAGTGAAATAATGTCTAAACAGAGCCAAACAGGATCCTCTTGCCAGCCAGCAGGGAGGGAGCCTCACTGCAGGAGGCACCCAGAGATATATGTACAAGGGAAACTTAAAATGCTGAAAAGCTGCTTTTTGGCACCTCTCTCCTCTGGGTGCAGTTTTTTCTTCAATCTCACCCTGTGTGCAGTCTCTCCTCTACACTGTTGCCTGGAAAGGCTAACCTGGAACAGAGACTAGACAGAGCAAAAGGAATAAAATAGGAATTTATTGAAAGGATACACCTTGGGTAGTACAAGAGCCCAAATCAAATCCAAGATGGATCCTGGTCACAAGTTTTACACTTTTATAAGTTTTGGTTCATCTACATATTTGGGTCAGTTATCCACCCACAGCCCTAGGCCATGAAGTCTCAGCCCCCTGGCTTGCCCCCTTTCCCTTGCCATTGTTTCTGCTTTTTGGGTACCAGTTGTCCTTGATTCTCTAGCCAGAAAGGAATTGTTTTGTCTAACTCCCCTGTGAAGAGACCCTACTAAAACCTAATATGAAGTTTCACAGTTACACACTAAGCAGCAGGGATTCTGGAAAATATAAAAGCTAAAACCCAGGGCACCAACACCAGAGTTTTTCCTCGCCCCATGGCACTCCTGGTAGGACAGTCAGGACTTGTATGGATGCAGTCACATCCTTAGAGTGAGTCACTCTCCCTTCAGACACGTGTCCTGCAAAGTCCCCATTCTATGAAATGCTTTATCCCGTTCCTGGAAGGCTTCCAGGCCATGCTGGAGAAGGTTTGGAGCAATCTGGTCTAGTGGAAGTTGTCCCTGCCCACGGCAGTGGGGTGGAACCAGATGGTCTTTAAAGTTCCTCACAACCCAAACTGTTCTGTGATTCCCACCCCTGCCCAGAGGGAAATCCCTCTTTTAGCCCCAAGGACTCCAGCTTTAGGCAAACCAGACACAGGCCCCATAAAGACAAATCCTGAATGCCTTCCCTGTCCTGGGCATGCAGCACTGCTCAGGGAGAGGTGGCTGGAGCAGGATGAGGATCTGCCTGGCTGCCTGTGGAGCCATAGCTGTGCTCCCAGTGCTTCCACCGAATCCCCAAGCTGCTCACCTTAAACCAGCACATGCCCTAAGCCATCCTGCCTTGCACTGATCCCTCTGCTTGCTGCAGCCACTGACAATGGGTGTTAAAGCCTTACAGGAGCAGCTGTCAGCAGCTGTATTAATGAAAGCTGGGAGCTCTGAGCCAGCTCTTATCAGCTTTAATACAGCTCTCCCAATGTGTCTGCCAGGAAAAATGAGGTTTCAAGGGGTCTTTGAGGAAATCTGGATCCAGATAATTCAGCTAAATCCAGGGGAAGCTGGTAACCCCAGAGGAAAAACATCAGCTGCAGCACATAGAAAGGCACCACTGCTTTCCTCAGCTAAAGGCCAGTGTGCCAGTCCAGGTTCCAAGCATTTCCCAGAGGCCAGCAGGATGCTGGAATATCTTCTTGAGGCAGCCCAGCTGTGAATTCCTCTAGGACAAACCTGGAGTGATGAAGCTGACTGTGCCAAGGAGAACCTGCGGTCCCAAAAGTATGTGAAAAATGAAGATTATAAGAAGGCAGGGGAAACACAGAAACGAGGCCTACATGTGCCAGCTTTGAGCACAGCCTGTTACCCAGCTGATGGGGAACAGAAGCTACTGCACTATTTTTAAAATCTGGAAATGCAGACCTGGATTGAGCAATGGAATAAGGGGGAAAGAAATTGTTCTCAGGAGCTGAAGCTGAGTCTCTCTGCTCTCACCTCCCTTCCTTCTGCAGGACCTGTTGGGCTCAGCCCACCACACCTCACCTGGGCAGGGCTTCAGAAAGCTTCTCCCTGTTTCCTTCAGGATTTCACCTCAGGGATGCCCAGGGCTGCCTGCACCTCTTCCTATGGAAGTGATGCTCTAAAACAAGAGCTTGTGCTTTGCTCTGAGAAAAGCAAGGAGAAGATTCAGCTTTTCAGCTGAGGATTTCAGCAGATTCAGCTCCACTGCCTCTCCCCCCTCACCTTCCCTCGGAGCTCACGTTTGGGCAGCTCCAGCTGAAGGCAGCCAGGAGCTGAGGGAATTGTTGCTGGGAGACTGTTCAGGAGCCCTGGCTGGAGGAGCACCTACAGCACAGGGCACAAGCAGCACAGGCACTGGCCCCTGGATTCAGGCACTCAGCCCCAGCCCAGGAAGTTGCAAATTAAACCCTCATTTAGGATGCTGATGCTAATCAGAAAAGCACATCTGCTAAGCAAGCAGGATGGGTTGTCATGGCCTGCTGCATCCCATTAAAGGTTTTGTGGGATGGTTTCCCCTCAAACCACTCCAGGGCTGGAGTGAACTTGCTCCCCCTTGGTCTCCAGCTGCCTGGACCAGCTTCTCCTCTCTGGCTCTTTTCCAGGGTGGATCCATGAGCACTTCATCCCTCTGCTTGGGGACAGCTCACTGCCACCAGGGACATCATCCATTGTCATTCTACAGACTGGAGATAAAACCATCGCCCTGTAATGCCCAACTTTCCCCGACCTGCCCCCAGGAACACATCAGAGCCTCTAATGAGCTTTGCTTTTCTGCCAGTGCAGCCCTTGGGGATATGGCTGGCCAGTTCCAGCCTCACAGAGGGAACCACAGCAACCCAGGGGATCTAGGAGGCAGTTCTCTACATTAAAAAATAAAATTTCATGTTTCCTACATGAAAAAAGCCTCTCCTTGCACTGTCTTGCTGAGGCAAGGCACTCCCAGGGACATGGTGTGAATTTTGGGACTGTGCAGGGCCAGGAGCTGGGCTCAGTGATCCTCATGGGTCCCTTCCAGCTCAGGATATTTTGTGACTATAAATGTATTTTGCACAAGATTGATCTGCTCCATTTCATTATAAGCACACACACCCCTACTGCAAATCTGCCTGCTGAGCCCCACCAGCTCCAAAGCATGAAAGCTGCCCCATGGAGGACACTCCCAGGGTTTCACCCTCACTTCAGGGGGGGTTTCTGCCTCTCCTGAGCCCAGCAGAACCCACCTCCAGCCAGCCTGCTGCCACAGGAGACAAATTCCTTCCACTTCTGGCCAGCTCTGCTCAGTGCCAAACTCATTCAGCACAGACAGCAGATGGTTAAATAAATGTTTGCTGCACAAGGCACTGCCTTGAGGTGCTCTCTTGAGTTCCAGCCCTTTCCCCAGTGCCCAGTACGGGGGTTATGGAGAGCAGATCCCTCATTCCTCTGGCTCTGAAGGCTCCCGCTGCACAGCTGGGGTGCAGCTGCCCTCCTGCTGCCAGCCCAGGGGGACCTTGACTGCAACTGCTGCAGCTCTGAAATACCAACCTGGGAGGTTTAGGGCAGCAGATGACCCAGGTGTTTGTCACAGGCCCAACAGATGTGATGGAAAGAGCCAAGCATGGCCCCAGAGGCAGTAGAAACATGCAGGGATGAAGAGTGATTTATATGAAGTGGTTTGTGTGTCCCCCAGGGAATCATCTCCCCTCTTCACTGCCCATTTCTTGGGAGGAATCAGGAGGAAAGCTCAGTGCAGCAGAGCTGTTCCCCCACCCCTTGAGCTGGTTTTGCTGCAGATGAAGGATGCTCCTGGCCCTCCTCACTGCCCCTCCCACTCCAGGCTAAGCACGTGTGGGACACTGATCTCAGCTGGGGCCTCCGAATGCTGCTGTGGAGCACTAATAAAACGGGATAATAGGAACTGGAGGGTGAATTAAACATATGAATCACTTCCTCTCCTGGCTTTTCCTGCTCCTGTTGTTTCTCTTATCCCCTTGCTTGAAGCTCAGTGAGAACATCCATTTCCTGTCCCCCCCTCTCTGCAGTGAACACCAAGGGGGTGCTTTTTGTCTCATCATTTCCAGCTGACAACCACGGAGTTGTGCCAACGCTCCCAAGGTCGTTTCTCCATCACATGGCAAAGGAAAGCCCTTGGGTGGCTTTAGCAGGAGCCAGAGCCCTGCTGGCCCCCAAGAGGCAGCTCCAGCTGCCACCCAAACCTCACCTGCCTGTGCTGGTGCAGCCTGGGCTTCTCTCCATCTCCAGCCCATGCTCTTTGTGCAGCCTTCATATTCCTGAAGGATGGGTGCACAAGCACCCCCAGACCTCTCAGCCCCTCACAGCTCTCCCTGGATGAGGCTGGGCACAGCTGCCATGAGCCTTGGTACCAGACAGCCCACTTCTTTTAGGAAAAGACCCAAAAGAGCATTTTCCCCAAAAAAGGCCATTTCCCCCCTCCAGCTCAGGCCCAGCCTAGCACCAGGGCTAGCTGGCACAGCAAAGGACAGCTCCAGAGCCCTGAGGTGGCTCATTTGCAGAGGACACTGTGGCTCTCCTGCCATCTCCCCCACCCTGGGAGCAATCCTGCCAGCAAGGGTCTCCTGTCAGCCCAGCCAGAGAGCTCAGGCAGCCCTGAGGGTCTGGTGCCCCCACCCTGGTGGCATATGGCAGCACCAAGGTCCCCTCCCCAGCTCCCTTGCCTTTATCTCAGCTGCAGCATCGACAGCTCCAGCTCCCAGCTAATTACTCCCTGCAAGGAGATGCTGCCAAAGAAACGAGCCACGAGGGACACCCCAAAACAGCAGAATGCCTGGCAGGCATAGACAGTGCCAGGACATCTTGCTGCAGCTGAAAGGCAGATGGATGCACCATCACCACCCAGAGTCCCCATTAAAAGCCTCTGCCCACAGACTGGGGAAGTAGCACAGCAGGGGAAGGCTTTGGCACCAGCTTTTCCTCCCACTTTGGGACTCCTGGGCTGTCCCTCCTCGCTCTGCTGCCAAGGGAAAGGATGCAGAGCAAAGCAGAGCTTGCAAAAGCCTAAGCCAGGCTCTGGTGGGACCATGAAGCACCAGCTCTTGGCTCCCTTTAAAGTCCTTTTGGGCTATCAGAGAACCAAGGGCACTCTAAAGGTGCAGGAGCCCAGGAGAGCCCAGATGAGCCCCTCCTCATCTCAGCATCAGGAACTGCCTCAGGGACAATTGTTCCATGTCTGGGGGTCTTCAGTGCAAGCCTATGAGGGCACTGAGGGTTTGTGATGGCAAATGAAGCTGCAGGTCCCTGTCCCAGCATCACTCAGGCAGAGAACAGGGACAAGGCACCAGATCAACCTCCCTCACACTGATGGTGCTGAAGGGAGAGATGCAGCTCTGGGCAGTGTTTGCTCAGGTCCAACACTTGGGGTCACTTCAGTGCACCTGGGAGTGCAAGGTTTTCAGCCCTGGCAGCACTCTAGAGCACAAGTCTGAATTCCCATGCTGAATAATCACCTTTTATTTGCTGTCTGAGACAGCTGAGCATTGAAGCACTGCAATTTCCTAGTGGGGAAAACTGTTTTGTCAGCTGAAGGAAGATTAAATTGGTGCAGTCGGAATTTTCATCCACCTCCCCTCAACGTGTGCTCCTCCTGTCCCCCTCCACAAGGCAGTCTGAAGGATTCCAGCACCTCAGGTGCCAAACAGAACAGTTCCTGCCATGATCCAGAAATAGCTGTGGAAAAAATTCCCAAATTCTCAGCTGTGAAGAGGGGGGTCACACCACAGTGCCAGAAGATCCTGTCATTCCAAGCATCACCTGCCTCTCTAAGAAAGGTCCAAGTAACATCAGAATAGTTCCATTACAGCAGATTTAATCATAAAAGGATTTTACAAGTCCCTGGGAGATCCCACAAAACATACACCAATGCTTCTGTGTTGGAAACACTGCCCAGGCCACAGGGAGTTTACAACAAGAATTCCAAGAAAGAATTCCAGCTCCATGGGAGACAGAGAGGAACAGAGCAGGACATCAGGCCAAGGGGTATCTGCAGAGATCCCAGCCACGATGAGACTGAGAAGAGCAGGGATTCACAAGTGAGCAGCCCTGGGATGAGAGGTGGGAGCTCAGAGTGGTTCTGCTGTCTCCATTCCAACAAAAACCAACAGAAACAGCCCTGAATTCATCCCAAAGTACAATGAGTTTAGAACAACAGACAGATCATCTCCTTGGTGTTTGTTGGGGTTTTTTTCTTTATGTACAAACGCAATTAACCTGTGGGATTCATCACCACGCAGCTAATTGAGAGCAAGGACTCGAGGGAGCTGCACACAGAACAAGCAGCACACACAGCAAAGAGCATCCATGCTGCCTGGGGATAGGATAAAATGTCCCTCAGGGTGGTGCTCCCTGGTGGCTTTCCCCAGCAGCAAACTGCTGCCCAGGGACTCAGGTGTCCTTACCAAGGGCTTGGTTCTTTAGTCAGATCAGAGAGAAACCAAGGAGATGTGAGTCCCAGCCAGGGAAGGTTATGCTGTCTTTGGAGAGGGCTGGGATAAAGAACGGGTTTGCCTTTCCTGGATAAAGAATTGGCCATCTCCAGGGGCATACAGGAGCTTGAGGGCAGGGAGCTGGATTCACTCAAGGCCCACATTTGGGGGTCAGGGATCCATCCAGCCCTTCCCAGCCCCTCTTTCTACACCAGGGGATCATCAGGCAAACCCTAAACCTGCCACCTCTCTGTGCTCCTGAGGAGCCCCATGAGCTGCCTGTCCCTCCTCAGACCCTGAGCACTGCCAGGGATGAGGAAAGCAGACCTTCCCAGATATTTTTGGAGAGAAGTTCACTCCGCCCAGCAGCCAAGAAAAATTACTGCTCAAATCCACTGCAACTGCTGCCAGCAAGGAGAACTGTCCATGGGGGGGAAAGGGATGGGGTAGTGACCCACTGCCTTCCATCCCTTTCCCTGTGCTCCAGAAAGGCACAAACCTCCCCACTTTGCCTAATTACATCCTATGTCGTCACCAGAGGCCTTAAACCCTCCTGATGAGAAGGAGTTGCTTCTACTTGCAGCATCATTGAGACAGTCCCCAGACCCATGGGAGGCAACACCACCACCTCTCGTGCCCCTCCCAGCTCTCAGAGCCTGCAAACGTGGTGGCAGAGCACAGACAAGCTCATTTTTATTTCATAGCCCTCTGTAGTCTTCTCTTTCCAGACTTTTCTACCACCTGAGCTCAGAATTAGTTTGGTTTTTAAGCACCCACAGCTCTCTGCAGCAAGTATCACACAGTTCCATGAATCTGGATCCTGCTGCTTCCAGCTGAAGCCCCTAAGACTTCACATAAAATCCAAAATCAAGTCATTCCCACACCCCTCTCTGAGTCACTGGTGATTTTACAGGGAAACAGCTTCAGGTACTCCCCAGACCTCCTCTTCCCTCACCTCAGCAAGTGCCCAGCAGGGACGGTGATGGCAGCAGGAGCCTCCAGCATCACGGCCCAGGGGGAAATGGATCTGGCAAGGAGCCCTGTCCCAAACCTCCTCTGCCTGCCAGAAACAGGCAGGATGGGACCTGGATCGCTCCTGATCCCTTTCCAAAAGTGCAGCAGCAATTTCCAGGCAGCTACCAATGCTGACAGTCATCTTCCAGCTGGGCCAAATGCTCCAGGCCATTCCTCAAGTCCCTTGGAGCAGAGCTCTCCCCTGAGAGATGTAAAGCAGGATGAGAACGAGGAGCCAGGAGTGGCAATGCATGGAAGAGGCTGTTTTACAGCTTCAGCCAGGCAATGAGAAAATCATTCATCTCCACCAACTCATTCGGCACCCAGGAGGTTTTTATTTTATTACTTTGGAGATGGCAGAGGCTGAGTTATTGATCAAAGATGCAGCTGAACAATTAAAGTGAACGCTGCATCTGGATGCCCACAGGACATCTGGCAGAGGAGAGGAGCACCCTGCCAGGAGATGCCCTCAGAGCAGGAAAGAAGGCAGGTAGCTGCTGCAGGTGGGATATCCTATATGGCTGTGGGGTGCTCAGGCACAGCAGGAGCACAGAGGGCAGCACAGGACATGAGCATTCATCCACAGGGTCCTCCTGACCTCCCTCTGGTCCATCACAAGTGTGTGGCTGCAGACCACTGGTATTTTTTAAAAGGAGAAGAAGGAGCTTCCAAACAGAGAGCAAATCCATGCTCTGGTGCCGGCAGAGCAGGTTCTCTACTCCAACATAGTCCTGACCTGAACTCAGCCCCCAGCCCAGGAAAAAAGGCCAACACCACCTAGACTTGACAACTCACTGCACAAATCCTACACTTTTGGCACAATTCCACCATAAGAATCCCTCCAAGGGGAAAGGGTCCCCCAGTGCATGGCCTGGAGCAGCTCAGAGTGGGTTGGGGTCAGGTGCTGGGGGTGAAGTTTAGCAGAGGTCAAGAATTCCTTCACCTCAAGTGACCAGGTGTGTGACCAGGCTCAGCACAGCAAGGAAAGCCTCAAGGAAACGTTGAGTTCAGCTGCTGTGAGACAACGTGAAGGCAAAAACAAAAAGCCTGTGCAATGAAGCAAAAACTCTCTAGGAGGGACTGGGGTCAGGAAGCATCCCTGGGTCACCCCTGCACTGCCTGTCCAGGGGATGCCCGTCTCTCCAGCCTCCTCTGGAGCAGCTCGCCGCGGGCAGGAGCCCCATCTGCCGGCTTGGCCACGGAGGATGCACATCCCAGCTCCGCAGGGCGAGGGGAAGCCTCCAAGGCACACAGCTTCGAGCTAAAAGCCTGCGGTGGGCACCAGGGATGCTTCAAGGCAAACGAGCCCACATCCAGCTCTGCTTCCCCTCCGCATTACACCAGGAAACCAGCTTCACCCGGCCACCAAAATCTTTACCAATCACCTGCTGTCAAGCAGCCACAGCAAAGCTGTGGATTGCTTTGCTCCTCACACACGTGAGCACACAGATGCACCCACTCTCCACCCCAATGCAGCAGTAATATTGTACCCAGCACCTCCAGCAGGGTGTAAGCCAGCCCCCAGAGCCCGAGGAACGAGCCCCTGCTGACAATAGCAGAGAAGGTGGGCTGGGAAAACCAAGAGGCTGATGCCAGGGGAGCAGAAACACTAAATATTTACACAGCCTGCCACCAGCCCCCACGCAAGGAGGTGGCAACTCTACAATTTGAGAATTAAAAAGTGCAGCCAGCATAACAATTTTTGCATCACTAAAAGTGCAAGAAAATTACTTAAACATACCCAATAGGGGGAATTAAACTCAGCCAGGACAAAGGGAACCAAGTGCTTAAGCAGTGCAAAGAAAAATCCCAGCTCCTGGGCATTTGATAGGGTTTAGTGGTCAGGAGGTATCAGTGCCCACAGAACACAAAGGCACTTCTCACCCACCACCATAACAGAACCAGGATTGGGTTCCAGGTGCCAAGCATCTCCTAACACAGCCAAGAGAGCAGGACAGCAGGTTCAGCAGCTCCCTGGAAAAACCTGGGATGAAACGCAGTCACACAGCGCCGACGTCCAGGGGAGAGCTTCAGGGGTGTGATGGCACATTGGGCTCTGTCCCACCTGCTCTTAGGCTGGCGCCACGGGACCCCGGGGGACAGAGTCACAGGGAGCAGACTGCATCTCCCGGGAGCAGGCAGCACATTGCAGCAGCCAGATTTCCCCTGGCAAGCTACTGCCAACTTCCACGAGAGGGCTTTGCTGCACAAGGAAAGGAAATGAGAGGAGCTCCATTTACAACCTGTTTCCTATTAGGTCCTGCTTTTTCCCCACATCTCAGCAAGGGTTTAGCAGGCACCAGCAGGACACGGCCACCAAGGATTACACCCAAAGGTGATATTCATATGTTAGTGACGGTATTGACACATTTTTGTCACTGAAGCCTCTCTTTCCATGGCGAGCTGTAACCCGGGATGGCCACAGCTGAGCCAAACTTTCCCAGGGGACTCTGGCACTAAACCTGTCCCGAAAGCACGGACACAGCCCTAGACACCCACTTGCACAACAGGCTGGCCACCGCGTTTGGAGAGGCACCAGGCTGTCACCCGCAATCCCTCCCACCAGAGCCGGGCGCTTTGAAGCACATCTGATGATGGATGGGCAGTGCCCTTGTTCCCACGGAGATAAGCACCAGTGGCTGCCGCCGTGGGAACTCGCAGGGCAGAGGAGGAGCATGAGAGAGGATGATGAGTCTTCTGCCCCCGGCAGGGCCAAAAGAATTAATCCCGATTTCCATGCACACTCATGCTGGTCTCCAGCAGGAGTCGTGAATCACGGTGCAGGGACGTGCAGGGACATGTCGCAGGCCACCGGCTCCAGGAAATGACCGCGGCACATTGCACCTGGGCTGGCCAGCCCTGAGCGTGTCCTTACAGACACCACCCCCTTATCTCAACAGATGCAGCTGGGCTTGGGTAGCGCTGCCTTAGACGAAGAGCTCCCAGATCCCTGAACCTCAAACCAATCCCCAAAACGGTGAGGTCTGGAGTAGGACAGCCACTTAATCTCACGGGGGTTGAGTTCCACGAGGGCTCATCCCTTGCCAGGCCATCTCCAGGCTGGCTGGAGGGCCGGAACCACACAGGATCTCTCAAGGTCACTCCGGCCTCCTCCAGCGCTGATCTAACACGCAGCGACGCGCGGCCGGGCGGGCAGGAGCCGCAGGGGATGCGCCGGCTGCTTCTGCCAAGCGGCTGCTCCGTCCCCTCCGGGCTGTGCTCGGGAAAGAGCGCCGGAGCGAGGCACGGCTGAGCACACACGGCCAAGCTCCCACTGCCCCCGGCGCTCCGGAGCTTCTCCACACCCGGAGGAGGCACAGCCAGCTCTGCATCGCGAGCTCTGCGGCTCCAGGGATTGCCACGGGCACAAAACCAGGATTGCCGGGCTCCCACTGGGAGCTGAGAGGGAAGGAGCGGGCTGTGGCCGGGAGAGTGAGGCACTGGGGCGACCTGGGAGGGGACTGACCTTGCCAGCATGGCAGGGTTGGGATCAGAGCCCAGCCCTGCGCTCGGCTCGCCAGGCAGCACAGCCACTTTGCCTTCCCCAGGGAGGAGTGTGGGGACACGAAAGGTGGCTCCTTCCTCCTGCCACTTGTCACCCTGTTTATTTTTAACAGCCTTCCCTCCTGCCTGGATAGAAGCGCCCCTGAAAGCGTCTCCTGGTGCTCTCGCAGCAGCAGCCAGTCCGGCACTGCTCCAAGCCCAGCGTGGCTGGTCCCTCCCCACCTGGCCACCGACCAGGGACATCACGTCACACTCTCCTGAGCTGAAGGCAAACTCCCGCTCCTCTGCTGTTTCCAGGAAGGGAATTTCAGAGAGCCCAGCGCAGGGAGCGCTGCCAGGGCCAACGGGGGACAAGGTCAAGCACGAGGCATGTGTCACCCTGGCCACCTCCCTGCACATTGGCCCTTTAACACAAAACAATTCCTCCTGGAAAACCACAACAAGGACAAGGCTGGGAGAAATACAAACTGCGACCGTCTCACCAGTGCTGTCCTCGAAGGACAGAGCCACGCTCCAAGAAGGGATGGGAGAACAATGCCATGAGTATCCACGGGGATTTATACCCAGCTCCCTCCACCCAGTGTTTATATCCTGCTGGCATTTGCTTTCCATTGACAGCAAAGCCAGAGGGCAGGGACACAGCAGTGAAGGAAGTGGCACGGGCTGCAGGGTGCTGGGTGCTGCCATGGCCCGTCCCAGGTGGCAGAGCTGGGAAGGCGAGTGTGGCACAGGGTAAATCCCTGCTTGAAAACACCAGAGAGGGTTTTGCAACCCTCCCAGGCCAGCCGTGTCACACCACTGAGGAGGAAATCGTAGAACAGTTTCAGCTGGAAGGGACTTTAAAAGATCCAATCCTCCTGCCATGTGCAGGGACACTTTCCTCCATCTCAGGTTGCTCCAAGCCTCATCCAACCTGGCCTTGGACACTTTCAGGGATAGGGCATCCATGGCTTCTCAGGGAAACCTGTTCCAAAGGACAGGAAGAAAAGTCCTGGTTCCCTGCCCTGTCTGTCCCCTGTCTCTCCTGCTTTCCCATGGGAGTTCTGCCTTCCTCCGGATGCAGCTCCTCCCAGCCTCCCCACCATGTCAAGGGCTCACGGGGTCAAATATTCCCACCGGAGCACACAAGGCTGCAAACGGGCAGTGGCCAGCTCTGCCCTCCCCACATCCTTGCCCTGAGGGTTTTCCATCTACTCAGCCCTGGGCTGGGGGCAAGTTTGGGCTCCAGGGGTTTCTCTTTCATCCCAGAGAGGTGAGGGTATCCTACTGCCCCTCACAAGTCGCCCATTCCCACAGGACTGTAAATGCCTTTTGATGTTGCGCTCCGACTGCTGTAAAACACTGCCCTGGGCCAGTTTTGGGTGAAAAACCACATCAACTCCTCCTGCCTTAAAAAACAGCAGTCCCATTACCATGGAGATAGAGCATTGCACTGCTCCTACAGCCTCCTTCCACCCAGTCGAGGCAAGGCAGGGATACTTGGTGCCCTCAGTACCGCGTCTTGGGGGCAAATCTGTGTCCTGGCTCCTGGCTTGGCACTTCCACTAATGGCCGGGCTAGCAGGAATAAATCTGAGAAACTGAGCGGAACACGGCTGAAACAGCCACTTGCTCCTTTTTCCTAGTGATGCTCCAGCTGGGACCTCGGCTCCAGGAGGGACAGCGCCGGGGGGGATCCGCCGCTGCTGTGCCACACTGCCAGCATCCTCTGCTGGTTCCAGAAAGGCAGCGAGGCACCGCGTCACGCCAGGTCCCCAGATCCCCCGGGCTGAAGGGAGCAGACACCCACAGGACTCCCATAGACCAAGCCTGGGGCGGCACTGGGGCTCCCACCTCTGCATCCCACTCCGGCCATGCTCCCAGCTTCCTGCTCTCTCTCCCCTTTCCTGCCTCTCCCAGCCCACCCTCCAGATTTCCGAGCGAGCCATGTCCTTCCTGCCCTTCACAGCAGGGCCAGCATGTCCCATCCGCCCAGCCAGCTTCCCCATTTCCCTCCCTGTTCTCCATTCCCCGCGTCCCTGGCTCCCCCCCGGCTCCGCCTGCCCCGGGACCGCAGGGCTCCGCTGGCAGGGTGGAGGCTGGGGCTTGCCAAAGCAAACAGCGCACGAGGAGGAGGAGGAGGGCGGCCGAGGCAAAGGGCAGAGTCCACCAGCGGACCCTGCCGCCGCTCCGGGCAGAGAGGTGCTGGGGAGGTTCCTTCCCCTCGCTTTCCAGATGCTCCAAATGCTCCGTGCAGCCGGAGCTTGGCAGGCAGCGGCAGTCGGAGGCGATCCTTGGCTCAGCAGAGCCCGGGATGCTGAGCGGCACCTCGGGGCGCTGAGCACCCTTTGTGCCATCCCTCATGTGGGTCTGGGCCGGGGGCTGAGCTTCGCGGGGTGCGGGAGGCCAAGGGAAAGCAGATGCCCGGCTGGAGTTCTCCTGCAAACAATTTAAAGCAAGGTCTTTTCCTCCCGCTCTGCTCGCTGCCAGGAAAAGCAGCAGGAAAATATTTCCTTGGGAATTGTTTTTGTTCCTTCCTCTCTGTCTGTACGCATGAAGCTCTCCTCCGCCTTGGACATGCCTCAACCTGTCCCGAGGCTCAGATTAATCCCCTGCACCGCCAGGGACGACAGCTGAGGTCAGACGCTGTCAGCAGAGGCGAAGAGGAGGAGGAGACCTTCCCCCTAGGAAACCACATTCGTTCCCAACCAGAGCAGCGAGCATGAAAACAGACAGCTCTGGCTGCTTCTCCCGAGCAGGAGGTCACCCTGCAACACAGCAGCACACCGGAGCATCCCGCAGGACAGGGACACCTCGCTGCTGGCAGAGCCTAAAGCCTGGCTTACGTGTAAGGCTGATCTGAGCCGGCGTAGCTGCAGGCAGCAAATGCATCTGCAGCCAAGCAGGTCAGAGCACGCAGGGTTTTGGGGCATGCAGGTGCCTGAAAACAGGTCAGTGATAATCGGTACCTCTGCTTCTCTGCCAGCCTGGGAGAGGTCTGGCTGGCCTCCTTGGCTGTGGCTGCAGGAAAGGGAAAAAGGATGAGGTGTCCTCCCCGGCTGTACCGAGAAGTGAAGCGCTGGGCCACGAGAGCCAGCCCAGATGCCTGCAGGCAGCTCGCAGCACCCCACTGCCTCGGAGGGAAGAGAGCAGGAAGGGAAAATGGGAAAAGAGGGCATCCACCTCAAAGCCAGTTCTTTGGTGTGCAAAGTGCTCAAACACCACCTCAGAGCAACTGGGAGAAACTCGGGAGAGCTCCAGTAAATGATGCTCCTCAGCCCCTGCCCAGGCAGTTTACCTCCCTCTCCTCCCCTTTTTCCCTTTGCCTCGCGTGAGTGCTTGGGAAATAAACGATGACTATTTGCCTGCAACTCTAAGCCCTTCCCTCCCCCTCTCCCCAGGCTCCATCACCAATAAATCACCCCGCTGGGAGAGCCGGCCAGAGGAAACCAGAGGCACAAAACCTCAAACAGAGCCTTTTTCCCCCCTCCCTGCTCTCCCAAGCAGCTCTGCATTTCATTAGGCGGCCAGGCCAGCCCTCGCCCAGCTGGGGAGAAGGAGGGAGGGGAGGGGGGCCCCTCAGGGTTTGCATGTCGGGAGCAGAAATCACAACCAGAAGACCGGGAGAAGGGAGTTGTTTGTGTTTGTCGCTCATCCCGGTGCTTGCCTGGCCCTGACCCTGCCTCCGGGAGCCGTGCTGGCCTGGAATAACTCTTCCATTAGGTTTCCTCCTTGCCAAGGCAGCTCTGGGCATCTTCCAGGCAGCTTCCCCCCACTCCAGCCACCTCCTCATGGTGCCAAACCCTCTCTCTGCCCCACTCTAGCCTCTCAAAGGATCCTCCTTGGAAGAAGCCCTGGAGTTTTCCATGAGCCTTAGCCCTGCCAGAAAGCTCCACAGCTTTCTCCCTCCCCCTGGGCTGGACCACCCTGCCCAGGAAAACACGGAGCCTCTCCCTGCTTCCCTGAAAGAACCCCCCAACCCGCTGGGGACCGGGAGGGGGTTCCCCCCACCCACACTAAATATAGATTGGCAGATATTGCCGCCAAGCACAGTACATTGGAGACAGATGCGAGCCCCGCAGCAGCACGGGAGATCCAGGCATGCCTCTCGTCAGCCTTTGGAATTATCATCTAAGCACGCAGCACTGTGCCACAGCACCCCCAATTCCTAAAAAAAACCCCTCTGTCTTGGGGTTTAGCCTTTGGCAAAGCTTCCCACCAGGGCTGCTCTGGTGTCCCCGGGCTCCCCAAGCAAGGAGTGATCCCTAGAGGTGCAGTCCCCAGAGATGCTCCGGTACCCCCAGGCAGGGAGAGATCCCAGGAGACACAGCCCCCCGGGATGCTCCGGTATCCCCGGGCTCCTGGGGCAGGGAGAGATCCCAGGAGGTGCAGTCCCCAGGGATGCTCCGGTATCCCCATGCAGAGAGAGGCTTCAGGAGATGCAGCCCTGAAGGGAGAGGCCCAGGCAAGCACAGCCCCGCTGCTGGCTTGCCTCCCGCCTCCCTCGCAGCAGCCTGCCGGATTCCTGAGCGCTGACACAGGATGCTGCAGCAGTGAGTGTGCAGGGCCTTCCTCCCCTTCCCCTGCCCCAGGAGAAGAGGAATGGCCGGGTTGCATCAGGCCAGGAGAGCAAGAGCAGCCGGAGTGAAACGCGGAGCCTCCTGCGAACCCCTGGCTGCCCATCGGCTCCTGGCCCCGAGGGTTTCCCCCAGTCCCTGCTGGCACCTGTCCTGGGCCAGACACCTTTAAAGGCCGGCATGATTCACACCCTTGACACTCTCTTATTGACGAGAGCCGGTTTTAAGTCATTCCCTCTTCCCTGAAGGTATCCCTGAGGAGAGCCGCAGCTCACCCACCCGGAGCTGCAACCAGGGATTGCTCCTGGATGATTACAGCAGGAGAAAAGTGAAAGGCTGCTGCCTGCCCTCCTTCCAAGCATCACTCTGTTAGCCCAGCTGCCACGCTCCCTCTGCCAGCATCTATCCCACCCTCCGGCTGTGCTAAAGGATTTTCCCAGCATTTCTCTCCCACGGGACCTGACCCGAGCTGGGGGAAGGGCAGCAGCAGAGGCGAGCGCTTCCAGCAGCTCGTTACTATTCTAGGAAGGGTAGGATCCTGCCATCTTCCCATTAAGTCATCTCCTCCTCGACCTGGTGAGGCAGTTTCCATAGGAGTCACCCTCTCTCCCAAGTGATGGAAGTTTTTATTTTTATCTGGCTTATTTATGCACTTTCCTCCTTCGGCATTGGCCTGGGCAGTGAGTTTGGGTCATTAGCCTCAGCTCGAGCTCATTCCCCGTCCTTCCTCAGCTGTCCCCTCTGTCAGCCTCATTTCTGTAGAACTGTGAGCAGAAAGAAAAGTCCATGGATTGAAGCAGCACAACAGAATAGATGAATTAAGGAAAATAGACCCAGCTTAGGTAAAAGTGATTATAGCAATTGGGAAAAAAAAAGCACTGGGTGAGTAAAAAATAAAATAGAGCAGAAAAATTATTCCAAAAGTAATATAGTGTCATTATTAGGGACCTTTTCGATTGGAGGCTGGTTTGGTCCAGACCCCTCAGCAGAGCTCACTGGCAGCTATCCGGTCTCTGTTATTTTCTTTCCATCCCCCTCAGCCACAGCAGCCAGAGGCTCCACGGGGACACACACATCCCAAGGAGCAAACCCCACACGTAAAAACACAGCCACGGGATCAAGCGAGGCGTGCATCGGCACAGCAGATGGAGCTGGGCCGGGTCTTTCGGGGACACGGCTCTGTGGCCATGAGCCGGGAAGGGAGAACTCACTCACCTCAGGTAGCTCCACAGGAGGTCACACGAGCCTGAGGGAGCTGCGTGGACATCTGTGGGCAGCCTCTGCCCTGTTTGCAGAGGCTAGCAGCAATTAAGCTGTTGCACAACCCTCCTCTGGAAGACAGAGCAGATACGAGCGCTGCTGGGTGCTCTGTGCCAGAGAGAGGTTGGGTCTTGTCTGTGTAGGGACACCAGGGCCACACAAACCAGTGGGACCAGGTATCTTCCAGGGATTGGATGCCCAGAAAACTTCTGGAAATACCAAGATCAGAAGTGCCCCCATTCCGTTTTGGGATTTGGACGCTGGGCAAAACCATCCACTTCCATGGAGATGCTGCTAGTGGACAAGGAGCAGGACTGAAACCTGCTCCCCTTGGCCTTGGGAAGGAAACTCTGCTGGTGCAGGAGCAGGATCCATCCTCCAGCCCAGCTTCTGACCCTGAGTGTTTCACGAGGGAGCAGGAGAGCTAGGGGATAGTCATCTGTAGCCATCCTCCTTCTCCTGCTATTCTCTTACAGGAGAGATCCTGAGGTGACCTCACCTCCCTTGAGACAGGAGTGAGAGTGTGGGGTTCTCCTGGAGAGCACCTGTACAAGGGAAGCAGGGACAGTGCCTTCTCATCACCTCCCAAAGGTGAGTGAAAAGAAACGTCTCATCACACCCCATTTCCTTGTGTCATCTACCAAATTGAAATTGTGTCACCATTAGGTGCAATTACCTAGAAAATTAAGATGGTAGGACTTTTGCTTTTACCTAAGGAGCTATTAAATTGTACACAAAGTAGTAGAGCTGCCTCAAAGCCACCCTAGAGCAGACAGTTTCTCCTAATCTCTCCCATCCCCCTGCTCTGGGATGACCCAGCCCAACACCTCCAGTTCTCACAGAGCCAAGGTGTTAAAAACCCCACGCTGGTCACTTCTCATGCCCCACCCAAAACGTGCTCCCAAGGTTCAGCCAGATATCCCAGGCTGCCTTTCACAGCACACAAACATCTTCGACTTGCCAGAGACACAATCCTCAGCTGAAAAGTTCATTAATAAGGAGCAGAGAAGCCTCTAGTGAATCTTCCAGCAAGCAAGGAAAAAAAAAAAATTCCCCCACAATTCAGTCTAATTACAACGCCTTGGGGCGCTCCACTCACTGTGAAGCCGAGGCCAAACTTTTCTCCCCACCCCTAAGAGCAGGAACTTTAACCTAGTTATAGTTCTACCGATAATGAAAGAGAAAAAAAAAATCCTCCTGATATTTATCGTTTGAACTATTCTGCAAGTAACAGCAAAGAGGAGGCACAGAAATATTTCATGCAGAAGAGTAGCTGTATTCTACTGGGTAAAATCCACTCATACAGCCCCAACCCGGATCTCCAACCAGGCAATGCTGGAGGCCAGTGCTCGGCCCAGCTGTGCCACAGGCCTGGTCACACTGCACCTCTGGGATTTAGCAACCGCTTTCCACCCACAGACAGTGACTTTGCACATTAGGTACTTTCAGAGCAAGCCTCAAATGCCACGGCAGCTCCGGCCCCGAGAACATGCTGCAGCCAGAAGAGCAGTGGGAACACCTGGAAGATCCTGGGAAGGACTCCAGGCACCCTGACATAAGTTCCCTTTCTTCCCCAGCTCCCAGAAGAGCTGGACTCCAACCCACCCCAAGCCTCTGGCGAGGCTGGGTGGATCCAGCCACAGACATGCAGAACCACACCCCGGCTGCTGCCTGCCCTCCTCCCCCTCGAGCCAGCGGAGCACAAACAGGAACTAGGCTCATACAGTTGAAAATATTTAATACGTGTTGTACACGTAGAATTACATTTTATACAAAACATGATACATCACTGAAAGAGAACACTGTACAAAATTCCCTACGGGAGCCCCAAGCCTTTATACAACAAAGACCGGGAGTTACCAAACCTAACAAACAGGCTCAAGGACTTTCCGTCAGAGCGTCTGTAAACTTCGTTCCTCTCAATAAACACTTTTAAAAAGCACCATGTAATAGTTCTGACCTAAACCTTTCCAAAATAGAAACTTTATTTAATAAACTTAATACTTTCCAAGCTTAAAATATCACCCGCCGGGGGCGCCCCCGGGGTCGGCGGCAGCCGAGGAGCCTCCCCCGGGCGCCGGGGAGGGCGGCGGCTCTGCCGGGAAGGGGAATTCCGGGAGGGCAGGGCCGGGGGCGCTCCCAGGGCGGGTGCTGGCAGCCGGGATCCGGCGGGGAACGGGGAAGCGCTGCCGCTGCTGCCCCGCGGTCCCTCCGGTGCGGCGGCGCGGGGCGCCGGGTCTGGCCGGCGCCGGAGCCCCGCGGCGCTCGGTGGGTGTCACCTCCGGGCCCCCCAGCCCGCGGCGGGGAGCCAGTCTCTGCGGCCGGGATATCAGAAAGCCACGATGGCCGTGCTCCAGGGGTTGAGGGTCCGCAGCACCGGCTCGTCGCAGCAGATCTGTCCCGGCTCGGCCGCCGCCTCGGCGGGCGCCGTGCCCGCCGCCGCCTCGCCGCCGTCCAGAGGCGGCCGCNGCCCGGTTCGCTCAGGTAGACCTGTCGGGCGCTGCGCAGCACCAGCGACACCAGGAGGTTCTTATGCAGCTTCAGGCCACCGCGCTGGCCCCGCGCGCTGTAGATCTTGCCTAGTGAGATGCTGACGATGCGATGAGCCTCCAGCTTGAACTCCATGGGGAAAACCGGTGGGCGAAGGGAGGAAAAATAAAATTAAAAATAAAATAAAATAAAACAAAAAAAAAACAAGAAGCTGGGGGCCGATGGGGACCGGCGCGTCACCCCAG